>BDIU01000068.1:0-309942 GCA_002118135.1 Trebouxia sp. TZW2008 | reverse complement strand
CTGTCGCTCACCGTGGCGCCGGCAGAGGCCTAAACGGCGAAAGTCTTTTTTGGACTGACGAGCGCTCAAGGCGGAAAGTGCTTTTCTGACGCTCTGCGGCAGCGCTTCGCTTGCATACGCTGAGCTTGATTAGCCAGAGCTACACCACGGTGACGTTGCAAGCATGCATATCATTTTCCGCCACCGCTGCCGCTGCTGGCATCGCCACCGCAGGCCGACTGTAGATAGGGCTGTTTCGGCACGTCTGCAACGTGCAAAACTGTTAAGTCTTGCAGCTCAGAATGGCAGGCATAGCGTCTGCATCTCGGGTGGTGCCTGAGGTGTCACAGTGATGCAGCAGCCCTTAAATTAATGCGTTGTAGGGACCTGTAACGACATTCTAGGCAACAGCTAAAAGTCCAACGCGAATGGATTTTGAGTAGAAAGTCTAGACCAGACCTGCCTTAATATTTTATTAAAATGGTGCATGCGCACCAAGAAGAGCGGGATTGATTTGTTTGTTACAACTTGGAGTATACTTGTCGCGCTGAAACCATTCATGTGAGCCAACTCAGGTGACTTCGAACTTTCGGAAAGAGAAGAAGAAGATTGTTGGCGCGCCAAACACCTTCACCGCATTCCTTCAAACTGATTGATCCAAAGAATTTAGTGCGGCTACGCCGCTTTGACAAGCTGTGTGTGGAAAGCATCCCGATGCATGCGGCACATGGCACTTGCACCACTGAGCTTGTTTGTAATATTTTTAGCGCTGACGCTGTCAGTGGACGCCGTTCCGAACTGGCTGCACAAGCGCAGTCGATGCGGTAGGATCGTGACGCGTTTACTTGCGGTTGCAAATCGTGTTCACCTCAACCGCACATTGCAGGGTCATGGGGCTCAAATTATGCTTCGTTGCACAATGATGTGCTGGCAAGGCGCGCGCCGCAAAGGTACCTCGTTGTGGATGGGAGCCAAGGCTTGGCAGACAAATTAAGCATTGTTGCTGGCATGCTATACGTCGCCATCTTGAGTCAAAGAGCCTTACAAATCCGCGAAAACGTGCCTTTCTCGGTCGCCTATGACCGACCTTACATAGATTGGAGGTGAACACATTTTCACGATTTTGCGTCGTTGTCACTTGGTGCGTGGGAGCTATTCATGACGCTGATAAAAGCGTGCTCTTGCAGCTGCTCAAGTTTCTCGCACCTGGTGAAACACTGCTTGCATTTCCAATGAAACCTGGAAGTTGGATAAAAGCCACTTATGTCTGATCAGCTTTCTTCATCCGAAACGAAGGCAAGGTCTTGAACAATTCCTTGAAACCATGTGTGTGCATGCCCTTGTCAGGGAGAACACCAAGAGTGACTTATTGATTGAGCAACGCTATGGATTGGGGACGTCTGGAATGATGCCAACAGAGGAGTGGGCATTCCAAATAATCCAAAATGGTAGCTTGGACAGTTTGGGACACGGTGCTGACATTGTGGTGATGAGCGGCAATGTGGGTGTAATCAATGTGTTGTTTAACAATCAAAGGTACAAGGTTGAGCTCCAGAATATGGGGCTCCGACCCAAAACGGCTTACGGCTGTGCTCTGGAATACTTATTTGCACCTTCAAAACGTGTAAGAGAGCAATTCAAAGATGCATTCTTGGCAATGTCTAGCAAAAGCTTGAAAATTGGGATTCAGATTCGGTTAGGAGACGGATATCTGAGAGGGGGCATCCTCAAATCCCAAATGCATGCTAAAGCAACCTTGGAAGTTGTGCAGCATTTTTTTGAGTGCGCAACTCAACTTGAGAAAGCCTTCCGGCAAGGACGACAACAAGTGGTATGGTTACTCTTAGCTGACTCACTAGAGATTCGCATGATTGCTAATGCAACGTATGGCGAAAAGATCTTGGTCAAGGTTGACAAGCCTTCTCATGTAGCAGGCTTGAAAGGAGAAGAACAAGATCAAGCTATGATTGCTGCAGCAGGGGAACACTGGTTGTTTGGTATGGCTGATTACCATGTCATTAGCTCAATAGGAGGTTTTGGGCGCAGTGCTGCAATGCGATCATATGCACTGAGGACTCATGGTTCTAACAAGATTGACAACACAGTCTATAAGCTAGATGTGTACCAGAAAGTTGTCACGCAATGTGACGGTCTTCATACAACTCCCATGACATGGCAACAAATTGTGGAATCAGCACCGTTTGTATAAACCTCTTGACCTTGCAACTGTTGCAGCAGAATTGAAATGCGATAAGATCTATAATCCATCACTCAGTATGTGCAAGGTTGTTGTTTTTATATGCGCTACTGTTGTTTCCAGATGCGACATGCAATGTGCGCATCTTCAGTCTTGTATGCATTGCAATTGGCATTCATTGATCTAAAATGATGGTCTTACATTTCAAGCCTACCTAAACGCTGAGCTACAAAGAAAATTTACCGCATTGGGATTGTGGAGATGTAAATGCGGTTTATATGCATGCAGCAAATGCCTTTCGTTCCTTTGCGCAAACATCATCTTCAGAGAATTCAGCTTTACGCTCATCATCTGCAATTCCCCGCCGACAAATTACTTTTGCCTTTGTTCCAGAATTGAATTAAGCCTACACTTGTGCAGTTGCTGGAGCCCAAAAGACCATGTCATGGTTGAATAGCATAGCTCTCAACAAATTGTTTGCTTGAGAGAATACACAGTGGCTCAAACAAGGCAGCATCGCAGTTGCTCATGCCTCATATTTCTCAACTGATGGTCACAGGGAAAGATGCCACCCAGTTACACGATGCTCAAAGAAGATGTGTCCCAAGGCTTCACACAATGATAGATATGGCTTTGCAATTTGGTCCACTCATTTGGTCAAGCTGAGCTGGAGTTTGCAGATGTCCACGCAGCAAAAGCCATTCAACAAGGCTGCACATTGGCACTTTACATCCTTAACACCTATCAGCTATCTATGTCCTTTGCTAAAAAAGCTGGCCACAGCCTGAGGCTTCATCTCAGGAGCTTGTCGACAGGCGGTTGAGTTCCTGCTATAGCTAGCAGTGTTGTGTGCCAATTGAATAGCTGTGAAGCGTGCTACTATGCGTCTAAGTGCACAAGCCCAATGCAGCCTTGCTACCGCATAACCTCAGTCACCCAGCAGAAAGTACGCAATTATGCCAGCAACTTCCCATGCGCCACTCAACGTGCAAAACAGAGTCGGCAAGCAAAATGTAAGTAGCATGTTGACTCAATCAGTCGAGCATAGTATCAGGCGCAAACACCAACTGTGCGGTAATCCAAAAAACTGGAGACACTTGCGTTGCTGGCGCTTTGAATTTCAGTGCACTTGCATGGCCAGCAGTCATTTATGCAACTTGTTGTCTGCCTGGGTCAATGAGTAACTGAGTGATGCTCATCAATACCACATGTTGCAACACCGCATACTGGGCAACTGGGCATAGCTATACGCACTTCAGACAGCCATACAGATGCTTTGTTGACCATCAATTGTTCAATGTTACTCAATCCAAGAGCTTTTGGAACCATTTGTGCATGTCATGATGGCGCAAGAAGTATGCTAAGTGAGGACCAAGTGGCGAGAGCCATGCTTCCATGTCATTGCAAGCTCAAGTTGATGTTTTCCAGAATGCTCCTTCAGCTAGGGTCACTGAGCATGGCTTCTGTGATGTTGCATGAAAATGAGGGACTGTCATGGCAGTGCTTGAAGGCATTGTCTTGCTTGTGCATGCGTCTAGCAAGGAAGTATGCTTGATAGCTTGCTGGCAAGTGTGTCAGTGACCACAAAGTTAGTCATGCAATGTACATTGCCACTTGTTGCCTTGACTTGTCAGATATGCCCTCAAAATCATGGTTAAATAGAATTGTCTCAATTTCGCATGTTGAAGAAATCAATGCTGCACTTCTCACTGACAATCACATACATGATAAGAGTAACAGCAAGAACACAAGCCTTGGTCACTGGGCTAAAGTCCAACATACAGTACCTGTGCGCATGTGCATGCCTGAGCAAATGGTTTTCATGGAAGTTTGTAAAAGCTTATGTATGTGCAAGTTGCATGCAACACATTGTTGCATCAAATTTGTTACTCAAATTGAGCATTGTCATATGTTGGGATATGTGTGATGCAGCCTGAACAGTCTGTGCTGTGCAGAACCTCATGCATGCATCAATGTGTAGAGAACAATAGTGTTGTCATTGACCAACTCAGTAGCTGCCGCACCAACTTCAGCACGCTCACAGTACCAACAGCAAGTCAGGACTGTGTGTGAGCTACACTCTTGAAAAATTGCCATGAGCCAAAAAATCCTGCAGCATCTTGGAATGAACGTGTAGAGTGAGGATGCGAAAATGATTGAAGAATGGCAGTCTGATTGGAAAATTCCCCAATGTGCTTTCTTTCCACCACAACTGTTCATTGCGGGGGTCTAAATGACGGTCAGGTTGCCAATGTGATTCACCTGGATTAGCCCATGTTCCTCCCCAAAACTGTCCCAACACGCAACTGTCAAAAATTGAGTCAGGTAGAGCTTCAGCTAAGCAATTGTACGAGAAACTTTCTTGAAATTGTACAGGCCCCAAGAAAGAGGACGGTGTTTTGCTGGTGGAGGTTTTCTCCATGCCCCGCTTGGTGTAAATTTGGGAAGGCAACTGTGTGAAAGCCAGTGAAGAATTTTGCTCTTCATAGAAGCGCCAAAGCAATGACATATCATTAATCCACTCTGTGCCCATGTGCTGTATAGCCATATTTTGGCCCATGGAAAAGATGCCAACTGCAAAAGTGAGAAATGGGAGCATTGCTTCGGCATTACGAAAGTAGGCAACTCCCACAACAGCTTGCCCTATATACGCAAATGGAACTGCAAATTGCGTGGTACACAATTTTGCACCGTGGATAATTGTAGCAACGTCGCTATAAATCATATTGTCATTTTCCATATGGATGGCGTGTGTAAGGGCGAGCTTGTCCATCAGCACGTACACAGCAAACAACCTCTCCGACGTGAACTGATTGAAATTTTTGTTTCCGTCCGGGGCCATTTCCCCTTGCACAAAGAAAACTGATCTGAATTCGTGCAGGATGGGATGATCAAGCGTGGCATAGTCAACGGCAATCACATTCAGCTCGGACAAAACTGCTCGCACGGTCGCATCATCCAACGCTGAAGATGAAGCAATCAGATATATTGCAGTCCGGGGGTTGAACAACCGTGCTTGCCGAATCGAGTCCCATATATATATTTGAAACTGAAATGAGCCACCAAGGTTTGTGAATATCATGCAACCTTCTTCAAGATCCTGTCCATAGCCTAGACGATGAAGATGCTGAGTTGGCTTTGACAAATTCCAGCTGGGCAAAATGACGTTGCATAGAAGACCATAATGATTGCAAAGCTCCGAATCCGAGCGGTTGCTCAATGCTTGCCATGTCACCGTTACCATGAAGAAGCATCCCAAAACAAGCAACGTCAACGTTGGTAAATTCAGCTTGCGTGTCATATCACGCTCGTACGCAAAAGGCACAAGGAGTGTTTGGGATAATCATGCGTGAATCTCTATTTTGACTTGACTTCAGTCAGACCCCCCGGGGCCTTGACAGGGTCCCGGCATCACGACATGATGTTTCAACACCATATGCACACGTGGAATTTGCGTTTGCGAACGACGTCGACGTTTGCAAGGCAAATATGGAGCGGTCTTCTCAAGCTCGCGTGACTCACTTGTCGTTGCTCGCGCTTCGTTTGCTTGTGTGGCTGACTTTGAGCAGCGGTGTCGTGTTGTTCAACAAGTGGCTGTTGCAACCCACGCGCTTCCCGTTCCCGGTTACTCTCACCTGGTGGCACATGGCTGTGTCTGCTGTTGCTGGAACGCTAGCTATCAAGTTAGGCTTCGTTAATAGCCAACAACTTACTTGGAAGACATGGGCCAGAACTTGCTTGCCAATTGGAGCCCTCTCAGCTGCTGCACTTGTTTTTGGCAACATGGGGTTCATATATTTGACAGTAGCATTCATGCAAATGCTGAAGGCAAGTATGCCTATATTTGTGTTTCTAGTGGCTTGCTTGCTTAGAACTGAGAAATTTACATTGGCCATGTTTGGTGTCATGGTGATGATTGCAGCAGGTGTTGGATTAGCTTCTTATGGCGAGCTACGCTTTTCATACGTTGGTGCTGTTTGTATGTTCAGTGCCATGTTGTGTGAAGCTTTTAGACTGACCTTGATTCAAATATTGTTGCAGCAACAGGAGCTACAAATGAATCCCCTTTCCACTATGTCCCATATCATGCCAATCTCAATGCTTTTTGTTCTGCCAATTGCTTACATTTCCGAAGCCAAGGGATTGCGTGTTTGCAGTTGGCCTATGCACACTGCAATGCCCTTGTTGTGTGCCAATGCTGTCAGCGCTGTTGCTCTGAACTTGTCAATTTATGCTGTGATTGGCAAGACCTCAGCCCTGACCATGAAGATTGCAGCTCTTGTCAAGGACATTGCCCTTGTGGCTGTTTCATGTTCTGTTTTTGGCGATGCACTGACAAAAGTTGGAGTTGGGGGATATGTCTTAGCACTTATGGGCATTGCCATATATAGCTACAATGCAACACTGGCACCCAAAGGCGTATTTGGGGTGAAGGGTCTAGTTGCAGCCAGAAATGTCAAGTGTGAAGAAAACTTGCCAAAGGCATTTGGCAAAGAATGGCAAATTGCAGCCAACAAATGACTCCTAGGCCTACAATTTGATGACCTGTTTGTGCTATGATTCTGATATTAGAGGGCACCAGCAATGCTGTTCTTGCGATAACATTCTTGGGCAACTGCAAACTGAAACATTGATAAGTTTCTTTCTTTGAATATGTTGATTTTCTGCTTGAGGCAATCTGACTCTTCCAATCATAGACGGGCGATACTGTGGCTTTATTGTTTTGGTCTGTCAAAGGTAGTGTCATATTTATGACCTTTTAGAACTTTACTTCATATCAAAAAACGTCACAAACTTTAGCTGTCAAGGAGTGTTTAACAGTGTAAGCAATTGTATCAAGATCTGCGCAAATCAAGGTAAGTGTGTGCATCACAAAGCTTGTAATGGCATTGCGTCACAACTACCCTTTCCACTTGTGGCACAGAAGAGGTGTTTGTCAAGATCTCTGATCCAAGCCATAGGCAGTCCAGCCTTCTACATTCTTGTACTCGCCAGTAGCATACAAACAAGTTTGTGGACTGCATGGCATAGATGCAAACATGCATTGCTAACTATTATGTTGTTCACAAACAGCACAAGATGTGCATGAGACTGCTGAAAAGGCTTGGTGTGCCAGCGATGATACAATGCTAGGCTCAACTTTCATTGCGGCACTTGCAAGTGCCAAATTTGGCAAGTTGCATCACAATTCTGTAATCTAGTATCTGGAGATCTCGGCGCATTTCTGTGAGCTAGGCAGATATATATGCTGAAGACATTTGCTGCAATTTGTAGTTGCCTACTAAGTCACTAAGACTTGCTGTAGAATGCTAGTATGCACTATTTTAAAATGTTAGAATAAAGTCGTGGTGCTGCTAGACCAGGCTGCTAGCCTGTTCACGATGTTATCCGGATATTATTGGGATGTTTTCGGAATAGCATTGCATCTTGGACAAAGTGATTTTTGGATATTACTTGATACTTTCGGAGATGAATATTGAACGGGATGGCAATGTGGATGACAATATAGTGCAAGTTTGGAATAGTATCCGGGTGGTCTGTGGATATTATTTGGGCTCTAACATAAAACAAAATCCTATTGCATGCAGGCTGGTATTCTATGTTGCTGGGATAGAACCGTATTTGACAAATATAATAATAGTCTATGCTTGTACCTGTGGGAACCTCTGGGAGGCAAGGACACACCACAATGCACCAAAAAGGTCGCTGTTCAGCGGCTTTCAAATGTCACAAACAACACTATATTAGCGTTCCTAGCGAGCACTGTGAAGCAAGCGCTGCCCGCTAACAATAAGCATGCGATGAGACAAGCTTGTCACAATGGCTTGGCAATCTTATCCCACAGCACCCACCATTGCTCCCCCTACTGGTGTGGGGTACGCTCTACCAATGTGACAAATCAACACGAACTCCATTGCTTGTTCAAGCACCATAATCAAGCTGTTCTTGGTGCACACTCTCCTTGCAAAAAAAACCAACGGAGTGAGACACATCTGTGACTCATGAGCGTGTAGCCTTCACTTTTGGGTTGAATGCACCGATGCGTCTTGTGGAAATGCCTGTTCAATACATGACTACAGAAGCAGGGGCATAAAGTCTCGCAGAGGCTGTCAGCAAAAGGGTTTGCTTTTGCCAATTGTGTTGTTGCTTTGTTCAAGTGCCTGGACACACCTTGTGCTCTGCGCTAGAGCTAGTAGTGATTTCCTTGGCTTCCCAAGGCCCCGCTTGGCAGCAGCAGTCTTCAGAACATACACGACCAATACAAAAATCTGTTGAGGTTGACTTACGTGGCCAAAGCCGCGCAAAGGGTGTAGCTTGCTGCAAACAGGCATGGCTTGTCATAAAATCAGCGCATGTTTCTTGAGCATCTGCTAGACTATGCTCCTGGTTCAAGCAGCTTGATAGGTCGCGCCTGTAGTATGATGAAATTCATCACTGCATGTGGTGAACGTTTTGTCAAAATGGTGCTGTCTTGGTTTGCTGATTACGAGAGTTTAAGTTCCTTGTAGCTTGCACAAATGTTGCAGCTGCTAACACATCCTCAAGTTATTATTGAAACCTCAAGTAATATGCAACAAGAGCAAGACAATGCTTGTTGTTGCCAGCCTTGAGTAAACAAAAGTGAAGATGTCGAGCTTCCAAGACCCATGAACACATTAGTGCATGCAGCTCTTCCCCGGGCCGCATTGCTCTTTTGTACACAGCGGCATCATTTGAACCACATGGTTGATGACATTCATCATTGGCTCTAGCCTCTTTTGCGACATTGGCTTGGGAGCTATAACCATTGCACAATCTCTGTGCAAAGCAGGGCATTTGCTAGGCTCCTAAGAGCATTGATGCCGCTACCTTTTAAGTCGGTCCTGAGATGTGGAGCTACTCAGCTTGCATGTTGACAGTGGCTCATGATCAAATTTTGCAAATCAAAGACTAGTGCACAATACTGTCAAGCTTTGTAGAGATAGGGTGAGATGAATTAGGCAACCCAAGATGCTTTCCTAATATTCCCCATTTGTTGGAGGTTCTGCTATCTATATAATGGCTTGTCAATGTAACAACATGCCAACAACAAGGTTACAATATGCAAGAAAGTTTTGATGGCCATTGCAACATCAAGGTCGCTCATCGTTAATCTTTTGTCAGAAATTTAAGTACCTATCAAGAGGATTTCCTCTAAAGGTGCCAAAACATGTAACTTGGTGGAACTCTAAGAACGTCTGAGAGAAGGCTGTGTTTTGTAGGTGCATGATGAGCTTGAAACGTGGCATAAGTCCTTTTGTCTATATTCAGCATCTGTTGTGTGGGCCATGCGAATAAGAAAAGGAGAACACATCAAACTGCCTTGGCTCTACAAAGATTTGCCAAACTAGAGACTGCACTAGTTGCTCATTCCAGCGAAACCTGAAATGACCACCAGTCCTCAACACAAGGCGGACAAAGCGTTGCACTACTGGCTGGAACCAAAAGTCCAGGTCGATAATTACAAAATTCCCATACAAATATGTTGATTGGTATCCACCATTTTCTGGTATGCCATACAAGGTGTCCGCACTCGATGGACTTGGGGTGTATAGACCCGATATGTTTTTAGGAGCACAATTGTCATAAAGGGTTGTCGGGATGATTTGCTCTGTTACCAAGAAATATCGGGCAAGCTCAGCTGCTCCCAAAATGACTTGGATCATATCGCGATCGTTTACAAGACGGGCTGCCATTATTTTCCGATTGTCGACCATGTGTTGCAAAAGATTCGTACTTATTGGAAGGGGAAATCGAGAGTCATCGTCAAGCTGCAGTATGTATTTGTACCCCAGACTGGAGGCGAACGTCATTTGATGAGTTAGGCGCCAATGGCCCATGCGTCTATAGTCTTCAGAAAATGGCGAAGTCCATAGGCTTGCGTCCCCGGCCTCTAGAGGAGTGTGCCAGCTTTCGTCAAGAGACATGAATTTGATGCGCATTGAGTGAGATATCAAACTGCAATTCAAGCTCCGGTATTGTTGCTCCACAACGTTCTCTTTGGAGAAAAGATACATGTCGATTGGAGTGCTTACAGCTAAATTGCTCGCAAAATTCTGCAAGGCGCAACATGTTTGGGTTGCGTTTGCAACCAAGAGCAGTACCGCTAACCTTTCTTGATGTTGGAGCAAATCCTTTTGAATACTTGCTTGCTTGGTTGTTTGTGCCCTGCAACACTTTGAGATCCAACCTCACTAGCTGCGGTGCAACTGGTCACATGCCGTAGCCAACTCACCCAGGCTTCGCGTGCGTGTGGAACTCTTGAGCTGCATCCGAAACTGGACGCGCGAGAGAACACTTTACAAATTATATATTTTGTGAGGATGCGCGAGGTAAACGCAAGGCTTACTTTGAGCATTCTGTGAGAAGAACATGAGACAAAACAAGACCTTGACGAGGAAGTTAGCGGGGTGTGCTTGCAGGGGAGTAACGAACAAAGTCGTACGTTCATCTTCCGGGACAAACACAGCTTTTGACCGTCTAGACATGATTTGATGCGCGTGCAAAAATGTCAAGTCAGGCCTTACTTGCAACACACAAGAAAGTTGTTGGGCTCAACCCTCGGTCCCGAAGGGGCCCCAAAGTTGATACTAAAACACAGCGCGATCTTGGTTACAGAATAGTTTTGTATGAATGTGCACAGAATTGCCCCATTGAAGGAACAATGCGCTTTCTAAAGACGCGGATTGTGTTTTGCCTAGCAATCGTTGGTTGCTTTTGTTATGTGCCGATGACGGAAGCCAACACATGCGTTGTGCCTCTATACAAGCCAGACCACTCGCATGGTGTCATTGAGTTAGACTTTCTAGCGGATGTCATGTTATCTCAAATACCGCGGCACTGCAATTGCCGTGTACAATGCAAAGACAGACAAGATTTTGCGAGTGATCAGCCAGTGTTCTCAATGTTGTTGGCCGTCAGCGGGGTGACTGACGACGAAGCCGGGGCCTTGCTGTCTTTTCCGAACACGATTCTCTTGCACTTGAGCGACGAAGCGTCAGACCACAACATATCTTCGTATGATAGCGTCAAGGTTGTGTTTAAACAATATCTTGGCCGTGAATTTGGGGATGAGATACTTGACTATGTGAGCAACGCGAGTAAGCAGAACGAGGGTAAAGTATATTGGCTTCCGCTTGGATACGGCAAATTCTCGCGAATGCCAAGCTTCAACCTACCTGTCGAATTTCGGCGTTTCACCTGGACTTGGATGGGGAGCGTATATGGTAAAGGCGAACGCGGAGACGTTGTGGAGCAGCTGCGCATGGTTGAGCAAGAGATGTCTCAGCAAAGCTTGCTACATGTATACGACACATTTCTTGGTGATGGCGCAAAACTTGATAAGGAATATAGCTTCACTTTGTACGAGACTCGGTTTTTATCTGTTCCAGCCGGAGGCAGTTCGGAGCAATTCCGAGTGTGGGAAGCCTTTGAAGCAGGTGAAGTCAACAAAGGGCTTATAAGTAACTACGACTTTCTTTGTCACGTTCTATAAAATTGTTCGTGTTGCATTCGCAGGGTGCATCCCAATTTTTCTGAGGCCAGCAATAAGTCAAGGTTCGGCGCTTTGGCCGGTACATATGCTTGGCTTCGAATATCTAGCGCTAGATCAGTGGACGTGTGACAGTGTTTTGCATAATGCCTCAAAACACGTTTCTTTGTGACCTTTTTCCCAGCTCTGCTTGCTTCTTCATTATTAATAGAGCAGCTGGACACGTTGCAATGGTTTACAGACACACTTATCAACAGACGCATCAGTCGTCTGTCTAATACTTCTAGTACTGCAGCTCGTGTCAACCTTATCATTTATTTAGGATTCCTTGGCAAAGACGACCGGACATGGCCGTTGACAGGGGATACCAATCCTCTCCTTGTAACTAACACACCAGAGTCGAAAAATTTTCTGTGCTTCGCATATGTTTAGCGAGTGCATGCATACTTGGTTCCGTCGCCGGGACCCCTCCCATTGAATGTCCAGCAGGGACGGAGGGAAGCCCCATGCTCGTCGCATCGACACAGACAAGCTTGCGTCTGACGTCAAATCAGCAAAGGACGCTTTGGCAGCTATCGTAGAGGAAAGGGCACGCGCGGGATTTGTGAGGCATGTGCAAACGCACACAGAAGCGATCGGCAACGCAGTGACCAAGGTTCAAGCTCAACACACGCATCTCAGCAACGTGCTCGTGGACTACAAGAACCGGTTTGCTTTGGACTCCCGCACCGAGGAGCATTTGGAGCAGCTACAAACTCGTCGAGAGCAGGAGCTACAACTTTGCACGGACGCTTTGGCCGGAGCCGAGGAGAACAACAGCAAGCTTGCAACCGAGGATCGAGCGCGGAGACGTCAGGAGCGCGAGCGGAGCTATTGGCACCCGTCACGTTCTCACAAGCGCCCACGCTCACCTTCCCAGCCAGCATCTCGCCAGGAGCGCAAACACCACTCTCCTGCTGCAAGGCGTTCGGATTCAAGATGATCGACACCCCCTACATAGCGCCAGTCAACCAGCTCTGCGCAGCCTGCACCTCGAGAACTGAGCTGCATCTCACGGCGCCGTAGTGAAAGTCCTCCAGGACCCAGCAAGCGTCGTTCACCAGCTTCTGCACCTCGTCACACGCCGATTCGAATTCCTGTTGTTGCTGCCGCCGCTGCCGCCGCTGCCGCCCCTGCTGATGACTCTGCCATTCCCCTTAGTCAAGTTTGGAACCACAGTCTTGATGATTTGGCTGGATTAACCATTGTGCCCAACTATTGACCCGCACAGCTTGCGCCTGCTTGCCATTTGACATTGTGGCGTGCCAAATGTAATCACACTCTGAGCCACCACCCGTGCGAGGACCTGTAGCTACACTGCATTGCACTGCACTTCAGCAATCTCAGGCGATTGCGACATTCCAGGCAAAGCTGCCGACATGCAAGCTGCTCTGGCTCCTCACAACATGCATTTGGCACATACCGGCGCACCACAGCCGCCTCATTTCAATGGCAAACAGAGTGAAGACGTTGAGATATGGTTGTACCACTTTGAGGTCTACAAGACCATCAGAAACTGGACAGATCCTCACACCTTGGTCACTCTGAGCCTGTATTTGCATGATGATGCTATTGCATGGTGGCGATCAGCTCAAGCTGGCATAAACACATTTCAGGGCTTCAAGCAGGGCATGTTGACCAGATTTGGAGAATCGGAGAACAGGATGATGCAGCGCCTTTTGCACATCAAACAAGGCAAGAATGAGAACGTGCGGCAATATGTGGACAACCTGAGATTGCTGGCAAACAAGACACATTATCCTGAGCTTGCGCGCAAAGACCTGTTTGTGAGAGGCCTCAACAGCACCTATCAAGACAAAGTGAAGCTGACCCGCCCAAGAACCCTCCAAGATGCTGTGGACGTTGCTGTTGACTTTGAGGATCAAGACACAGAAATTGTTGAGCCCTGTCGGCCGTCTGAGAAGCCTGAAAGTGAGCTTGCCCAAGCCACCAAGGAGATTACTTGGCAGCTGTCCCAGTTGGCTTTGCAGTTTCAGAAGCAAAATAATGCACACCACGCACTGCGATTGAGTGCTGGAATTGTGGCAGGGCAGGTCACACAGCCAAGGAGTGCAGACAACCAAGGCAATATTGGCCTCAAAGGCATGCTGACTATGCCTACTTTCAGCCACAGAGCAGGCAAGCCACCATCATGCGGATGCAACAAAGCGGCAGAAGACCAGCTTTCAATGCGACTGATTACATACCAGCAACACCTGAGGCGCAAGCATATGCAGCTAGCGTACACCTAAGCAGCAAGGAGGCTGCACCAAGACTTGCTAAGGGATACACTGACAACCTGCCGCAGACAGGTCCTTTGAGTGCCAACCTGCCTTTCAGAAGAAACACCAGCAGAGATGTGCTACACAGTGCCATGAGTAGGGCAAACGATGACATTGACAATGTGGGCCAACTCAGCTCATTGCCCATCAAGATGGATTTCCAAACCTTGCCGCAAGTGGAGCCAACCCCAGGACTGGGATTGCGAGCTGAAAGCAGTGCCATTGACCTGCTACCAGTTGAAGATGGGTATACACCAATCACACCAGAAGCACAAGCATATGCTGCAGCTTGTGAGGCTGGGCAGTACTTCAGCACAAATAGCTGCAGAGCCGCAGCTATGCTCATAGCACCACAGGAGCCGTTTGAGACACCAGAAGCTGCAAGAAATGTGTTTGAGACAGTATCTGATGCATATGGGACAGGCGAGGACGGCTCTGACTGGCCAGGAACAGCTGTGAGCACAGCACAGCAGAGAGCTGATAGAGGTCAAGTGGCCGGCAGCATTGACTTGTTCGTTGCTACAGACACAGTACAGCTCCCACAGAGAGTACAAGAGTGCATGAGCCTTCCAGAGCAGGGTTCACCCGGCACTATCGAAACTGTGACAGCCACAGCAGGTGCAGGCAGTTCCTACGATGCCCCGGACCTGACCTCAGAGGCTTCGACAGAACTTGTGGAGCTTCAAGCTAGTCCACAGGCTCCAACAGCACCATCAGATGCGTCCCCAGCAGACCACACGCAGGAGACAGACGCAGTGAAGGCACAAAGCTCCCTGGTCCACGAAGAAGACCAGTCACTGGAGTTAGAAGCTGAAACAGAGAGATACGAGCCTCAACGTCCTGAGGGCTCTGACACGTTTGCGGGAGACAGCGAAGAGCCCGTTATTCTGACAGAAGAGTTTGCAGGAGCACAGGAAAGCACAGCTCTACATAGCGCCATACAGGGAGGCCCTGCCCTGCCGATTAGTCTCCCTACAGTCGAGAGTGAAGCTGCAGACAGGCCTGCAGACAGCTCTGGCACAGGCAAGGAAGCTTCGCATCAGCTCAGTTCTGCTGGACGTCCACATCAAGTGTTGCCAGTCAGTGAAGAGCCATTCCAAGTACGCCAGACCAGTGAGGTGACGAAGACCAGACTGCAGGATCTGCAGATCGCCTCAAAGCAACCTCTCGGGCTAGCGACACGCCAGGCGCCTTCGTTGCCAGAGCCATTCCAGCCATTCAAGTATTATGCCCCGATCGAGTTCCAAGGAAGTCCGGCATCAGCTGCACCAGGCGTCAGATCAGAGCTGTGCGCTGCAATGCTAGGCAGTCAGTATGTGCATCCCAATGCAGCATGTGTCGTGAGGATGGCCAGAGCCCACCTACTGTTGCTGGATTGGATCATCCTGCAGAGTGTAGCAAGAACATGCTGGGACCCAGGTATTCTGCCTGTCAAGCAAGCCCACACATGAGGCCTTGATACACCAGAGCTCCACTTCATGAGACAGAGCCAATAATTCTGCCACATCACGACATGGCACAGTGCCGATACAAGAGTGAATAGCGCAGTGTGCAGCGCTCAAGCCAGATGGAAAACATGCAGAGCTGTGGACGTCAGCATTTGCACATTCACTTCAAGAGTGAAGCCAGTTTGTAGACAACATATTCATACGATTTTGACAGGAGCAGAGGCCAAGCAGGAGGGGCAGGCGCCTCTACACAGTATCATGGTGATGACTGTTGACAGTATGCAGTGATACATCAGCAGAAGGTTTGGACACAGCGCTTGGGAGACAGCAAACAGAACTTCACTCAAGAAGACACACTTAGCGTTTCTACAGAAATTTGCCGCTATAGGTTGGGCTGAATGTCATTTCGCAACACAGCTTACATGGATTGGAGCGTCATTTGACAATACTACATGCCTTGATACACAGCCATGCTTAGCTATTGCATCTTTGAGCTGTTTTCGTACCGTTTTTCTTGCCAACTTGAGGGGGGGTGTGGTGTCACAGCTGTGACAGTGTTTTGCATAATGCCTCAAAACACGTTTCTTTGTGACCTTTTTCCCAGCTCTGCTTGCTTCTTCATTATTGATAGAGCAGCTGGACACGTTGCAATGGTTTACAGACACACTTATCAACAGACGCATCAGTCGTCTGTCTAATACTTCTAGTACTGCAGCTCGTGTCAACCTTATCATTTATTTAGGATTCCTTGGCAAAGACGACCGGACATGGCCGTTGACAGGGGATACCAATCCTCTCTTTGTAACTAACACACCAGAGTCGAAAATTTTTCTGTGCTTCGCATATGTTTAGCGAGTGCATGCATACTGGTGTCACAGACGGATTTGTCTGAGATGTTGCGCACCTTGCACGCCAGCTCGAATTCAAGCGCGCAAAGTTTCAGCAGATGCAAAATCACAACACAAGATTGTGGCACAAAGTTAAGCTATCGGTTTGGCGATGCTATAGCCTTGCAAGTTTGCAATGTGGTCGACACCCTCAATTAACAGGCTTGATCACAGACAGTTGACAGCTTTGTAACGTGTCGATATAATCAATTGCTTGCAAGCAGAAAATTGCTGGACGTGTCATTGTCACTCTTGGTCCAGAATTTTGTAGACAAGTATATGGAAAATCTCGGGATTCAAAGTGCTGTCCAAATCTCTTGATCAACAACTTGAAGTGGGTCCAGCTCACAATGTCTCGCTCGATGGCGACCAAAGCCCAGCCGAGCGTGAGTCCTATCTTGGTTGCAATTGCGTTTTTCGGTTGCCTTTCTGGAGTGCGTACGTGGATTAGACACTCTTTAAACGTGACGGCGGCAGAAATTGCTACTTCCGTCTTTTCGTCGTGGAATGCAGATAGAGATGCCTATCTGAAAAATCAACTAACATTGCAAATTAAAGAACCAAGGCATTTGCCAATTAGATCTCAGCCGGTGGACATCTCTAGGCACGATTCGTATCCTCTTGTGTCTGGGGACACCTTTCGCGCCGTGTGTCATTGGACCTTTGATGAAGCTGGCATGGACGACTGGAACCCAAGCTTGGTGCAACCGGGTGATCTCATCTTTGTGAAAACAGATCGGCTAGCAGAGTATTTTAGTTCAAAGCACCCGCTCATTGTGGCACCTTACATTTTGATATCCTCAAATTCAGACGACTCAGCTCCGGGACCGTACCTCTCATACCTTAATGACTCTCGTATCGTCTCATGGTACGGCCAAAACGCCAATGCGGTACATCCAAGATTTCACCCCTTGCCCATTGGCTTTGCAAATAGACAATTCGACCACGGCAACTTTTCAAGACTTATTGAGCGAGCGTTGTCCTTGGACAGCAAAAGCACAGGGCGATCAAAATTGTTCGTCAACGTCCGTTCCAGCTCTAATGCTGGTCGTACCCAAATTGTCGAATCCATCAAGGCAAAATTTTCAGACGCCGAAGTGCGCCTTGCGTTTGAACAAAGCAACGACGAATACCTTGCAGACTTGGGGCGAAGTATGTTCGTTCTCTCTCCTGCTGGAAATGGGATTGACTGTCATCGAACTTGGGAGGCGTTGCTAATGGGAGCCATTCCCGTTGTTCAAAAAAGCTTATCGTTTGGTGATTTGCAGCTATCTTCCCCCACCTTTGTCATTGACGACTTTTTGCATCTTGGTCCGACTGACTTGAGAAAGTTCGTGTTTCCATCAGCACACGGAGCTGGTGTCTTTGCAAACCACTGGTATGATAAGTTTGAAAATGACAGTGCATCTGTGAGATGGTCCCTCTGAGCTCCCATTGTGTTTGATGCCTTGTATGACATGTCTTGAAACTTTTCAAAAATCACTGATGTGATCACAATGGTGGCCTTGACTCAGTCATGAGCCGAGTTGTCATTGATTACATTGGATGCAAGCAAATGATACATTCAAGCAGAGTCCGTAGTTATGCATGTATTTAGTCTCAAGCATGACCATTAGGTCCGCGACAGTCGTCTGAAGTGTGCTTGCACATCTATGCCATTCAAACCTATCAGGGTGATTGAAATGCCACAAAACATGCATGACAAGAAAGTGGCTGCCTGGTGTCAACCCTGACCTTTGATGACTTGTTGACTGCAATTAGCTGACATATATGTTGACATCAAGCTTGCCTATACTAATTGTCTTACTTGTGCATCTGTTTTACTATGTGATTCAATGGCCCCGAGCATTCCTTGTGGACCCTGGCAGCATATGCTTTTGAAGACAACTGATGTGTGTACACAAGGCTAATCGCATTCATGCAAAATGGTTTTCCCGGTCAATGATGTCAGACCGCTTGGTACACTAGATTGCAGCTTGGGGCCTTGTTACTTGTGTTGATCGCAAAACCACATGTTTGGCAACCCCTCACAACCAACAAGCGCATGCAACCATCAACTTGTGGTTGGTTGTAGCTACTGTTACAGAAAGTTCCAATGCAAAAGGGCGAGCACGAGCATGCAAAGTGCAGAGGCAGAAAGCCATCACATTGAAGATATAGTCCCTCATCAGGCAATTCTCATCTGCACACTAGTTACCGGGCGATGTTTGAAAGTCAGCCTTGGTGCGAGAAGCATGCAAAAGTTGGCATTGAGATGACGCCAACAAATGCACTCAGGTGTACACAATTTTATAAAGGTGCTTTATTGAACTACGTTGTTGCTTGGACATCTGGTTCGATAGGCTGCTACCATCAGCAATGTGCCATGGTATATATGCTCGGCTATATGCAAAGCAGAGTCATTGCGCTTGGAGCCTCACTGATGCAAATGATTTTGAATGGAATCACACTCACTTGCCAAGCAAGATTGTCATGCCTGGCAGCATCATATGTGACCTTCCCATGAGAAGTTTGCACCTCACACCTTGGCAACTGACAAAATGGTGCCAAATTCCAGTATGTTGCATGCGATCATGAGTGTCAAGTATTAGGCAAAAGGTTCAAAAGCTCATGACCAGTCGCTCACTCAGTTGCATGCAGCTTGTTTAAGACCAATGTTGGGCTTAATTGGGCGCACAACATACTTGTGCTTTGTCGAGCGTGCTCAAATTAAAGCCCATAAATGCTCTAGGTTCCTTGATCAAGCTCTTTGAGGACTTAGATTGCACTATGAATGTCATCTGTTTGGTGCACATTGTTCTTCAGGTTGTGTATAGGTGTTTGTTCTGTGTCCATTTCACCGTCTCGAATCAGGATAGGAGCAATTGACCAGACCGCTACTGGTTATGTTTTGCCACAAATTGGCCGGTAGCTTGTGAACAACAACTGTTTCTGCATCACATCCTTCGCCCGGATTGCGCCAGGCAGGATCGTCCAGAAAATGGGCACCGGTTGCTAGAAACCACCTTGAGGTGACGACAACTTCCGGAGCCGTAACCATCAACCAAGGCTGAGCTACATTCACGAAGGCGCATATGTCGTAGGTCACTGCGTACCCCATGCCTTGTACATACTCTTGATCCAGGCCAAAAAGTTGTGCTTTCAAGACCTTGCCTATGACAGCATTTTGCGTTGGGAATCGCTGTGCAGGCATCATTTCAAAAAACTTGTCGATACGAAAATGAATCGTCGCCCAGTCGGAAGAAGTAATCGAACTTATAATGCTTGACGGCCCACGCTATTGACAACATCACTTTTACTGTTGTGGACGAGGGCCCTGCTTCAAGACTCCAATTGTGTCCGTGGACGAGGTCATCGTCAAGATCCTTGCACGGAAAGAACAGGATGTCTGAGTGAGTGGTGGCTTCATGTTGAACCGAGGCTAGAGTTTTATTTTCCATGCCCAAAGTCCCCACAGCAAACTTTAGCACAGCCGTGTGATTACTTGTGGACAAAAGCATATTGACAGGCCACTGCTGTCTAAGTACGTGTCGCCGCTCTTCCCAGGCAGCGGGCGATGTCACTACAGTTACAACATTAACAAATGGCAGTTCAAGGACGCCGCTGTGAGCTTTCGGATGGCGACCTCGCCAGTGACCGAAGGGTGCAACCGGTAAGGTTCGTGTTTCAAGACACCGCATTGTCAAGCAGAGGAGCAATGCGCACATGATGCGAGCTGTAACGTTGCGCAAGTTGTGCTTCAACAAACTCAGTTCAACAAAGCCTTTGTTGCCTTGCTCGCCTCGACTGCTGTGTCTTCACTATTTTGAGTCGTCAAGGTGATTGCAACCGAGACTTTTCTTGCCACGGCTTATACATGTGAGGTCGTGCTCAAAGTTTAGAGTAGAAGTCCTCAGGCTCACATAGACCTACATAAGTTCGGAACTAGCAATGGGATCGTATTCAAAACGTCAGCACACGGGGCTCACGAGAGTTGACCACCCCGGGAAAACAGGGTGTGAGTTGAAACCCCGGGGGGCTACCCTCTGTGGCTTGTGGGGGTCGAAAGGGGACGTCGGGAAAGGGATGAGGCCTTCAAACACGAGCTTGCCGGCACACCATCTCCAAAACTATGAGGCAAAAAGCCCTCTACGCTCATTTAAATCTTGCGACGCATATGGTATAGAGCAAGAGCCCCTTGACTTGCGCTTTCCGTCTCCGGAACAATGAGCATACGCAACGTTGCAAGCTTTTCGAGTTGTCCACGAGCTTGACGTGTTTGCCCTGCCGTTGAATTCATTTTTGAGATTGCATTTCGAAGCGTACGAACTCACATTTGTGATGGCGCCGGTATGTTTCCATGATTGGGGAAATTCCGACATCGTCAGAGCAAAATTGCCCTTTCGCGACGACCAAAACGCCGCACGCAAGTTGTGCAAAGCTTCGATTACCGCTTGTCGTGATGTGTGGTCAAGTCCATTGCTTCACTCCACTCAAAATCTGATTGCGTAGCCACAAGTTTGGTACAAAGCTGATTGTTGGGCAGCTTCCAACAACCTAGACTAACTCAGTTTGTTGCAAAATGTGTGTAGCTGTATGCGTTTGAACCAGCACAGTCTCAAATACCTATCAAAATGTTTTAAAGGCTTTCCATAGAAAGCCCATAGCCCTTTCACCAGTGTTGTAAAAATTGATTGTCTAGTGGGATTGTTGGCTTGATGATTTTGGCTTGGCGTGACGATTGAGTTGTATTTGTTTGCGGTGCGCTGCTGTGCGCCACCATCATGATGGCATCCAGATGGATTCACTGACAGGTGGGCCAGAGCTGTGCTCTTGCGGGAGCATGCTAGCATGCAAGGTGGAAAACATTGCGCGCCCTAGATTGCAAATTCCAGCCCAGCCTCAAGCGGAGGATATGTAGGCAAAAGAAAAGTTCCTGTCAGGTGGGTTGATTGGTCTTCAGCCTTGATTGCAGGCTAATATGCTCATACCAAGTGTTGCACAACACCATGCATTGCGCAAGGTTGCTACCACATGTTTGCAAGGCGGAAAATGCCAAGCTTTGGGCAGGTAGCGCCTGATGGCGAGATAGCGCTCACTCGTGTAGCCCCTTAGACCTTGCACTCGCGAATTAAGCACATCTAAGGTCCGGTGCGCGACCCAGAGCAACAATTTCCAGAATATGAAATCAAATGTAACAAAAGGGGTGGCTGATGTAAGCAAGCTAAATGCAGAGCCCACTATACAACCAGTCGCTATATGCACTTTCATGTATTGCAAGTCTCATCATCATCATTGATCATCATGTGCATTGATGCAAGGCCAAGAGCTTGTTGCATGCCAAGAACGTTTGAAGGTGTCCAACTTGCACTGCAAAGTTCAAGAGTTGCACGAGATGTTAGGCCAGTGCGCGTGTGGATCCATTGAAGGTTTGTGGATCTGGAGGCTGGAATCAGCCATGCATGCATCATGATGGTGCTTCCCTTCAGCTTATGCTCAAGCTTAAACTTGATTGTTGCTGCCCCACAATTGCCATGCTTGTTTGAAGATTTTCTTTGAGCGTTGATGAGTCTCCTTTGCGCAGGATGTTGAGGTGCAAGCAACCAAGCACCTCTGCCGTCACCAGTAGTCCAACCTGCCCGCGGACCTGACACATTGACATGTCATGTACAGGCAAAACTCATCGAATGTGTTCTTCAACTTCTTTTGCTTTTGCATCATTGCTATGTGCATGAACGCATGCAGTGAGAGAGCCTTGATGGCTCAGCAGGCTATAATTGTGCTCATGCGCACTCAATTGGATGTTCAACACAGAGCATGTTTTGCGAATGTGTAGTTTGTTGAGCCTGTAACCATGAGCACTCTTCAGAGACATATTGGTAATTCTGCATGAAGGGTATGAAGGGAAATTGTACAAGCAACAAGTTCAACGCCAATGCAAATTGCTTTGCTCAGCAGAATCAGGGCAAGCAGTTGCAGGTGCCTGACCCTTGGGGGCTGAATTAAGGCAGAGCTTTACAGGGGCTGCGCATTTTCGGTCCGGGGTGTCCCCTGTACAGGCCTTCGTTCGTTCGTCTGCAAAGCCAGGACCGTCCTGCAGCGAACCATGCATGTAAAATTACTCTCTCTCTCTCTCTCTCAGCTGGTTGTTGACAACTGCAATGGGGCGGACATATGTGGCTGAGGGGTACGTCTTAATCTGTCCACTAGCCTTAGAACCCAAAGCAGAAGCTCACGCATGCAACAGCTCAGGCTTTCGCAGTTTGGAGCACCTGGGCCAGCATATCAAGAACCACAGCGTCAAGCCTGTTGTCCTTCCGGAAAGCACTTTAGCAGCACACGTTGCAGCACACAAACGCTTGCACAGCCAATGCGTCAACAAAGGGTATCTGACGAGCAAAAAGTGTCCTTCCATGCAGCGCCACTTCGCTGCTCTCAGGTTGATGTGCTCAGCCTCACAGGTCAACCTGTTCAGGCAAGGGCTAATCGCGGTAAATCAGGTGCAACGATTAAGTGGCGAGGACCGTGCACTCTGGTAAGCTCGCTATGCATTGCCAGTCTGTGTTCACGCTTCGAGAGCGTTTGGGTATACAGGAAGTTCGATGCCAGTAGACAGCGCATAGCAAAAGCTGCTGAGCAGCAAGCGCAGAAATGCTTAAAAGCTGCGCTAGCTGCTGCAGAGTTGAAATTGCAACAGCAAGAGCAACTCAAAATTGCTGTCACCAGCCCGACCAGAGCAACTCCACCACGTGTCGCTAAACGGAAATCAAGCTCAGAGGTACTCATTGCAATTTGTTTGTTGATTTGTTATTGTACCACCATTTTTCAAAACAAGCATGGCTTTTACAGTTCTTGATTCTTGATTACAGGCAACCTTCCATGATCAGCCTGACCACATGAAGTTCAAGCATCTTGTCTTCGAAAGTGGTGACATGGACATTTACAGAGAAATTGATGGAGCAGGTTACCCATGGCTTGCTGTCAGGAGTTCTTTGATGATGCAACAGCATCTACATATGCCTGGCAAGGGATTGTATGCTTTGCAAAACTTCAAGCCAGGCGACATTGTTGGGCGATATTCGGGCAGATTGATTGCACACGCAGTAGATGCAGACAATTTGGAAAGCAAAAGCGATAAGCTGCTCATCATGCAAGGCATCATTGTGGATGGCGGACAGGCTCCGCAGTCAGCATGTGAGCAGAAGCAAGCATTTGGGAAAGTCATTTGTGACCCAGAAATCTGGCAATACCCTGGCATGTACCATTTCATGGCTAATGATGCCAGGAATACACCAATGCAAAACAATGTCATAGTAGATGGCCGGGGCTTCATGGTCATCACTCAGCCTGTGAAAGCATATGTGGAAGGCAGTTGTTCACAGCAAAATGCCAAGTCTGAGCTTTTCTGGTCATATGGTGATGCATTTTGGAAAGTGTGAAGGCATATAGTGTGCCCTCAAGCTTATATGTGTACCTTAAGCAGCTTGAAATTATTTCTGACAGGAGTTCTACATAGCTTTTTGGCATATCCTGGCCGGCAAATTTGACATCATTTGGTGTTGCAGCTTCAGCAACCGCACAAATTCAGCTCAAGTGACACAATATTGGGGTTGTAAGCAATTTTAGCAGGTCTACATAGGAAAATTAAACTGATTCAGTAATCCAGGTTGTGACAGTGACATTGCTTGCTTCAGTGTGTCTAGTTAGGGACACAAACGATCTGTACATGTCTGGTTGGTGGTAATTGCTGTTGCATCTTTGTGCAATAATAATGTTGCCCATGGCTTATAATTATGCTTTTTGAATTATGAAATTGCTTGCACTGAAATAACAATGCTTGAATGAAGTGTCTCACTGCATGCTCAGCACAAAGCATGCACTATATTTGTGTGAATTGTCTATACAGTACATGCAATAGATAGTGGCTGCTTGGTTAGCCAAATGTCAGCCTTTGAATACTGACTGTTAGTCCAGGTGTCTGACTGACATGTATCTTGATACACGACACACATTGTCAAATTCCTTGCAGCCAGTGTTGCAATCATGCTGTTCCTCATTCTTGCCACACAAAATTGAGCTTGCTGGATTGTTGGACCCTCATTTGGCAGTAGCAGTCAATGGTAGCTGGAAATGCTTGCGCGTCTGGTCATGATGCGCTGATTCAGTAGTCAAAGCAGGAGCAAGCAAAAAACGCAAACATGCCCAGCGCTTGCTATATGCCACAAGTGAGCCCACGTGTGATGACGTACTTATCATGCAGGCCTGCACAAGCTGTTGAGACCTAGGCAGTGTGTTTCTGCATTGCAGTCGCAGCGCATCGTTTGGCCTTGCAACATTGTGTTTGTTTAGCTCAGCCTTCATCTCTGAAAGCTTTGGCTTTAAATGTACTGTTACCTTGAGCTTTGGCACGATGAGGTGTCAAGTCTACAACACTGTTCGGACCTGATTGTACAGTAAACTCTCTTTGTGAGGACACTTGGTGTAAGGACAATTTTTGATTTAAGGACAACGCCATTGGTAAGCAATCACTGCATTCTGATTGCAGCGGTCCCTCTGAGTAAGGACAATTCAATGTAAGGACAAACTTCTTGGTGACCAAAGCGGTCGTACCAAGAGAGTTTACTGTATAGTCCTCCTTGGTGCAACTAGCTGCTGCTGCAGTCCCTTTCTGCCGCCCTCAGCACTTGCCTACTCTTGCTCAAGCAAAGTCAGCTGCTGCTGGGCGTATGGCATGTTGCTGCTACATTGCCTGCTTTGTTTGCTTTGCCTGCATTGCCTGATCTGCCTGATCAGCATTCCCATTTTTCCGCTAAAGTGATGCAGTGCTTCTGTCAGCTGTGCGGACTTGTGGCTAGCGTTGACACATCAGTTCCTGTGTGGCTGATGTCAGGTGCTCCTGCAAGGTGCCACACAGGTAAGTCATTCTACCATCCCCAAAACGCGGTGGTCTGCAGCCCTGTGAGTAAGATCTGCATTCTGAAAGAATGGGATTCAGCAGGGACAAAGCCCATGGGACAGAACTTCACAACCACCTGATGCTTTACTTGACCACCCAGCACAGCCCTTGAAAAGCAGCAATATGCCAATGGGCATCAAAAAGGAGCTGCAAGCATCTTGATAGGCTATACAACACAACTTTACAGATAGCACTGCATGTGATGACAACGACTGTGAGTGTATCATATCAAACATCGAATAACGCCTCAGCCAGGTCAGGTGGCAGATTGCCAATACAAGATGCTTCCCAGATCAGGCATATCAGAGTGTGTGGGGCCAGCTATGCCAAATGGCATGCTTACAGTGGATACCCGTATAACTGTTGCATACACACTAATGATGCTGGACAAGCACTCAATAAACATGGGTTGAGTACTAGTAATTTGGTGTCCTTTCAGCTTGCAACAGCTGACAGCAAGAGCTGTCAAGCTTGCTACATTCTGTTGTCACTGTCACCACATAAACTGCAACAGTGCAGCAACCAACTGGGCAGGGCTTAATGCCAGGCTGACTTTGAAGCTCTGAACAGTAATAGGCATCTGCTAAGCATGTGCTCTGTTCCTCAAGAGTACCTCATACAGAACGCCTATATGCAACACAACTCAATTGCAGTCATCAGCATTAGCTGCATTGCCATGCGCAGGTCAGCCATGAGCAGCGCTCATTGAAGCTGAAGCGCAAAACATGATAAGTGACATCATGGAGCAGTCAGCGGCTTTGCTGATCCGTCTGTGTACTCACTCATGCAGTCATGATGCCAGCCAGGCTCAGCAGGCCCAGCTAGGTGCAATCAACTGTCTATAACAGTTTCGGTCCTGTGCTAACCTGGATCATGAATACGAATTAGATTGAGTGTGGCTTCACAGAGCAGTTCGGTCTTCAGTATGCACCCAACAAATCTGTTTCATTTCTCTTCGTGTGGCTGTTGCAAGTGACCCTGATATCACGCTTTGGCCCTATGCTAAGTTTGTTGCTGACAGTATTGTGTGGTATGTCGGCATTCTGTGCAGGCTGTGCTTGGCATCATGCAAAGCAGATGCATTGTGCTGAGTGTGGCTGCAGTGCCTCTTTTCCTGCCTGGACTGGCAGCATACTCCACACATGCGACAATGTCATTTGACAACATGCATCACTTTGACTGTAGGAACAACTAACTACCGAGGAGGCTAAGATAGCAGCACTGCATGCTCACAAGAAGAAGCAAGACGTAGGCAGAGAAGGGACCAGAGTGCTGGTCATGACAGCTTCAACAGCATGCAGCAGTGTGATAGGCCCTGTACAGCAACTTGAACAAAAGTCAACAAAGCTGATCAGTGCTGCCTTTGGTTGGCAAACTTGTCCACAGACAAGCATCAGCAGGCAGGTAGTTCAAAGTGGCATTGCAATCAAATTCAGCAGGTCAAGGTGTCAGCTATGGGATGACGGGCAGCCTGAGCAAAGACCCTGTCTGATTCACCAACGCTGGCATATGGATTTTGATGCATGCAGAGTGACAAAAGTCACGCTATTCAACGTAAGTGCTGTGGCACACTGTGTCAAGCGGATTTGGCACTGTATTGCAATCGCATTCTTGGCTCTGACCACAGACTGCCTGACTGTTCTGTGTGTCTGGAGTGCTTGGTCACAGGCAATGGTGAGTGCAATCCAATGAGTTGACGCCAACCTGTTGTGGCACACCTTGTCTTCTCTGACAATTGATGCTTTGGTTGTGGATGAGTTGCTATGGTGATCATTGTCCATCTCGCATTGATGACTGACTACATGCAGTGGTCATCAGATTGGCTCTGGACAAGGGCATTGTGGCCACAACGAGGTTCTGGAAACAGACACTAGCACAAATGACCTGAAATCCAGGTTTGATGTGTATTTGCCATGTGACAATTCTGACATGTACTGACTCATGCATGATGTGCCATTACAAAGTAGGTGTTGTCCATTCAACCAGAGATCATGAAATGAGGCAAACTGCATTGCAGCTTCTCTGACTTTCATGGCTGAAAAGGACTAAGACAAACATGAAAAGCTTGACTGTTGCTGTGCAGGTGCAGACATGAGGTTAGCACAGCAGTGCCATCTTCAAGAAATGGTCACCGCCCAGCTTCACATTCCTGCTTGCTTTTGATACTAAATCTTATTCTCAAACAGCAGCAGTAACAGTTGAGTTCTACTCAACAATGTAGCTTGCAAGCACAGTCAGGGATTTGAATTTGATTCAGGCAACATCATGCCAAACTTTGCTGTCCTGCTTGACTGAGTAAATTGAAAGCACAGTCGGATATCCAGATTTCTGATTCAGGCGACATCAGCTGCATGCTCTATTCATTCGAGGATGCAATTGCACAGAACCAAAGGCCATCATTAAGATAGTGAAGGCGCTGTGCTCAGCAGCACGCCACACCAATTGGCAGCAACTGAATGCTAATGGCATATGGCTGGCACCACATTGTGCATGTATACTTCTCTGATCATGCATGGTCAGTTGCACTTGGCACCTCAGACCTGTCACCACACAATGGCTGTGCTGAACGCACCAGAGTATTTATTGTCTCGTCCACTTCCTTTCACGACACTGTGTGATAAATTGCTATAGTAGTGTATGGTATGACTGTTGTGGTGGTGATTTTGCCTGATGTTCAGGTTGTAGCGGGATCAATCAGCAATGTCAGTGCTTGCACTTGGCTTGCAATTGAAGTCTGGACATTAACATTGATTCATCAATATTGATGATCGAAATAAGTCAATTCAACATACAATTGTCATATACTTGACTCATCAGTAGCAAAAATCAGGACGAGCATTCACAAGATGTGGGGCAATGATTCAATCAGCCTGTATATTCAACACTGAATGACGCAGTGCTGCAAGAGGGTTCATTTTAAAAGAAAAAGATGCTACTGCTGCTCTCCAAACAAAGTTTTGGCCTTGACCGCAGTCAACAAACAGTCAGTTGGCTTTAGAGGGATAGTTGCTGAGTTGCAATGCATGCCTGCCCATGGTACGTACGTTGATTGATTGCTGCCAACTTCCCTGTTTGCTGTTCAGCCACCAAGCTATAAATGTGGAGGATGCAGTGTGATCAACAGGGGTGGTCTTGTTCTTTGAAAAGTCCCATTCAGCAGCAACTTCAGGATACAATGTCTGCAAGCAGTTACACTTGCAAGCCTTCTGACCTGAGCAGCAAGGGCACCCACTAGAGCGACTTGTGCGCAGGCGCCGAGCATCTGGACTAGTACTCCATCTATGCTTCAACCCCAGAGGACATTTAAAGCAAACCCAGTGCACATGTTTGTTACTGCCTAAAGTGATGCGCTCTGGGTCAAACCCAGCCCGCTTGTTGCATTCGTGGTCCCAATATGCCATCACTGCAGGACCAGAAGCTGCCAAAGAAGGTTGCGGTTGCCTTTTCCTTCGGCGCTTACGGCCACACACAGGGCATCCCTGGCATAGGGAAGTGCGTCGACTGATTGGAGCTGTCCATGCATGCTGGCAAGTAGAGCACTTCCAACTGACTATGGCATGGCTTTTGCTTGTATAGTCAGCTGGTGTCAGATCATTGGTTCTGTAATCCCACTCTGAAGCAACGTAGGGTGCTTGGGTTGCAAGAGAATTGTGCTGACACACTGCTCTTCCAGCACAGTATGGACACCCGGAGCCATTGGTTCTGTGTTGCACCCTTGCTGTCCACACATGTGCATGGCCATCAGGGCACTTCTGACACCGCCAGCGCACTTTCTTATGGGACTGTGGAGGGATGAGCATGTTGCCAAGGTTGCTGTTTGCAGGTGCATCCCATTCCTGCTGCAAATGAGGCTTGAGCTGGCTGATGTCTGGCCCCAACTTCGGTGTGTAGTGTTGACCATCAGCCTGACATAACACGTTAGGCCTATGCTGATGTGGCTGGGAGCTACACACCCTGTGACCTGCAGTTTTGATCGCAGCAATCAGCACTGTTGGGTGTCAGTTGGCCTTCATGCTTCATCAAATGTATCGTCAACGTCATTCAAAGCTTGGCACGGGATACGCCTATGGCTCAGCTCCTACTACTCACTTTCGCAAGCGATTGGGGAGTGTCGGTTTGCTTCCCGTGTGTGCGGGAAAAGAGGGTAAACAGCTTCTGCGTGGTGCCTTGCAGTGTTTGCTGTGAAGCTTTCTACTCTTGCACAAAGAGATGGACGTGCTGGGCATCGCCGGCAGCCTGCAGACACTAGCTCCCTTTGCCTCCCGACAAATTCGCAGACACTGTCTTGCACAGTACACCTGTTTTGTACAAACGCAACGTACGATGCCCATTTCTCGTCTCACCTGACGTCAACTGCTGGAGGGGCTGACATGTCTTGGCTTGAATGGTCGCAAAGAGAATATTACGAGACAGCAACCGCAGACAGCGACATGCTCGCAACAGCGACCTACGCAATTGCATTGTTGCAGTAATTGTCACAGTTCCTATTATTATAAATGCAAAAGCTTTTGAACAAAGCCATGCAAGTGCAAGTGCTTGTAGATCGTTCTGACACTGTTGCTCACTGATACTTGTGAACACATGTCACCACCCTGCTGATCTCACTGCGTCTTGTACATGCAGAGCTTGCAGATTGAACATCAACCGTTTTTTCGTCACAATCGTGCAGTTCTTTGTAATGCCCAATCGCAAAAGCCACAGCGATTTCTCACCCGCTAGACCACGCTTCTATAGCTGTCATGGCTACAACAATAATGTTTGTCACTGTTGTTGATGTTGAATAGAATCATGAGCTGCACTTCACTGGCTTGGCAATTATCAAGCCTCATTTTGCGAGATGATCATCACCAAGCAGCCTAGATCACTTGTGGGCACCACAAATCCAGTACCAAAAATATGGCACACACAGCTGCCTTCAAGCTCCTGCTGTGCATCAGCATGCATTGATAATCCACAGTGTTCTTGCCACTTACAGCAACATAACATATCAGGCACATGACATAGTCTGTTGCAGCAAGCTAGCACCAGCATTACAAGGCACATTTGGTCTCTGTAAAGAACACCGCAAAATGCGCAGCACTGAGCAGCCAACTAAACAAGGTGGAGGTGCTGCTTCAACAAACAGCAGCAGTTCTCAAATGTATCAAAGACGAGCTGCTCTTGCTACATGATCATAAGCTTGCTTTGCAGCGCCTGGTAGCACAGACTTGTCTTTCATTTTGGCCAAACTAGTGTGCCTGCCCGACAGCATCAGTCATTGCGTCAGCGGGTTCACTGGAAGCTTATCTGTCCTGATTGCATTGACCAGCCACTTATGGGTGGTGACAGCCTGCAGTGCAACCCTTAGGGTGTCATGCATTTACAGACAATGAAACCAAGCATGTGCGTCATCATGACTGATCACATCAAGTGCCCCAGAACAAATTGAAGCTCAGTGTGCATGATAACTTTGCACAAAAGATTGTGCAAAAGATGACCCCAGGCCCTGCAAACACCAGCTTGACATGTCCTTTGCATTGGCTCCAAATGACAATTCTCAGCCAAAAGTCTTCAAGCAACTGCAAGCCTCTACTGTGAACACAGCTCCAGCTCCAAACAAAAACCCCAAACAAACAGGATGAAATGCACCCAAACCCCTGCCTGAATTTTCACAATGTGCACGAAGCAGAACAGCTCACCATCAGGCATTTGCTCTGCATCTACCCCAAAGAAAAAAGAATCACATATCACCAACAGATTTGGCAAGACCAGACTTGTGCCACATACACTTAGCACATGCACTAGAAAGTCTGAAAGACCAGTGAATCATCAAACATTTTACTCAAACCGCAGTACGTAATCAGCAGTCTGTTGCGTTTGAGAGCGTAGACCATTGAGTTGCAGTGCAGACTGTGAATACGCAATACAATGGCGCCAGTGTGTATTATGCGGCACGCATGGGAGTTGCAAAAGCAGTCACCAAGATGTAGACTATGGTGATTCACTGGTGAAGATCATTACTAAATCATGGTACCTGAAAGCTGCCTGATGCCATGAGCTTTGTATACCAAGGCTGCTCAATAAAACCCACCACTTGTTTTGTCTTGACAGGCTTCCCCAATCTGATGGGGTTGTAGTCAAACCTCTCATACTGCTCTTGAGCTTCATCCCAGACTGGCGCTTTCTGGAACATGAACGTGGTGTTGGGTGCATGTTTCTGTGCCTGCATGGGACGAGCAACTGTCAAGAAAATAACATGTGACGGATTCTTTGCTTTCACTGCATTTTGTATGCCTGTTGCAGAATGTTGTCATGCCTGGTATGGTTCATTCTATCACTTGGCGTGATCCTGGGAACCTCTTTGAGAAGAGACAGCCTGAGATAGGCAGCCACCTGCATGTGACTGCAAGCTGACCTATATCAATGAGAGCTTTGACACCTTGAACTGCAGCTTTGGTTGCTTTGACTGGTCAGTGACAGTCACAGTGGTACCTTCAGATTGGTCAAGCCCTTAGCACAAGTTGTCTGTCGAGAGTCTCTGCAACAACCTCATACGTCAAGGTCAGAACCCATTTGCACAAGGGACACAAGCTGCCTTACATCAGTGAGAGCTTTGGCACCTTGTCTTGAGCTTTAGTGGCTTTGAATGGTCAGTACTGGTTACAGTTGTCTCTTCAGATTGGTCAAGCCCTCAGCACAGGCAGGCTGTCAAGAATTTCTGCATCAGGGTCAACAAATTGCTATCAAAAGACGCAAAGCTGACCTGCATCATGGTGAGTGTTGGCGCCTCATACTGCAGCACGCCCGCAATCTCTGCAAGACACTTTTGCAAACAGGCAAAAGAGATCAAGCTGAGAAAAGAGTCCAAGCTGACCTGTGTCATGGTGAGCTTGCCTTGTACGGTGGCATGTTGGCAATCTCTGCAACAGCCGTTTTTATGATGGCACAAGAGACCAAGTTGAGACACGAGCATAAGCTGACCTGCATCATGGAGAGCTTTGGTGCCTGGTACTGAACCATGCCCCCAGGCTGTTGGGCAAGGCCAGGTCTCATGGCACACGCATTATCTATGACTGCAATCTTGTCCATGGGATAGCCCGCTAGGTAAGGCCATAGGTAACCGAGCCCTTCCCCTGCAAGCGTGCCAACAGCTTGTCGTGCTTGGAGACTCAAGTGCAACTGTACAGCAGTATGCTGAACCAAGCTATTTTGTGTTGTGTTGGTCATTGGATAGCCTGCTAGGTAAGGCCATAGGTACCCCAACCCTTCCCGTGCAGACATGCACTCATGTGCTCAATTTGGTGCAGGTTCCGGTATAGGTGCATCTGCTCAACTTGGCATTTGTTGTCTATATCCATCAGATAGCCTGCCAAAGAGGGCCACAGATACCGCCAACCCTCTGCTGCAGTGATACAAATGGCTCAAGGCTCATACATTGTCGACCTCTTCAGTCATATCCATGTGGTAGCCTGCTAGATAGGGCCATAGGTACTCAAACCCCTTCAATGCAAGCAGGCAACTTGAAAATTTTCAGTGCTACCTTGTAAATTTTGGGACACTGTTTAACATATTTGACAAATTCAAGCCATTTGCGCTGGTGTGTCTACCAACTAGTCTGTCAGGTAGAACCATAGGTATCCCGATTCCTCCCCCGCAGGCATGCAGAGATGTGTGCTGATTTTGAGTTGAAAAATGTCTCAGGGCATGCACCTGGGCTTCAGATGAAGGACTTAAGACAATCACTCCCAATGAGCGTATTGATTGGGACAGAGACTGTGCTTCACAGGGAACATAGTCATTTGCGCAACTCTTCAGGAATTTGCACATGTCTGAATTTCTAACCAAGCATCCTGCTCGTTAGGTACCCTTACTATTCCCACGCAGGGCAGGGCAGCAAGCAGCCTTCTACATGACCGACTTGATGGGCTGCTGACTGATCTGCAGCTGAGATGGTTGTGATGTTGTGCCACCTGCTGAAGGGGCAGGCTGAAAGGTCTATTGCATGTTGACTTTGACCTGAGCTCAGTAGGTGATGACTAGTTGCCTCTCTTTGCAGCAGAAGGACGACGTGTTGCGATGGAGTCAGGGCAGATGATGTCAGTGTTTGTGTGTTTTGTCGAGTCCAAGAAAACTCACCTTGACATGGCATGCTGGATGAAGCAGGCCACATGTCTGCAGTTGCAGCCTATGTGCCTGAGCATAGCAGTTTTGATGCCCATGACAGCACACAACAGGCAGATGCGCAAACAAAGTAAAGCACGTCAGTAAAGAAACCGTTGTTTCCCCCCTGAATCAGTTGGGAGAAGATTTTTGTTGCCTACGAAGCCATGATGCAGGAGTTGCTGATGGGGGTGCAAGAGAGAGCAGCAGACTTGCCTGTTTGGGCTTCTACTAGAGTAGGCAGCACAATGCGCTGCAAGAACGGCCAACTGAAGAATGGAGCGCCGGTGTCAACATAGGTGCCATATCTCATCACCACAATTGGCGAGCTCTGCATGTAAATCATGTGCTCTGCATGGCTGTCCAGGCCACTGCACCAGGTCAAATGAGCCAGATCCAAGTTGGCTTCTGTACTCAACCTCAGCAACCTGTACACCAACACAGCAGAGTAACAGGCCTACTGAAGGTGCTGCACACTCAACATTAACAGCATTTGCCAGGGTGTACAGATGACCCATTTGCTTTGCCTTGAAACAAAATGTCTTGTTTTTGACAGCAGGCACATCCTGTATGGTCCCTTCCTCAAAAGTACAGATACTTGTGTCTGCTGACAGCAGTGCAGAACGGTTTTGTTTTGCTTCAGCGGGAAGTGACCTACGTTTTGATGGCAGGCACGTCCTGTATGATCCCTTCCTCAGGAAAATACAGGTACTTGTGCCTGCCCACAACAAGCTCATCCCAAGCTGCCGTCTGCATCACCTGGTACAGCACCTGGTACCTGCCTTGCTGAATTGTGCCGTCGTAGCGGTGTATGAAAAGGCAGTCTGGGCAAGTGACTTGCTGCATGCCTTTGGGTGCAACTACAACAATGTTCCAAGCCTTGGAACTTGGGTCTTTCAACCACCTGCAGCAGTAAGAGTGTTCATTTTCAGTGCACAAACAAGCAGTCAGGGCAAGTGCCTTGCTGCACTGCCCTGTGATAGCGGTGCATCAAATAGCAATCTGGACAGGTGACTTGCTGCATGCCCTTGGGCGCAGTTACAACAATGTTCCAAGCCTTGGAAGCTGGGTCTTGCAACCGCCTGCGGCGGCAACCTGGTCTGCCTTCAGTGCACAATGCAAGCTCGCCTGCAGACTGCTCCATGCAGACTTCTGAATACTGCAAGCCAACATGCAAAATTCTGTGAGTGCAGAGCACCAGATATTCTAGCATGCAGATGACCTTATCTGCGCATTTGATTCACATTGCAGACATCTTGAAAAGCTTGCTGGCAGTCCCTAACACAGTGAAAGTCTCACATGATTGCAGCGCATGCAAGAGCCCTGCAGCAGGCACAATCGCCGTTTTCAGATAGCTGCAGCAGCCATTTGAAAGCAGTGAATGCGTGTGACAAGCTCTACGCATGTGTACATGCTCAGTGGTTTTGCTTGGTGATGGTGGCAGAGGTGGTGGTAGAGATGGTGGTAGAGGTGGTGGCAGAGATGGTGGTGGAGGTGGTGGTAGAGATGGTGGTAGGAGCGGTAGCAGTGGTGCCAGTTGTGAAAGAGGATGGGTTGGTGGCAGGGGGGCTGATAGAAACGGTGGTGGGGCTGGTGGTAGGGATGGCTGGGGGGTGGAGGTGTTGATAGGAAGTTTTGTAAAGGTGGCGGTGTGGGTGGTGGTTGAAAAGGTGGTAGAATTGGTGCCGCAAGAGTGATGGTGCTGCAAGAGGTGATGATAGCAAGCAACAGTAGTACAACAGGACAAGGTGACAGTTTCCAGAGAAGATGGCAACGATGCTGTGATGTGCTTTGATGATGCAAGCGGGAAAAGCATGGCATGATAAGCTGCTGATGTCATGACTCTATGCTCAAGGTTTGATGTGAGGGCAGCAAGATGCTTTGACAAGCGCACACGCTTTGAAAACCAGCTCGATTGGCTTGCAAAGCTTAAGCTAGATGAGAAGCAAGGTTTGATGCAGCGTCATCAGACAGCAGTAGACTGGGCTGATGTGCCTGGCGGCATGCTTGTTACTACATTGCAGCAGAGGCTTACCCTGGCTGTCGGCCCTCCACAATGATCAATACAATCAGCAAGTCTGCACTCCGCCCTGCAGGGCAATGCAACATCAGATGTCACACAACAACTTGCACAACATTCACAAGATCGATGAAGGGCAGCACAGTGCAGCTTGATCTGACATGTGTCAGCTGCAATGTCACAATACATACAGAGTTCCTACCAATTCGCTCAAATCACTGCAGACACATGCTCAAGAGGTTCAGAGGCCCAAGTCAGGAATGTACAGAAGCAGCCAACTGTCTCCAACCAGTGTGACCAATACGTGCCAAGTAAAGTGAAGCTGAAAGAGCCACCATGCAAAATTCTCTTGACGGCATGCTGAGATGCACTTCTTTCTTGGAAGATTGGGTACAAGCAATCCCAGCACAAGTCAACACAACAGCACTGGAGCGTTCCTCTTGGTATTGTGGTTTCTGTGCAGGCCTTTCAGGAGTTTTGGTGCGAAGTTGCAGCCAACATAACAGCATACAGTGCTAGCTGATCTTGTAGTCAGCTGCACACACCTTTTGTGGATATTTGGCGGGAAGCATTGCCAATGCCAGTTGCTGGCCACAGCCAGGGCGTCAGAGTGAAGGGGACCTGTGCCAGGAACACCCCCTTGTTTGGTCCCTGCCCCACAGCAGGAACTCCATGCTTCTCTGCACCACACAGACACTGACTTCTTTATGTGCATGATATCTTTTAGGTTTCTGGAAAACTCCTGAAACTCCATGCTTCTCTGCAGCACACAGCAGCTGATTGCTGCAGTGTTTATCACATCAAGCAGTTTTCAGTTCATTGTGCTGTGCCAGGTACACCCCATTGTTTTGGCCCTGACTCACTGCTGAAGCTGCATGCTTCACTGCATGAAAATGACAGGTGCAAGGGGACGGATATTTTGCGACCCACTTGCAAAACACTGAAGGCACTTTGTATACACTGGGGGGCACAAGACATGCTTTGGTCTAGGTCCTGCCCTACAGCTGAAGCTGCATAGAGACCGTCATTGACGTGATGCGCGGGCATTGAGTTAGCAATGCTTGTGGACCACACAGAAGCTGAGAAATTCAGAATATAGATTGATGTGCAATACACGATGCTTGTGGACCTGACAAGAGCTGAGAAGCACAGAACATAGATGAGTGTAGGCTCATACCTGCTGTTGGAGCTGCGTGCTTCTCTGAAGCACATAGTGCTTGCTCACTGCAATGTACATCATGTCAGGCAGATTCACATAGCCAGTGTCAGCAACAGCCCTAGTGTCAATTTAGAAGAGGCGCACGTTAGATACTTTGGGAGATGGGCGGGTCTGCAGAAGACTTGGTTTTTAATGACTACAGCAGGAGCTTTGTCTTGCTGTGAGTCAGTCAGTGTGATTGCTGTAGTTCAGTTGCATTCACAAAAGACAGCCACTTTGGACACTGCTGTCAGGTTTGTACACTGCTGTCGTCATGGCATTACAATTACACACTTCACTGCATGGTGAAGCAAATGCCTCTGTGCTTGCATTGAAGCCATGTTTGATGTGCTGTCATGCAAGGAGGAAGAAGTACTGACCAACAAGCTCCCCTGAGTTGAGGAGGTTTTGGTACCAGGGCTGCCAGACCTGCCCTAGCCTTGCCCTCTCCTGGAACCCCATGCCAAAGCCCTCCTGCAGATCCTGCAACAATCAACACACTTTCAGACTTCACACTACAAAATGTGGTCAATGCAACACAACGAGGAAGAAGCAGGGTCAGATGCTACCTTATAATTACTTTGGATCATGCTAAGAAAACCTTGTGATGACACAAAAAAGGAAGTGTTCCATTTTTACGTCAGCCTTTTCTGACTTCTCAAATCAAACAGAAAATGTTTAGAGTTGCCAAAGAGTAAAGAATGCGTCATGCTGCAATCAACCACATCACAGCTTGCGCCTAAAGCCAAAGTGCTTCCATTGTCTGATCTCCTCGTCAAAGAGCCATCCCCAGGTGATTGCATTGATCTCATATATACAAGCATCACTTGCTTGGCGCTACCCTCTAAGCAATGCTCAGAACAGAATGTGAAAGATGCGAAAAGGTGAGACAGCGTCATTGATGGGCATCCTCAAACTCTACCCTGGCTTGCATCGTAACAAACTTGCTTGGGTCAAGACCTACCTTATGCCTGTAGCCAAATCGCTTCCATTGTCTGATCTCCTCATCAAACTGCCACCCCCAGGCTTTTGAATTGGTGGCATACATGGACGACTTGCCGTCCCTCTGCAAATCTCTCTTGGGATGGACAATGCATACATCATCAATGATGGCAATTTTGTCCTGGGGATACCCTAGCAGGAAAGGCCAGATCCAGTCCAACCCATACCCTGCAAGCCAGTATTATGCGTATATCCTTGTCAAGCGGATGTCTAGTATGAACAATGCACATGTCAAAGACACTGACAATCTTGTTCTGGGGACGACCTAGTAAGAAAGGCCAAATTCAGTCCAACCCATAGCCTGCAAGCCAGGGTCATGCATTCACAGCCTTGTCAAGCTACTGTTCTGACGCCATAAAAATGGACAAATTCATGCTGTCCATTTGCTGTGCTGTCCTTCAATAAGCCCCCCAGCTCTGGTTCACATGGCCTGCTGCAGATTTGTCATTAATTTCTCTGCCTGATGCAGACAAAACATGGAAACATAGCTGCTGCAATGCATGCATTTCAGGCACAGGCATATGACAGCAAATATAACATATCAAAGTGTACTGTCATAGAGACAACCGGCAATTGCCACGCACAGTCACATGAATCAGCGACAGCTGAAGTCTTGATGACATTGCCATCCTATTGCAGCACAGATTTGCCATTGGCATGAAGGCTCACCTGAATCAGCCGTAGCCAGCGTTTTGGTGACATTGCCCTTGAAGAACTCCATGCTTAACAAATATCACTATGATTTCAATGAAGGTTGTGTAGCGTAGCACTGTTGAGTTTTCCATTCACATGCCCGTCACATGGATAGATTCTATTCACCCATTCACACTTTCCTTGCAGAACAGAAAAACAGCTGGCATAGCACTAACCTGAATCAGCGGTAGCCAGTGTTTTGGTGACGTTGCCCTTGAAGAACTCCATGCTGAACAAAGTCACCATGATTTCAATGAAGGTGGTGTAGCGTAATACTGTTGGGCTTTCCATCCACATTCCCGTAACATGGATGGTTTCTGATTCAATCCTGGAGCACAATGCCGGCTGTGCAAGCTGTAATCCGTACACCTGCTGTATGTCAAAGGCTCTGTTAATGCTGCTGCTGAGCTGTACTATGTCATCATCTGGCACGTACACCTGCATAAATAGGCACACATGTTCAGCAGCATTGGTAGTCAGTTGGAATGTTATCTGCCAGACTGTGTACATTATCAGCAGTTGTTGCAGCAATGAATCAGAGTGCAGAAAATCAGCTGATGCAACAATGCTTGCTTGACACGCAAGTGCTGTTGACTCGATTGTATGTAACACCAGCAATTGATACAGCACTGAACGCTTGCCTGAGTGTAGCGGTCTATGTAGTGCTGTTGAAAGGCTCCAGACTGAGTGAACTGATAGATCAACTTCCACTTGGCTCCGTAACCAAGCTCAACATGCATGCACTGCTTGCACTCAAATCCAGTCCTGAGAATGCCATAGTAGATGATAGCCAGGTCCCAACTAGCATTGTCAAAATCATCCAGCCACCTGAGCAATCATAACAAACTTGCAGTGGGGATATTGTTTCTGAGCAAATCACGCAGATTCTGCATCTTCAAAGCTATCCAGTCCCACCCCTAGCAGCTGTGCAGCCATAGCAAATTAGCAATTGTGACATTGCTTGTTGCAGACAGAACTTGGAACGGCTGTGTTTGACAAACTGCAGAAGGCACGGCAAGGCAGGGATGTGAAATATGTCCTGCTGTACCTTGTATGCTCTGAAGTGTCGCCAGCAACAAGGACTACCAGATTATGTCTATGCGTGTCACCTGCATACCCAGTTAAGCCTGTCATAGATACCAAGTGAGTGGGCATACAAGTTCAAGCAAGTGACCAGATAGCAAACACACCCCAGTCGCAGGTCTTGATTACGATAGCCGGTGGCAAATTTGTCGCAGGCCTTACAAGGCTTCGTAGACTCGTGAACGAGTTGTCTAAGACAGCAGGCAGCAACCCTGATTCCCCGTTGAACTGCAGTTCAAAGTCCTGGTGGGGCGGAGAACCGTGGACAGCCTTATGGTCGGGTTGCATTCGCATTGCTTAGCTGCTCACCTTGAAGAAGGCAACCAGGAAGGCGAAGACGGCACTGGCGAATAGAGCGAGGATCAGTTTTTGCCTGCTGCTGATCTGCTGTCTGCAAGTGCGCATATCAGGCTGTGTGCCCAAGATGAGGTGCAACTGCGATATGCCGTCTCATCAGTTGTCGCAAAGCTGAATGGTCGTACCGCCTCAAGCTGCATGCGCCCACTGCTTGCGTTCAATTCGCTGTGATGTTCGTAACTCGTGCGACGGTTCACGATCGCAAAGGTTGAGGCAAATTTCGAATTGAGTGAGTGCCTGAATAAGCAGTTGTGCACTTGAATGTGTCACTGTAGGCCTGGCGACAAGGATTTGATGTTTTGCATGACGATGTGAGCAGGACCTGGTGAGCAGCCTGTCATTTCCTGTGACTTCAGCGGTCCTGTGCAGGCCTTTGCCTCTTGTGCAAAGTTCAACGCTGGCATGCACTCGGACAGTACATGCAAGCTCTGCACCGGTGATCCCTGAAACGAGGCTTGAATATTTGCTGCAACTGTCAGAGCACGTCAGAGTCGACTAGTCATCAGTTCCATATGCATGCTGGCAAAGCTTTCATGTCATTGACAACGTTGACTGGCTTGCCATGATGTCAGTGCTGTTTAACTGGACTTGCAAGGGGCCACGTCAGTCAATGAAAATGGTCTCGTTCATTGTGCACATAGCTACGTGTGCAAAACAAATGGTGCACCGTGTGAGCTGTAAATGCAGTTCACTGGCAGCCCATTCTGTATGCTCTGGATGCCTGGCTGAAAATGACCCAGCATGCAGGTGCCTCATGACCACAAACAGAGTCTGGACCAAAGTGATGTCACGACTGTCCCATTCATTCATGAATCAGCGTGCAGATGCAATCAGGGCAACTTGTCAAGCGTCTTTGGATCAAATGTGATTCTGGAGTAGTATGCATTATCAGCCTCAATATTCAGTTCCAGCAGCTTTGCTTCACTTGGCAGCTCATTCTTGAAGACCCAGCACTCGAATTCAATGTTTTGCAGCCTGCTGTGGGACCTGCAAAGCACAGCATTGCTGCCCTTGTGTTGCAAGTTTGTGCTGCAATGTTTTGAGCTTACAAAAAAGACAGTTGCGATAATCCATGCCTTCCACAGGGGAAGCAGCCCAATTTCTCTCTGATATTGTCTGCCATGCATTGGCATGCTGCTGCAAGTAAGCATATGGCTGATGAGAAGAAGAAGGACCACAGGTCTGCACTGTTGAGCGTCACAACAGGAGCTTGTATGAGGCAGAGCGAGCTTGATGACATTGTTGAGAAGAAGAGTCAGAAGCTCTAGTACCTTCCAGCCTTCTTGAGCAGCTCCCTATCATTTGCATCTTTGGGCAGCACCTCCTGATGATCTTTATGCAGCTCCCTTGCATGCTTGATCTGCAGCCATGCACACCACTCTTGCATTTTGTCAAGCCAGTATCATTATTGCTGTTGCTGAACGCCGTGGTATTACACTATCAGCAGTTCCAAAGCTGCTGGCATTGTGCTGCTGATTGCATTGCGCATTGCCTGCCTTGATGTGCAAAGCACGAGATCCTCTTGCACAGCAACAGTTCTAGCGGTACTGCGCATTACACACTGTGAGCTTGTGAAGAGTTTTGCAGGCAGCTCTTGGGGTTTAATAGCAGCTGAGCTACAGGAGAATGCATGAGTAGCTCATATGAGTCGCAATTTTTATTGATTGAGTACCATGCTAACATACAGTTGATTCAACTTGCTGCATGGGTACAAGTGGTCAAGCTGTGACTCGTGTGAACACCTATCCACCTGAGAGTTGCTTGAGTGAGTCATTGCTGTCACATGCAGCATTGAGGATTCAATTGCAGGCATGCCTGAGGCATGCATACTGTGACAGCCTGAAAGGTGTCAGACATGCAGCAGCAGTGCTGTTGATGCTATGTAAGCAGCCCCACAATGTCCTAGCATCATTGCATTGCATTGCCTGATGCATTCAGCAGAAACTATAATGCTAGTGTCTCCAACATAACAGATTCTTCAGCTCACCAGATCTTCACAGTCGTAGAAGTTGCCATGCTCCGCCCACTTGCTGCCGTCAGGCAACTGGTACAGCACATGCAGGTCACTCCAGCTGATGATGGGATTTGCCTCACCATCTTCATCCAAAACATCACTTTGACCTGCAATGCAAGCAGCGACCGTCAGCCTGTCAGAAGGATCAGAGCCAAATTTGCCATCACCTTTGCATACAAATTATCAAAAATCTGCTTGTGGGATGGTTAGTGTGGCAGCAAGGCTGTCTTGAGTACCAAGCTGCCTGTATGCTGCAATGATCTAGTGCACTTGCAACTGAGTCTTGCCTGTGACCCTTTGTGTGCATACACGTGCAACACAAATGCAAATGATGCATGCTGTCAACAGGAATCAGGCCAGACCACTTGTTGTAAAGCTTACTCAAGCACGTTGTTGATATTTGAGGTGAAAAGAAGCTTACCAATGTTGAAGCAGGCACAATGATGGGGGTCATCAAGGTCAAAGTAATAAATCTTGGATTCATCATCAGGGTCTACCACTTCAGCTTTCTGGAAGAATTTGATGCCTGCACTCAATGAATAGTCACAGTGAAATATGAGATTGTGACAATGCCATGTCACGTATACACCAGAAAGGCACATGAAGGGGCTCAACAAAGACAAGAGAAGTTCATCTTGCGTTCACCAACAGGGTCCACCACTTCAGCTATGTGGAAGAAGTTTATGCATGCAGTAACCATGCACACTACCGCGGACACATCAAGATCTTGACCATAACAGGAGTGGTGCTGTCAGCTACATGCAAGGCGATCAATCGCAAGACCAACGTGATGTCATAAGCACAGTCAGCAAAGTACCGTACTCACCATCAGCAGAGGCGAGCTTGTGAGCCTTGAGGCCTGTGAATCCTTTGGGAGCGTTTGGCAGCGGCTTCTGCAGCTTGATGCGTGCATCCCCACCAGCCCGATTTGTACACCTGCATGCATGCCATGCAAGTCAACGCGCTCTGCAAATCAGCAGCAGGATCTGACATTGGTTGGCGTTGCAATTGGCTGAGACTGCTGCAGCAGCTGCCTGAGCAATTGAGTCAGTCATTTCATCACTTGTACAGCAACCTCTCAATGTAAGGACACTCAATATAAAGACATTCTCGATGTAAGGACACCGCGACTGGGGACCAAGCATTGCAGTCTGACTACTGTGGTACTTCTGAGTAAGGGGAATTTGATGTAAAGACCATTTTCTTGGTGACCAAAGCAATTGTTATATCAAGAGATTACTGTACCTGTAGTCAACCTCAACCGCCTCAGCTGGAGTGGGAGAAGCCTTGGAAGCTGGAGAGGGCTCCCGGCTCACTGACTTCTTGGCTGTAAGCGCTGCTGCAGCTGCCTGAGCAGCTGCTGAGGCAGCTGCTGCAGCGGGCGATGGTGCAGGGCTGGCATTGGCACTGACAGGCAAGCTTGGTCGCTTTATTGGAGGGGGCTGCAAGCAGCATAGACTTTTTGTTTGGACTTAGAGCCAGTCAAAAACAATCTTTAGACTTGAATTATAGTGTCATGTATGCAATGCAGCCAATCAAGAGCAACTGTGAAGCTTGCACAACACGCGTCACGCAAGAGTTTGTCAAATAAGAGTCTGTCAAACATCAGCTAAGACCTGCTTGCAAAGCGTTTAAAGTTCTGTGCGCTTGTCACAGTCACAGACCAGCAGGCATGCAGCTCTTGTGACAGTGTACTGTGGCTGTTACTTTGTGTTTGCAATGTCATTGCAACAGCTATTTGTCAGAGAACATGCCCATGAACCAGATTGGACATCAGTTTATGCATCACAAAGCCCTGATTAAGCAGCATTCAATTTTGCTCTGATGCGCTGTATTACACAGCCTCCAAAGTAAGCTCAGAGACTGACCTTAGGCTTTGTCAGCGTGCTGTATTGCTTTCTCAGTGTGGTGATGTTTCTGGCTGGCAACATCTTAGCTATGTCTGCAAACGTCTTGCCCAGATTCCTGGCATCCATGAGCAGCCTGCAGCAGCGTATGTCAAGCTGTGAGGGCAGTTACAGACAAATCTGGTATTGAACACTGCTGGACAACAAGAAACAGCTGCTGCATTCCGAAGATGGAAATTCGACAAGACACATGCGCTGCATGCACGGCTGCTTTAGCAGGTGTGAGGCAGCTGATAGACAGCATAAAGCAGGAAGTACAGCTGATAGCACATGGCTATGTCAAAAAATTGTCTGCTTGCGTATAGCAGGCGTCGTGCGCGATCACACCTGTCCTCCTCTTTGCTGAAAGGCAAGGCATTGCCGCCATTTCTTCGAGCGAGATCACCGTCAACATCAAGAGATCCTTTCAGAGACCCCAAATAACCCCACAAATGCGGCTGAATTGCTGGCTCAGGCGGGGCAGGCACTGGATCTACATGGCAAATCGCGAGCATGTGCAAAAAAGCAATCAACCAGCAAACGCAAGGCTGGCATACCTTGAAAACAAAGCACAAATGGTCTACAAGACCGTGCCTGACAACGCCGAGTCCGCTTTGCCGCTGGGTATACCGCGTGACCATAGAAGTTGACTCCAGTAGCCTGTTCTTTGGCTAGAGCCTCCACAAACTGCTGATGAACGTGCACGTCTGCCGCAAACGCTGAGGTCTCTGCTCTTGGTCGTTTCTGGCGCATCTTGAGGCGTGTGCGCCAAAGCGATGCAGACCTGCAGAGCTTTGGTGGGGTTGACATTCCTTAGTCATGAGACATTCCTTAGTGATTACTTAGTACATCACGTGCAGACATGGCAAACGTAATGAATTGACCTCGACCGGATGATTAGAGCTGCCGCTGCACAGCGCACGCTCAGGCCAGCCATAGACGCTGATCTGGTACCTCGAAATTAACCATGATGTCAGCAGTCACTTCATCTGTTCTTCCTAGTAGCACGCTTCCCAGAAGAGATCACACAGCAAAGAGAGTGACACCCTTGAGTCGCGCCGGCCACGCTTCTGCGCTGAAGCCCCGGCAAACAGCTGTTCGTAGGTCACAGCGCGGTCTTAGTCAGTCTAAGCGGTGCGCTGCTGTCGTTGCTCCAGACGTCATCGAAGAAAGCGGTCCGAGTAACAGAAGCACGCAGCAGCAAAGCTCGGGGTCGACACATATCAAACCTTGCTACCCGCCAAAGACCATCAACTGCAGCGATGGTATGTCCTGCCGCTTGTCAGTCGTGATTTGCACCCATCACTCAAAGCTTAAAGTAAGATGCACTTTGATCTGCAGAGGAGTGGAAAGCTAGAGTAGACCTAGCTGCCATATACCGCCTATGCGACATGAAAGGCTTGAATGAAGGCATCAACAACCATCTGACAGCAACAGTGCCCGGCATGCCAGGCCATTTCCTTGTCTTTCCCTTTGGTTTGCTCTGGTCAGAAGTCACAGCCAGCAACCTGCTACTGATGGACAACAAGGTAAGACGTTGCACGATTTGCAACAAGTATTTGCCTTCGATTGACATTAGACATGTGCTTCGCCTGCATATGACATCATAATCCGAGCAGGTTCAGCCTATGCATATGGGGCACACCAGTCTCAAATCACTAATGGAGGAGCGCATACGTTCAGCATGCTCTGTCGTTGCCACTCCCCACACACACTTGTACCTTGCCTGTCAAGAGCAAATGTGCAACACCAGTGGTTTGGACTCATGCCCTCCAATCACGTCACCTTGCCTGTCAAGTTTGGCATGACACGTCAGCTGTTGTGGCTTGTGCTTGCCTTGTGCGCTCAGGCTCTGTGTGGACACCTGCAGGTTATGCATTTACCTCGTGTTTGCTAGATTTTGTGTCTTTGAACCTTGTTTTTCTCTTCTTGGCAGGGCAATGTTGTGCGGGGTGAGGGTCATCCTGAAGCCACAGCCTTCTGGATCCACAGCCGAGTGCATGAGGTTCACCCAGCTGCTGGCTGTGTGGTGCACACCCATCAGACCTGGACTACAGCTCTCACCTGCTTGACGGACCCCACGTAATTCCCTCCATGCAGTCTGTTCATGTTGCTGCGCCAGCACACTGTGTCAAGCTAGTGCGTCATGTTGAGCTAGTGCCTGAGGTGCACCCGCTGTTGGCTGTGAGGTACACACACACCAGATCTGGACTACAGCTCTCAACTGCTTGACAGATCCCACATTAAGTCCTGTCATGCGCTTTATTCATAGTGCCAATGTGATGTATGGTCGTGAGATCCTTATGATCATGCTTCCGACTCAGTGCATGCCCATGATATGCTCATGAGGTGCACCCTGCTTCTGGCTGTGTGGTACACACGCGTCAGACCTGGACCACAGCCCTCGCATGCTTGACAGACCCCACGTAAGTGGTGTTATGCCACATGTCTATGCTGTGAAGCTGGCCAAAGTGGAGACTGCAAACTGTTTGCGTTGTGCCATTTCATGTGTTCATGCTGTCAAATATTTGATTGTGCATTGAATCTTCAATAACAAGAGCGCAAATCTCAAGGGTACAAACAGTCTTCAACTATCTGTCCAGATATCCATTAGTCATGCATGGCGTGTATTGGTGCAGCACATGAGCTCTGCTGCATTCACCAAGCCTCATCATAGTTGCAGCTGTGCTTTTGGTGTTGCAGCTGCTATGTCTAGCTCACACTTGCATGCCACTGTGCAGGTTGCCAATGATCCACCAGAACAGTATGCGCTTCTATGACGACATTGTATATGACAGAGAGTACAATGGGCTGGTGCTTGATGAGGACGAAGGTCAGCCTGGTTGCTTGCTCACTAAGCTGATATTTTGCCCATGCAAATTATCGCCTGCAGCAAATGCCTGAATACCTGTACTTTAACTCATGCAGCACTGCTACTCAAGCTGCCTTACAACATCATGCTTGATGCTATTGACGTGAGAGTTGAAAGGATTTGGATAAAGCTCCAAACACTCAACGAAAAAGACACAAAGACACGTTGACACATTGCACACACGAAACGTGAATAGACTTTGACATTGCTATTAGAACCGACCATGCCAGGGCCTTGACACCGTTGATCAAATGCAGGAAACAGAATTGCAAAGCTCATGGATGGGCGCAAGGTACATTTGCACGCCAATCACGGCGTCATCATTGCCACAGAAACCATAGCTGAGGCATTTGACTACTTGTACTACCTAGAGCGAGCAGCAGAAGTGACTGTCAAGGCCATGTCCACGGGCAAGCCCTTGAAGCTCATTGATGAGGCAGTGCTGAAAGACACCTGTGCCAAGTTCAAGGGCAGCGGAGTTGCAAAAGAGGTATGTTTTGGCTCATGATGGGATTTGTTGGACCATATCGTTGTATATCAAACCTTTGAAGCACACTCATTAGGCAGTGCTGGAAGACAAGTTCAATTGCAGTGGGAGTTGCAATGGCAGTGGAGTTGCAAAAGAGGTATGTTTTGGACCTGGGTCAGGTTTGATGGGTTGTTTTGGACCCTGTGACCATACATATTTCTGTCCCTGACCTTTTAGGTTGGGGTGCTGTACAGATGAAGTGCTGCTCAGCAGCTGTTGTACAATATTGTTCACTTTGGACTGATGCACTGCAGCTGTGTCTGACTGTACCTTTCCCATGCAGTTTGATCTGTGTTGCGCTTGGCTTCATGCGATTCTGCAAGCAGTCCTGCTGCAACTTGACCCATGCATTGTGTAGTCTTCTTCGTTGTCATGACCAGACCTTACCCTGCGATGCAGTTTGCCAGGGTACATCTGGAGGCATACAAGCGGCAGATGCTGCGTGGTGAACATGCTGAGTTCTGCACATAGAGCCATTGGTCAGGGTGATCCCACTGATCCTATCCACCAATCCTTCTCCCTTTCTGATGACGTGCTGCCCCTGCAGATCCTGTGCTAGCAAGCAGCTTGAGTTGTGTCAGGGTGTCTGCCTAAATAGAGTGCTTTGTGCTGACAGGGTGATTTGTCTCCTCAGCTGTTTTTTCCCTTTGCTGCTGTGATTTCGTTTGATAACCAGTGGTGTTTTGTTTTGGCAATCCAGAAGTCTGCTTGCTGTGTGTACAGTAAAATTGATAAAATTGCCGCTCATTGCCAGCACTAGTGCTCAACAGTGTGATGGAGCAGTGTTAGCAGAGCTGTTACATCTACAACTGACAGTACGCGTACCTGTAAGATCAGATTTAGAAACATCAGGCGGAGTGCGCGTCTTTTGTCTGGGCAAACAATTACAAGGCATTTGTATACTGCCAAAATGTCTGCTTCGGCATCTTGAAACGGTTTCACCAAACTGAAGCGCGAGATGGGACTCCTGCCAAAGCAACTATATCTTATTGCATTGCATGCATGTGTACATGACACATGCCCCTTATGACATGATTCATCAAAGGAGAATATTCTCCCTGCAAGCAAATTTGACCTTGGCTTCATTGCTAGGTTGATAGTGAATCAAGTCTGGCTGCCCAACAGTTGCAGAGTCTGGCTTTGTCTGGGTGAACAAGTGAGCGTTGGCTTTTTTGAACTCTTCAGGAATGCAGCTGAAATTCAGCTTTGGATTGGCAACTTTGCATTGCTTTCCATCAATTGTCCATTTCTCATTATATGCCTGATTGCTGAGCTATGGCAAAGATCTTTGATCCAAGTAGTAGTCCAAAATTCAGGCACAGGAGTTGACGGTTCAGCCATCAAATGCAAAACCCCCTGGAACCTTTGTAACAGGCTGAAGCAGTATGCTGCTGAGCTTTTGACGCGCACTGATTCAGAACACCAACCAGAACAGAGCCTTGCCCAGACAAAAGGCGCATCAGACTTGCCTAGGAATGCTTTCATCAGGCTCTACTTATCTTTGTACTGGCGGCATGATTGTATACAAGGTGCTTTCCCATCGTCCTGAAACACCAACTTCAGTATGAACCCTGAATCTGTTGCAACGCAGACATGAGCCCTGCTTTCACTGTTTTGATCTTGATCATAGATAGCCTCAACAAAAGATTCCTCTGTATTGCATTTGCCATCAGCTACAGCCTCTGATAAGACATCAATCAAAAGGCTGAGGCAATGCTAAGGGGGCGTTAGAGCCTGCAAATGCCATTTGCTGTACAGATGAGCATTGACCATGAAAAGGCTGCGCTAACTGTGTACATCCAGGTACTTTGCAACCTCATACAACAGTGACCAAGGCAAGTCCGACAGTGAGAACGCTCCTGCAGCAACGTATATGCATAGACTTGAGTAACAGGCATGATTGTCAAGTAGCAAGGACAAAAGGCAGTATTCCCACCGGGTGAAAGAGAAGCATCGCTCGAGACACTGCTGGGTAGTATGGGACTGCATGCTGTCACTTCGTCCAACATTCACTGGTATTGTAAGTGGTGGCGTACGATGTTAGTGTACGATGATAGCACCACGGTAGCCTTCTGTTGTCAGCACTATGACGGTATCAGCACGAAGGTCCTGTGTCCTGATCTTGAGGATCTCTCGTCCAATCAGTCCATAATATCAACCACTTTCAAAAGTCTTGCATGCCACAAAGCGATCAAGTGATGGCTCGCTGCCACGCTCCTGCGTAAGACCCAGAGAGAGGTTGCACTTTAGCGTGCTGCAACGTGCTGCAATAGAGTCGACTGAATTGACGACAAACTTGACGTATCGTATTCCATTTTACCGGTTGCTCAGCGTGAAAAACTTGGCAAAATAATAATTTGAACGGAATCGCAGCGCAAACGTCGCACATCATTTCGCTGCTTGTCCTGGCTGCTGGGTGCTGAGCTTGGACGATTTGTGCGTTTTCGAATGCACTGACGATCCTTTCATCGGGTGTGAACAAGAGAAGGTCATCGCGATCATCCCTCGACTAGTCCAGATCTGTACCGGTATTGGAAGCAGGGTACGCGAGCTTGCGTGATTCAAACTTCACGACAAGTTCTGGGCCAGTCAATACTACTTCCAGGCACGGAAGCCGGCGTAAATTCAATTTTGTGCCTCTAGAACAAAATAGTGACTTTGACGACAGTTTGTCCTGCTCTTTTTTGGCATACTTCAACACAGCAGCAAGATTGGGATGTCAGCGCAACCAAGCCAGCGCAACAAGGCAGCAGGGCCCTGTGAGTGGTGTGGGGTTACAGGTTGATCAGACCCCTTCTTCAAATGTCACCAGCCTCTCTCAGCTTGAGTTCAAATTATGCATGATGTGGCTTGCATGCAAAACAATGATGCTGCAAAGCTGAGTAGAAACAGCTACTATTGACTATTGAAAGCTCTGAATTCAAGACTAGACTCTCCATGCTGGAGCATGCATCACAGACGATGCATGATGTTTTGTGTGTCACAGACCACACATGCTTGATTTGCAGACACCTCGCAGTGGCACAGAAGCACCAGTGGCAAGACTCAGAGAAACATCTGTATCTGCCAAGGCTGTCATGGAAAACATGCCAGGGTGAGTGCAGCAGTGTTGAATCTGCATCAATGCTCAGTGTTCAGCGCATGGCATTCGGTCTTTATTAGACTTCAGTATCCAGCGTGATCAGTGATCAATGTTCAGTAAGTTTGCTTCTGCTGCCTTTCTCAAATACTGTGCTTTGTGCTTCACTTCAATGCCCTGCATTGCAATTTATGCAGGCTCAAGCCAAGCAGCTGAAGGTACAGGACGCAAACAAGAGCAGCAAGGCAAGTGTTGCTTTGCCAGTTCTTTTTTCAGGAGATCATGCAAGAATCCAGACTTGACTATGTTGCAGTAGCTCATGATGGCAGTTGCCCTTAACAGTCGCTCACGCGGCTGAACACAGCTTCAGCTTCATTGATTGAATTATCGATTTGCATGACTGAGAATTTGATTTTTGTTATATTTCAGCTTATCATGATGATTTTGGTCATGACCATGAATACGATTCTGGTCATGATCATGATTATGATTGTGATGATGGTGGTGATATGCATGTGTCATGTGCATATGTCACATGATCACGATCATGGTCATGATCATGATTACAAATATGGATGCGATCACCATGAAGATTATGATCATAATTATGACCACGATCATGCCTGCAGCTGTGATTGTGATTGTGACAATGGCTACGCCTATGATTGTGACAATGATTATAAATATGGTTGACGATGCAGGCCAGGCCAGTATCTCATGCAGAGGGCACAGAGCAGCCACAGCGTCCCAAGAAGAAACCTAAAGTTGCCAGCGTCTCAGCTGTCCACGGCCTTGCTGAACCTACCCAGGGTGCTGAAAGATCAAACCTGGCAAAGGGCAGCACATCTCACAAAGAACAGCATGCAGTAAAGGCCAGCACTTCTCTTGAAGCACAGCCGCAGCGGGTAGTATCTCTCAGGAAGCGCAGAATGCAGCAAACGTCAGCACTTCTGATCAAGCGCAGAATGCTGCAGCAGTTCTAAGAGCAGGAACAGCTGCTAATCAAGCCAGAAGCAGCAGCAAAGGTGCTCAAAATGGGTCCAAGGTGAGCTGTGTTCATGCAGATATTTTTCTCATTGATGACTCTGTCTCTAGCATTGCACTTGTGCAGGAGAACAGATAGCAATGCGGGTGGTACCTGGAAATCAGGCGCTCTGTAAGCCTGCATTGTGCAGCAGACAAACGCTTGTGCATTGACCAGATTGCACTTCATGCTGTCATTGTCAATGCTTATCGTCGCATGCATGCCTTGCCGCTGCCACTGTCAGCCAATGTAGTCTGTTTGTATCAACCCTGAAACCAGCTTGCATGCTGTGCAGCCATCTGCACTCCAAACGATCTGTGACCTCAGTTCCGCGCTACTTGAACGCATGGATGTCAGACCAGCAACCGGCTCGTCTGCAATGCAGCCCTCATACAGCAGCTCTGACTTTGACGTTGATCCTGTTGGTGAAGCCCAAGCAGTCAGCACCAGCACAGGCGCTGCAGCTCCTGCCACAGCATCTGCTGCTGACGTTGCTGCTCAAGCTGCCACAGCTTCTGCTGCTGAAGCTGCTGATGAAGCTGCTGACGAAGCTGCTTCTGAGGCTGCCACAGCATCTCCTGCTCAAGCTGCTTCTGAAACAGCTGCTGCCAAAGATGCAGCAGGGCACCCATTAGCTGCAACAGCATCTGTCGCTGAAGTTGCTGCCAAAGATGCGGCGTCGACTTTGCCAGCTGCTAGCGCAGCAGCTGCTCAGGGATCTGCTGCCGCAAGTCAGTCTGCTGGTGGAAATATCTCAATTGCAAAAGCAGCCGCTGCAAAGCAGCTTGCTCCAGGGTCTGTACAGCCTGCAGCAAAAGAATCTGGCTCCAATGCTGCAATCAGTGGCGACAAAGCCGCTCCAAGGTCTGCACAGCCTGTAGCAAAGGCGTCTGGTGCCAATGCATCTGCTCTCAAAGCAAGTGCTGCAAAGGCAAACAGCAGCCGGGCAGCCGCTCCAGGGTCTGCACAGCCTGCAGCAAAGACTCAAGCTGCTGCCTTAGATGACTCATCAAGAGATGAATCAGCAGCTGCAACATCAGGAAAATCCTCAGGTGCTGAGTCCAAGCAGTCTCCTGCCAGTTCACCGGCAAAAGGGCGTGCAGCAGCAGCAGCAGCAGCTAAGTCAAAGCAAGATGCTTGCAATGCGTCAGCAGGCAAGACACCCAAATCAGCAGCAGCAAAGGCAAAAGCCGCTGCTGACAATGCATCAGAGGTAAGGCATTCCAAATCATCAGCTGTCAAGTCATCAGGAAATTCCCACACTGAACCAAACGGACTCTCAACAGCCATAGCTGGTGAGCCAAGATCAGCCAATGGCCAAGCATCTGCTGATGATCAACTAGCTGCACCTTCTGGCTCACAAGCACAGGATTCGGGGAGAAGTCGTTTAGACACACAAGCAGCATCAGCAACTTCATCAGCAGAGGAGCAGGCAGCATCTCTGGCTCAGGTACTCGCTTAGTTGCCAGATATGATGCTTGATTTGCACTGCTTGTAATATGCAGTTTGCAAGTGTAAGACTCTGAAGACAAGTGGAGACAAGACACATGGAGGGAAGATTGTATGCGTGATATCCTGATAGCAATTTGTGATATTCCATATGCGAGTGATGTTGATCATAAATAATTGGCACGGAGGATATGGTACATTCTTTCACAAAGATTGCATTGCACACCAAGCGATTCGTCGTGTGTATACTGCACGCAGAGGCATTACTCAAAATTGCAGTCATCAGTCTGCATAGTCTTTACAGCTTGAGTGTCTATGTACCCAGCGTCCTTTTTGGGTGGAATTGTGTATAGGAAATCACTGCAGGTGTTGGCAGGAGTGCAGGCAGCTTTGCCAACCATTGCATCAGCATATGAAGCCTCCGAACGGCCAACTACTTCAAGAAGTGCAGCTGGCCAGGGCACGCCGACACCTGCTTCATCACAGGTAAGCTTGAAGAGTATGCTTGACTTGTCATCTGGCTCTCTGCTTGCCTTTGGCCTCAGGCTGGACCGTAAGCAAGCTTGAAACAGCATCTCACCTGCCATCTGTCTTCGTGTGTTCCCTTGCATAACACCCCTCTCTGAAGTTTATTGCCAACAGCATCATCAGCTTGTTGCTGCCCATACTAGAGCTGAACAAGTCTTTCTCCATACCTGTTGACTGCCAGCAAATGGCAGCGCTGGAATCTTTGTGAGCAGCAGAGCCTGCTGCTTTCCCGTGGTAGACCCAAATGTGGCTGTCAGTGCTGCCCAACCACGTAATTTTTGCAGATCAACCTTATGCAACAGAATGTGACTTGCATGACGCAGGCAGGGCAAAGCGGGGAGGGCAATGCTCTTGCGCCTTTTCCGTTTCAGAGCAGAAATAAAAACGGCAAAGCAGCACCCACAAATCAGCCTAGGCAGCCGCGTGTTGGTGCTTTGCAACCTCTGGCGGCCAGTCAAAGCACAGCTGGTCTCAGTCCTGCACCTATACCAAACCTGCTTGAGGTACCACGTTTCTGTTCTTCGTTTGTGATTGATTAGCGTTAGGGTATAAAAGGGTATAAAAGACGACTTGTGCAAGCAGAATTGTACTGTGCGTTGGGTTCTTAGATTTTGGACAAACAGTTAGCGCACAGCTGAACCTAATCCTACATTCAGGCCAAACCTGCTTGAGGTGAGGTGCAATGCTGCGCAAGCAAGACTGAAAGCTTACAGGAGCTACAGTCATGGGTCTACCTGCGCCCTTTTGTAATCATGTACGAAGAGCTCCGTGAGAATAATAAATTTGCAAAGTTTCATGGAATCACAGAAGCATTTCCGGAAACTCCCAAGTTTGTTCCGACGATGGAGCCAAGGATCCGAATGAGGCCGTCACAGTGCCTGTACTCAACACATCGAAAGATCCCAGTTATCTTGTGTGCTTCACTACCTGTCTGATGGGATAGGGCACACTGTATATCTGATTGCAGGTGGAATGCTGCGTTCAAAGAAACCTGTCGCTGCCTTGTAATCAAAGTGTGCAGTGGAACTGTGCTTGCTGCAGTCAGTTGTTTCCCCACTACATTTAGGCTTGTTCACAGCAAGGTGAACATTGACAAGGATGTTGTGACGCTATGCAGGGGCTGCATGACGATTTGGCCAAAGCTATTTTCAGCAGCTTTGAATTGCAGGAATAACGTCATTGTGCAATGCAGGGGTGTCACTCGGAGCTGGTCCAAGCTACTGGGAATCAACAGGAAAAGCAACAGTAGTGTTTAATGTACAATGCAGGTGCTCCACTCTGATCTGGCCAAAGCCAGCTCACGTCTCTTTGTCCAGCTTGCACAATCGACAGTAGGCGCAGCTGTGGACTTTGGAAAAGAGCAGCATCAGAACCGGCTGAAGCAAAAGGCTGCAAAGCAGGTTGTAGTGGGAATGGCAGAAATGCTGAAAATAGCAAATGCACTTCCTGGAGATTCTGCGTTGGTAAAAGAACAGTGTCAGGATTTGCTGAATAGACAGACAAGGGCTCAGGCAGAGTTTTCGCAGCTAGAAGAGGCAGCAGAGAAACTGGAACAGCAAAAGCAAAGATTTGTTGCACAAGTGGCAGGGTTCAAGGATGCTGTTGTTAAAGAGGTGGAAGACACGCTGCAGGCTGTCATGGACAGTGGCCTAGCAACTCAGTCATCACTGTGAAAAGCGAGTGTTGCTGAAACTTGACAGCATGTTAGACTTCTGTTGTGCAAGCGGCAGGCTTCAAGAATGCTGTTCTCCAAGATTTCAAGGCAACTTTGCAGGCTGTCATGGAGAGTAGTCTGACAGCTCAGTCATGAAAGAAGGAGATGGCAAGAAAAGTCCATGCTGTTAGGCGTCACGACTGAGTCACAACTGTGACAATTTTGTGTCGCTGTGCAAGCAGAGCAGGTGTCGCTTCAAGCTCGTCAACTTTGCAATTTGTGGTGTCCACTCATATTCGAGGCTGTCATGGACAGTAGTATAGAAGTTTGGTCATAAGTGTGATGGTCTAGCAGCTCATTCATGACTGTGAAGTGCCTTTGTCACTGTGGGAAGAGGCATTGACCTGTTTACAGAGACGATTTACTCGTTGTGGTGTTGATTTGAGTGCTAAATTGTGTCTTATGGCAAGTGAGCGCCATAGCTGTGTTTGCAGGGTGCACTTAGCTTCAAATCATGTTACTGATCAAATCAGTAACGTTCAGGAGAAGACCACATGTGGTTTGAGCTTAGCCTACGCACTACAAAACCCCGTCCATGTGCAGACAGGGTGTGTTCATGCCATTACAGCAGCACTGAACGTCATGTATGTGTCAAGTGTCCCAGCTGTTGTGTCCTGTGCACAGATGTCAGCAGGCGCTGAGATGGATTTCCAGGGTGGAAATACACAATTTTCAATTTGAGCACTTTGCTTTGAAAGCGGATTCTGGCGGTTTTGTACTTGTATTACACTGTACTCATGATCAGGCACTGTCAACCGCATCAAAATTGCTAACATGAATTGTTACAGCTTGAGAGGCCACCTTACAGCAGCAGCTTTGCTAGAACTTCAGGTAATATGATCCAAGCATCACTTCTGTGAGAATGAAACGTTCATCAGATATTCTAGCATTAATATTGCTCAACCCAACAATTCTATGCATTGTCACATTTCGTGCATCACCAGATCATGAGCATCAACCCAAGCAGCAGCATTCAGTTACCAAAGCAACACTGTATCAGACTGAAGCCACAATCGAAGCACATATAGGGCTGTATGCCATGCTGTCAACTGCAAACACTTTGACGGGTCTCGAAATCTGAGGACTAGCATTTTGGTCACAACAGCCGCCTCTGGCCTCCAATGAACACATCTAGAACGCCTGAATTGCCAACAGCTTCACTGAAGCGGCATCCTGCATCGCTGAGATATCTCACAACTGCAGGCAGGATCTTGGGACGACCATTCCAGCTGTGCTTGCCCACACCTGTCACAACCTGCAAAATAACCACAATCTTTCAGCCACAAGTCACTAAACTGAATTGAAAGGCTAGAGGTGCAAGGGCTGAGTAACATCATTGGATGCTCACAGGTGACCAGGCTATAGATTGCAGTGCCTGTTTGCAGTAAATGACTCGGACAATTTACTCAATGCAAGCATTTCCATGGAACAGTCACTGCGCCTTCGCAACAACAGCAACAATGTCAATGTTGAGCAAAAACAATGCACCAGCACATAGTCAGACACTTGTGGCAAATGACGCAAGCACAAGCCAAGGTCAAGAGTCAACTTGCTACAGGGGCAGCACCTGCAGCAAGAGTCCTCCAGGGCAGCCCAAACCCCATAGGCTTGTCGCAAGGCATTCACTTAATGTCACATAAGGCAGAGTGGGCTGTCCTCGGTCCAGAAGTCATTGCAAGCTTCACGGATTATATGAGAAGTGTCAGAGACCAGTATTGCAGGAGGCTACCTGCAGCAGGACTCCTCCAGGGCAGCCCAAACCCCCCAGGCTGAGCAAATGCTGCTCCAGGACCTGCAGCGCCTCCTCCACATGCAAGCCATGCAAATCCACCTGCACATGCCACATGAATTTTGTCGTCTGAATGTAGTTGGGAAGCTGACTGGCTTCAAACTGCAGACAGGCAAACAGGTGACGCTCCAGCACAGAACCATGTGGCAAGGGTGACAGGGCACAACTCTCCTTGCATGCTGCAAGCGATTCCAGGTACAGGTACAGATACTACAAGCAGCTTGAGGGCTGCGATCCTTTGCTGTCGACAAATTTTAGAGCATCTAGGCATATGTTTATGAGATGCAGTGCATGATGACGTATGCATAGCACGTTGCATGCATGGCATACCATTGCAATAAACAATGACTAAAGCAAAAAGCGCATTTGGCACGCTGCTGGTTAGCGCTGAGGCAGGCATTCACGGCTATTGCACATGGCAAGCACAAATCCCGGAAGTATTGACATCATCACCACACCTTGAATCGGTTTGTGACGCTGAGATTGCAGCTGTCGTAGGCTGCCTGATTGGCCCTATGGCGTGCTTCCTTGGCCAGCTGAGCATGCTCCTTGCCCTTGCCAGCCAGCTCTTGAGCTGCTTCTCTGTTGCCTGCACATCCCAAATCATTGTCAAACCTTGATTGTGCATAGCACATGTCTTATGTTGACGACCACAGGGCCCCGAGGCACTGCCATAAGTAAAGCATGATTCATGCAGCATGACCAGTGACAGATTGCCATCATGCTTTTGAAGCACAACTTGGCTGCCAAGAATAAGCGATCCCCTGAACTTGCGCTGATGTCGCCATGTGACGACAATAATGATGATAATGAATTACCCTTTCCAGCACGTGTGCTAGGTATGTGTCGCTCAAGTCCTACCTCGCCATGTGCACACGCGCAATGCATCAAGGCAAGCAACATGCATCAGAATGCCTGATGTAAGCTTGTACAGCGCAGCAGCACCCTCCTGCATGCTGATGGCAAGCCGAGCTCTGTATGCAGTTGGCAGACCATTGCTAGCCAGGTAAGGACATAGTATTGAGGACACAAGCCCAGCAACATTGGACATCAACTGCAATGATGGGTTGAGCACCTTTCTCATAGGCCATCTGAGCAGCAGCAAAGTAGGTGTTCCTGGCCTGCCTGTGCAAGCCCAGAGCCTGACGCTCCTGATCAGCAACAGACTTCATCTTGGACCTCTCTGCTACAAGCCGTCCCGCCTCGTCGACAGCAGCGGCCACAGGGTCATTCGCCAGCAGAAAGCCGTCATACGCAAGTTCGGGCTGCCTGCGACTGGCACCGGTGGAGTCGTAGAAGTCTGTCTCGCTGTCAGATGATCCTGAACTGGGGTTGATAATGTCTGCACCGGCCTGCAGCCTCGTCACAGGTGCTGCGGCCGGGCTGACGGTGAGATGCTTGCGGTTGGAGTGTCTGCTGGACGTATTGAGCGCTGGTGAAGACCCAAGCTTGGCATGTGTTGCTCCTGCTGGCAGCAGGACTTGCTTGCTGCTGACGCTGCTGCTTTGTTCAGGACCTATAGTGAGCTCAGCAGGGCTGTGCTTGCTGCTGCTGGCATTGCTATGCTCTGTACTACTATCTGGGCTTTGGTGCCTCTGTAACTGTTGCCTTGAAAGGGGGCGCTGTCCAGAAGAGACATCACGCTCAACGTCAATAGGTGAGGGGTGCAGGCTGTCAGAGGAGTCAGGTGGACTGCATGCTGGTGCTCCAGCCACTGTAGCTGATGGTGATGGTGTGACAGTAACTGATGCAGCTGCTGCTGGGCTGGGCTCTGCAAGGGCAGGAAGATGCTGCTGCAACAACATGATGGCCTGCTCTACATTGCCCTGACATGCCTGCATGAAAAAGAATGGAGACCTTAAAACGAATTTGAAGCACACCAAGAACTTTGTGTATGATTCCACAGCTCACATAGCAAGTTGAAGGCTGGATAGGCATGTCAATGCATGCAGTTAATCAAAATGATGTGCGGCAACTTGCCTTGCAGCCTTTTGTGCAGCATCTGAGTATTTGCTGTGACATTTACTATGTCATGCGGCCAGTCAATGTAGACCATGACAATCAGTCAGCACAAAAACATTCCATGACCCCTGGTGTCACAACTCCCAGCCAAACCACGACCAGCCAGTGCAAAATCATCACAGAATGGAAACAGACATACCTTAAGCGTGAAGGTAGCCATAGCAGGCTGCAAGCCAGGCACCTTGTCCATAAGGTGCTGCACCTGCATCTCCAACACCAACTCATCCACAGAACTGCTGCTGCGCTCTTGTGGTGACGCTGTCGATCCTGAGCCTGCAACAGGACTGTTGCAGCAGTATTGTGGTGATGCAGCTGAAGCTGGTCTGCCTGCGGGGCTTGCGCCAAGTTCTGCCTCTGAACTGCCAGATAACCCTGAGTTGCTCACTGGACTCATGCTGCGCTGCGGTGGTAATCGACCTGACCCTAAGTCACTTGCAGGTCCTGTACTGATGTCTGCCTCTGGACTGCTTGCAACAAAAGCATTGGCTGCTGCGTATAAAGAGCTCTGAACCGTGCTGCTATTTAGCGCTGATGCATCCCGGGGTGCTGAAGTAGTGGCAGGCTCAGTGGGCACTTCTGATGTGCGCCCCTGGCCACTCTCATCTTTCTTTTGGCTATGCTGCTGACGCTGTAAATACTTGAAAACTGACTGAGACCTGAGACGTTCATTGCTCAATGCAGTGCTGCTGGAACCTGGAGCAATGCTGACAGGCAATGAAGCTGTCGGGGTCAATGCAGAAGAACTCATTTCTGCAGGAGTACTCAGCGCTGAAGCTTTGAGATTCACTGGACCTGAAGACACTGTATCTAAACTTTGCTGACCAGAAACGGCGATTGCTGCAGCGTTCATAGCATCTGTCAAAGCCTGCTTGTCTGTCTGTCTGGCAGTGCATGCTGCTGCCTGGTTGTCTGACTGTGCTGCCTGTTTGGTATCTATCTGAGCAGCAAGGGGCGGACTGACAGCAAAATTGGGAGAGCTAGGGCAAGGGCTACTGGGGATACTTGGGCGCTTCAATATGCGCATTGGAAGTGGGATAGGAGAAGAAGACGACAAAGAGGAAGCTCGCTGAATGTCACCGCTGGCTGACCATAAATGCTGCGCTGAGCTCTTGGGTGCTGCAGCATCTGTCTGTGTGACTGTGCGTGAGCCTCTCTGAGAGTCTTTGCTGGCTGACCACAGGCGCTGTGGTGCACTCTTGGGCAGAACAGCATCTGTCTGTGTCGCAATGCTGTCTGAAACTGCCTGGGGCTGAGAGCCCCCATGCAAAAACTTGCGCGCCCCCTTTCCTACAGTGCTTGTATGCGCACTAGGCGGGGGCTTTGAACCAGAGACCTGACGCCTGACGCTGTCTCTGGTTCCAGTCATGCCTGTCTGCCTTACTGGAGAAGGATCTGTGCCGCCTGTTGATGTAGACAAGCCTGTCTGTCTTGCTGAGGAAGGGCCTGTAGTGAAGCGAGTACATCTGCTTGGGGCCAGCAATGCATCTAGCTGTTGCAGAGCCTCCAGAGCATCCTCATCACTCAGCTCTTCATACTGTACATATGGTACACTGAACTGATCACACCTGTCTGACACTTGCTGTCGGCCTGATGGTCCTGTTGCATGTGCTGTTTTGGCCACACTGGTGTTCACCTTTGCCGTTGCAGGTGATGCTTTGGGTCTGCTAGAGCCGACGCTGGGTGACTCTACTGATTTGGACAATGACTGTCTTGCAATTGACTGCTCTTGAATGCTGGTGACCAGGCCTGCAGCTGTTTGAGGCTGAGAGACTTGGCCTGTACGGTCATGGCATGGCTGGATGGAAGGCCTGTCCACTGCAAAAGATTGGGTTTCTGCTATGGAGGTCACAGCAGCAGCAGCAGCAGCACCAGCACCAGCTGTAGCATTTGGGGCGGAGGCAGCAGAAGCAGCAGTCTTGTCTGCAAGCTCTGAAGCAGAGAAGGCGATGCTTCCATCCTCCAGCTTGATGCCAACCCGTCCAGTGAGCCTGCAAAACCAACAAACCTATTTTTCTTCTGAACAAGTGGACTGATTTTGATCTCGAGCATCAGCGCACAAGGCTCAAAAACTTGATCAGGCTTGTGCAATGCAGCTTAAGACTGATTGATCTGCTTGACAAGCACGATCTGCAAGACCTGACGCTGGCTAAGCTCTCAATGTTACAATCATTTCTACAAGAAGGGAAGCTGTTAGCACGCAGCACATGGAGGCAGTGTTGCCTACAGCAGATGCTTTTCATGCAGAAGCTTTGCACTCAAGACCTGCCAGCACAGCCTGGCACAGACAGACACTGTGCAGACCACACACTTCCAAAAGCGATACAGAATAACAGAAACAACCAGACAGCCTCACGTGATGGTGTCATGGCACTGCTCAGCCTGCACGCCAACCATAAGGCCTTGCTGCACTCGGCGCAGCAAGTTTGCAGATGTCTTGGCCTTTACCCCGTCTGCCATGGAGACAGTGACATGAGCTGGACAGTGCAATAATTGAGATACCCATTGAGGACCCCGCACTGCAACAGCCTGCGGATAAAGGCATGCATCCTTCGCATCAAAGGCAACATAATGAGTTTCAAGCAAGGTTTGGGCCTTGAGAAACTGGATTGAGAACATTATTCCATGTTGTTGGGAGAAGCAGCCTAAAACTACATCAGGTACGAGCGCGTCTAGTAGTGCAGACAACCTAGAAAGTTTCAAAAACAATAACAGAGAATAGATTAGCAAAACCTGGCTGTATCTGACATGCTGCACTGATTTACGATTTCATGATGGTAGCTTCATCCACAGGGCAAGGTGATGCTTGGCATGCAGCAAAGCACAACGCAGCAGCCAACATATCGACTCAATAAGGTGCAAATGCACGCTGTTGCAACAACAAAAGACGCACTGTACCTGGATAGTAGAATCTTGCGCTTTGTAAATGACCTGCAGCTCCACTGAGGCTCCCAGAGTTGGAAGACTTCCAACCTGCTCAGCTGATGGTCTGTACAGCAGAGTCAGGTGGTCTGCACTCAGCTGACTGTGCTTGGGAGGGCACCAAGCCAACAGTCTTGCACTGCTCAGAGGGTCTAGGAAAACGCCAGCATAGAGAAAAGGGCCGGTAGATGCTGTGTTAGATTCATTGCTGCCTTTCACGAGTGAGCGTGCGTTGCTGTCCAAAAGGTCATGCTGTGCAGGCTGTGAGCTTTGGATGTTGTGGCTTGCTGGTGCTGATGGCATGAAGTTGCTGTTTGGCAGAAGCTTGCGCAGCAGTGCTGTCTGCCAGTCTAGAGATGTGCTTTCTGACTGCTTGCTCAAGGGTGATCGTGAGCTTGGTGAAAGGCCACAGCTTGCTTCTGAGGCCTCAGCTGCCAGCATGCCTTGGAAGCCTGCCTGAGCTAGTCCACCAGACCGTGCTGACATGTTGCCTGCAGCTGCCTCGCACTTCTCCACATTGTTAACCAGTGCTGATGCTGCAGTCTTGCAAGTCAAATGCTCAGCTGCAGGCCACCACTGCCTATGGTGCATAGAGATGCCTGTACAAGTCCTGCATCAATAATGACCGGACCTTGGCGTTGCTCATGCTTGAACAGCAGTTGTACGAGTACGATGACGAAAGCAATGCGGTAAAAGGTCGGTAGGAAAGCTGGTGGCCTACCTGCTACCCTGACACCCCACCTGACAAGCAGCAGACGTGACCAAGCCTGAAGAAGTGGAACCGTGAGACTGTAACCACCGATGTCCAAGCACACGATGCTCTGTAGACACTGTCTCAATCCGCCAGATGGAGGGACCTCTTGCGACTGCCGATCGGGGTCTACGTCTAGTGAATATCGTCATAATGCTTGTACGGTGTAGATGTCAAATGATCAACTCCCTTCTGAACTGCTCCAGCTTCTGTTCATGTTCACTTCTTGGTGAGAGCAGACTTGTCGGCACTGCATGTCATCGAACTGCGCGGAACAGTGCTGGAGCGTCCGTCACTAGTCTATACAGCAGCTTACATGCGCATTTTGATCTGGAACATAAACGCACTGGTGAGCGTTGCAAAGCTGTGATTCGTTCAACTCGGAGATGTGAGTCTCACATATCGACTTGTGCAGGTGCCTACGGTCCGCAACTTTGTGCACGCTCACGGTGGGATACAAGGCTTCTTGCAACATCATCAGGCTGATATAGCCTGCTTCCAGGTCAGGTGTGATCAGTCGCACGCCTCCCCTGTGTAAGGTCAACGCATTGACGCTAGGTTCATCTGTACTGTCTTGCGTTCCAGGAGACCAAGCTCTTGTCGCACGAAAAGTTGACCAAGGACCTTGCTTGTGTAGAGGGGTTTGAGTCCTTCTGGGCGATCTCAAAGGAGAAGAAAGGCTACAGTGGTAAGTTGTGTCATACTGCTTGTTCGAGGCTCCACATAATGTCATGCAACATGTGTCAAATGGATATATACTTGTGGGACACCAGAACTTGCTTTTGTAGGAACCGTTAACTATGTGAGCAAGCAGTGGTCACCGGTGAATGCTGAAGTGGACTGCCTTGGTAGTGGCGATGATGACGTTGACAGGGAGGGTAGGTATGCTTGATATACTCTATACAGGATTCTCTCTTGATAAGAAGTGCATTAATTATCAAGAAGTTGTCCTTGTTACAAGATGCCCCCACCAAGAGGTATCATTGCAGTCAAAATGCAGGGGTTGACGCCCAATTGCATTGTGCCTATATGTGAAGCAAGCAGATACAAGAAGCGCGAACAATCCAGCAGAGTATGCAATACACAGTGACTTTTTCTGTTGAAGGACACTTAATATAAGCACGATCTTGCTGTAAGCACAGTCTTGATGTACGTACCAGGGAACTGCAACGGTAAGATGTGTAAAGATCTGCCAAGGCACCCATCTTTGGCTGCTTGTGTTGAGCATTGTGATACTTGCAAACATTGGGCAACCCTGTCTGTCTGCACAGTGGTGCCGCCACATGCATGAAGGTGGACATCACTGCGTTGGCCTGACAAACAAGACGGCGACCAAGGGCAAGCATGCTTCCTTTTGTGTTTTGCCTCAGTCGCCTTCTATACATTAAGAAGCATGCTGAAGTAAGGCCACAGAGCACCTATTGCACCTGCATGCCAGGGAACCACAAAATTCCAGCCTCCTGATTAGAGGCGGACAATGCTACAGTGGTGGAAGTGAACATGAAGCCTTTGCATTGATGCGACCCCTTTGGTGGCCTTGCGCTGATATATACAGTCAGCGTGGAACAATCATGATGCTGCAATGTTGTCACAATGTACTGGTGCAGGGTGGTGTTGACGAAGCATGGGTTGTTTGTGCTGAACAATGTGCCCCACGCTGGTGCAATAGCTCCCATAGGTCATTGTGGTGAAGTCATGGTGCTGCAGTTGCGACTGCTGCGCTGATGCAGGGTGGTGTTGACAGATCATGTGGCTTTCGTGCTGATCAATGTGTATGTGCCCAATGCCGGGCCTGGACCAGAAAGAGCCAGGTCTGCATACAAGTTCAAGTTCTTGGAGGCACTGAAGCTCAAGGCCCTAAGGCTACGAGAGGCTGGGCGAGAGGTGGGGGTTTGATGTGTCCTTCCACAATGCACATAGCATCTGCATGGCTTGCTAGCATTCACACAGCTTGCAGCCATGGGAAGCATCTTCACAGCAGCCACTTAGCATCTGCTGCGCCCATACTGTCAGTGATGTCCTTGACTGCTCAGCAGATGCCTGGCGTGTGAGTGCATAATATACAGATGCACTGCAGCTCAGATGCCAACTGAGAATTCAGCATATGCGCAATTGGGGCTCACCTGGGGAGCAAAGGGCCAGTTGTTTTAACCAGTCACTGCCCAGAAAACTGGCTGCCCAGAAAATTGGCCGCCAGCACCAACTTCTTGATGTCAATGCTGCAAAATCTCCATGGGCAGCTGTATAGCACCTCTTTAGTGTACATATCATGTGTAGGTGCTGATTGTGGGAGATCTGAACATAGCAGCTTCCCAGAAGGACGTATATGACAAGCTTGACAGAGAGGCCATGTATCCATTAGACGAAAAGGAGCTGTTTGCATCAATTTTGGTGGATTTTCAAGATGTTTGGCGCAATTTGCATCCAGACACTACAGATGCTTTCACTGTGTGGGACGAGAAAACCAGTGCACGTGCATTCAATGAGGTACCACACTCAATCTGTGCTCAGCCTTGTCGCCTTGATACCTTGGCATCAAAATACATTGATTTGGGACACACCTGCTATCATCTGAAGATGCGTCAGTTATGTGTTTTGACAGCATTCTACAGAACAACTCAATCCTTGTGGCATGCACATACCTGACTTCCTGCAGTTGTGCAGTCATCTGTGCTCCTGAGGCAACTTTGCTGAATGATCACAAAGCCAGCAAATTAGCATCGGAGGTTGCACTGCTGGTGGATTTCTGTCAACTTTGTACAAGTCAGGAGGGCAAGACTGCCATCAGCCACATGTGTGTGTGGCTGACGCAGGGAGTCAGGATTGATTACGCCCTTTGCTCCTCAGGCCTTCTGGATAAGGTTGTGTCATGTGAGATCCTATCACTGCCTCCCAAGTGGAGTGATCATGCTGCCCTAGTGCTAGGTGAGACTTTATGCCCAGATTGTGCTGTACTGTGCTGTATGTGTGCTGTGCTGTGCTGTGCTGTGCTGTGCTGTGCTGTGCTGTGCTGAACAAGTGATGTGCTGTGCTGTGCTGAACAAGTGATGTGCTGTGCTGTGCTGAACAAGTGATGTGCTGTGCTCGACAATGTGGTCTTGTATGAAGCATTGTCGCTGCCTCCCATTGTGCTGCCTCAATGCTAAGTAGAGCTGCAGATGCTGTGCTGTGCTGTGCTGTGCTGTGCTGTGCTGTGCTGTGTGAACCTTGTCTCATGGGAAGCACCGCCACTGCCTGACAACTAGATTGACCATGCTGCCTTAGTGCATGTGCTATATCAATCAGCTTTGATCTAGTCTGTGTAGCTCAACATGCCAGCAGAGTTCAAGGATATGACGCCGCTCAAATCTCACCACCATGTGCTTTGTCTTCAGCATGCACCAAAGGATTCAACGACAAGACCTAGCCTTCCATTGCTGCAGCTTTAATCTGGTCCGTTGTTGGTGTCAGAGCCACTGCTGCTCAAGCCTCATGCTTCATCAGTTTCAATTGGTGTATCAGAGACTGCATAGATTGTTCCATTTGCGCACAGAGAGGTTTGACAGCAGAACCTAGTCTTCTGTTTGATGCAGTTTTCATCTAATCTGTGTTGCTCAACGTGCCTGCAGAGCTGAAAGACTCAGCGCTGCCTGAAGCTCAACCCCCCTATGCGCTGTTCTCAGCATGCAGAAAGAGTTGCAGTGACAGGAAACAGCCTTCCTATGCAGCTTTGATCTAGTCCATGTTGGTTCATGTCCTTGCAGAGCTCAAGTATTTGACCTTGCCAAAACCCCACCAAAACCCCGTTCGCCCTGTCCTTTGTCCTTCGCCCACTCGAGAGGTTCAATGACAGGACGCAGCTTTGATTTAGTATGCGATGCCTGTTTTTGCCTGCAGAGCTCAAAGACTTGACGCCGCCCAAACCTCATGCCCCATGTGCTTTATCCTCAGCGCGAATGAAGAGATTCAATGACAGGACTCAGCCTTCAATGCGCATGTTCATGCAGAAGCCTGCTAGACCAAAAGTTGATCCATCGCCTGATGCAGCAAAACCTGATGCGTCACCTGCTGCTCTCAAGGGTGATGCACCAGCCTTTTCTGGTGATGAAGCCGACAGGTACAGCCATGGGAACTTTATGCACAGTGCCCTGATATTTTCAAATTTTGCGCATTTTTGCCTGACAATGCAACATTGGCTGGCTGACAGGCTCACCCAAACTTTTCATGTTTGCCCACAAATGATGCCATCTCGTGTAACGTTTGCTGAGCTGATTTCAAGGTGACACTCTGCGTGCTTCAGGCCTCCCCTCTGTTGCAGGTTATCAGTGCCAACAGTATGTTGCTGATGTAAGATAATGCTGCAATCCTGTGTGCCTTTGTGATATTCATTGCGCTCTCATTTTGGGTGTCTGCCGGCATTGCAGCTTGTCACAAGCCCAACCTGATAACTTAGTCAAAGCTCAATGCAAGAGCTGCAGTCCTATGACCTATCAGAGCCCTTGTTGACAGTTTTGGTCAGGCAATGTGAGTGCGCATGTTTGCAGTATCTTTTACAGTCTGAGCTGATCTGTTGTGCATGCTGCAGGCAAGTTAAGAAGCCAAAGATTTAGGTCAGACGTCACAGAGTAAAGGCAGTGCGTAAAAGAATGACCTGGTAAATTATGTGGACGCATGTCAGGGACTGCTGCTGGCAACGGTCATAACAATCAAGATGTGCGTATGCATTTTCCAAGGGCGCTCCTGACATGCATGACCCACCAATCCCAGACACGCACATTACTCACTAGCAGCGGGAGGAGCACCACGTCTACATAACAGCCCACACGTTCTATCTAAAACAAACGGGGCTGATCACTGGATATGCCCTGGATACAAAGGATCAGCACTTTACTTGTTGGGCATGGAAAACCCACAGTGATACATGCAACGATTCACCTTCTGCAAGTTGCAGCTTGGCGCATATTGATGTTGCCTGCGGCGCCCTGACACCTCAGCAACAGTTGCGAGCCGGGCAAGACATGCAGAACATTCTGGATCCAGTCAAATTGGAAGGCTTGCTCCCGAGCTCAGCAACTGCGTTAGCTCAGCATGACGGTTTGGAGCCTGCCAGTCCCTTCGCCAACGTTAACGCGGTCGCGACCTTCTGGAAGGGTGCGTCGTAGTGCTTTTGGAGATGCACGGATCGGTTGGCCGCAGCCGTGATCATCGACTAAATGCTTCATGTGCCTGCACTGCAGAGTTTGATCTGGACAACTTTCGGCAAAAGATGGACGAGCAAGGTATGGCCGTCGCCGAGAATCAGGAAAGCTCGCTGAAGACCAGACGTAAGCTGGCAGAGACTACACGAGGTGACCGTAACAGAGCACTGCTTCTTGCACAAGGGTTGAGACGCACGCTTGCAGTACGTGATCTGATTGTATGGTATCTGCAGAATTTAGGAAGAGTGCTTCAGCTGAGCTTAACAAGGACGTCGGATCGCTGCTGAAAGCTTACCAAGAGGAAGTTGACCGTCTGACTACAAGGTGTGGCGCACTTAACCTTCATGCACATGCGTGTGGTTGTATGCGTTTTAACACTGACAATGCCTGTTGTGTGACCACATGCTGCGTCCCTGTGCCAGGAAACTATATATTGATTGATTGATGTGTCAAATGGCGCTGTCTTTCTTAATGAAGAGGTACATGATGAAAGCAATGAACCACCTTGCCTGTAGTACGTCACCAGGTGCAAAGGGCAAAGAGAAGGGTCCATTTCAAAGCCTTTCTACTGTTGACCTGTTAGTGTTTCACCTTTCAACAATAAACAAAGATTTTCCCTTCTACATATTGGGTCACCATGCATTTTGATCAAACTGGGGTCATAGTAGTACAAATGTACAGCGTGGTGAAAATGACAAGTGCTATGCAGGGCCAAGTATGGCGAGTCTGCTTTCCTGGAAGTATATCAGAAGCTATATGAAGCTCCAGACCCTGCCACAGTTCTCATTAAATCAGCGGTACGCCATGCAGGTCTTCAAATCGACACCGCCTTTTGGGATATTGACCTTACTGCAAAAGCCTCATCAAAGCAGCAACGCGTCATGCATTTTTGCAACTTAGCACATGACCTCAGGAGCGCTAAGCCTACTGTCTTTCTCTCTGCATTTCTGCTCTTGTGATGTTTGGTCACATAACTTCTCTGCATGCTGTGATCCATAAGCCTATGAAGCACTTCATCCTTCAACATTGTACTATGTCAGGGATCAGGGATGGCTGTGGGAGTTCAAAGTGTGTGTTGGTTTTGCAAGAGAGGTTTTTGGGTCTGGTGTGAAATGAAGCTGGGGAGTGCCACAAGTGAAGGTCTGATGTCAAATCTCTGTAACAGCGCTTCAGAGCACTGCAAAGTGTGGCTCACAGGTCTGTGAGTTCAATGTCTACAGGGTCCAAGTTGAGTGCGCTGTCCATCAGCACTCTGCAGCTGGTCTGTCGAGTCTGCAGCGGATTGTGCAAGTGTCAATAGTTGAACAGATAATGATTAACATTGCAGATGCACCCAACACAGAGAAGGCTTGTCTGGTGCATTGCAAGATTCTTCAAGTCATATGGCTGAGCTAGTGACAGCCAACATGCAAGTCTTGCAGAAGATTGTAATCATACATGTGACTGCAAGACAGCACACAACATGGCGTAAGCCACAACCACTTGTCTGGTGTACAGCAATTCCCTGTTAGTATGGCACTCAATACAAGGATATGTTTGCTCTAAAGTCACGCATTGTGGCACTAATCAATGCATTCCAACTGCAGTGGTACTCATGAGTAAGGACGTTTCATTGGGCGGCATTTTTCTCAGTACAATTGTAGTCCTTCAAAAGCTATCGCTATGTTGCAGGATTCTTCAAGTCGCATGGCTGAGCTGACTGCAGCCAACAAGCGGGTTTTGCAAGAGTTGGCCGATTTCAAGGCTGAGTCTAAGGAGCTCCGGAACCAGGATCTCACCATCAAGCGCTTGGAGGCACAGCTTGGCCAGCTGAAGGCTCAACTGCAAAACAAGGTGACAGTTCAATTGCAGTATATTCAAGAGTAAAGATGAGCGCAGATATGGGGTAGCACTATAGGCAATGGCTAATGCCAGCCACGGCATGCATCAGCATCAGCATTTGTATTTGCATGCATTCTAGCCTAAGGAGCTCCAGAAACAAGATTGCATCATCAAGCATCAGAGGCACAGCTTGGCCGGCTGAAGGCTCAACTGCAGAACAAGGGTTTAGGGGTACAGGAGACTACCCTGAAAAGACAGTCGCCCTGACCCCATGCCCCTTATCCCATGGTGTGCAGAACTCCGCTATAAGAAGTAGCTGGTTGCTGAGATGCATCAGACAGAGGGGACTTGACGTGCCTCCCCTGCTACAACTTTCAGCCTATGCTTTTAGTACCTTGCATAAGGCATCGAAATTGTACAGACGTCTCAAAGTCTTGTCAAAATGTGGCAGGCGGAGCATCAAGAGCAAGCCATGAGCAATGCAGCAGCAGGGACAGATGCCAAGCTGGAAGTAGAGATGCAGCAAGCTCAGAAGCTTGTGGTATCGCTGTCGCATATACGTCCCACAACACCTTTGGTGTGTTGTTGCAGGAAGAGCAGCTAGAGCAAGCTTCAAGGAATGTAGCAGCCGCGACAGATGCCAAGTTAGCGGCTGAGATGCAGCAGAGGGAAGAAGCGCAGTCAAATGCCCTGCCAGTGCCCTAACATACTCCACATGCTCACCAGCCATGGTCATTCTGATGCAGTACTGTCGTTTTGTTGCAAGAGGAGCAGCTGGAGCAAGCTGTGAGCAATGCAGCAGCTGAGACAGATGCCAAGCTGGTGGCTCAGATGCAACAGAAGGCGGAGGCCCTTCCAAGTGCCCTGCTAGTGCCCTTACACATGCTCACTAGCCATGTGGATACTATTACAGTAGGAGCAAGCTGTGAGCAATGCAGCAGCAGAGACAGATGCCAAGCTGGTGGCTGAGATGCAACAGAGGTGAAGAGGGCCTGTCAAACGCCCTGTTGGAGGCTAGGGCTAGCCTAGACAACCTGCTATGCCTGCAGAAGTCCATACTATTGTGTCTATGCATCCTGCTTGCTCACCTCCCAAGGTGATGCTGTTGCAGGAGGAGCAGTTAGAGCAAGCAGTGAGCAATGCAGCAGCAGAGACTGATGCCAACTTCATGGCTTGGATGCAACAGAGGGAGGAGGCACTGTCAAGTGCCCGGGCCACAGCCCTGCAACAGCTATAACGAAACTACCAACAGCACGATTACATGCTGTCATCCTCATCCAAGTTTATGGCTGATCAGCCTTGGTTGTCATATTCAGGAGGAGCAGTTGGAGCAAGCGGTGAGCAATGCAGCAGCAGAGACTGATGCCAAGCTAGTGGCTCAGATGCAACAGAAGGAGGAGGCCCTTTCAAGTGCCCTGCTAGTGCCCTTACACATGCTCACTAGCCATGTGCATCCTGTTACAGGAGGAGCAGCAGGAGCAAGCGGTGAGCAATGCAGCAGCAGAGACAGATGCCAAGCTGGTGGCTGAGATGCAACAGAGGGAAGAGGGCCTTTCAAATGCCCTGCTAGAGGCCAGGGCTAGCCTCGGCAACCTGCAGCGCTTGCACCAAGCCTCACAGAACCAGCTGTTCACCATGCAAAGCAAGACTGAGGAGCAAGAGGTGAGGCTGTGTATTGGACGTCCAGCCTTCTTGTGAATGCCTTTTGTGGCAGTTGGTGCCAACCACAGCCTACAAGAGGCTCTGTCAAGTGTCCTGCACCAAGCCTCACAGAACCGGCTCTTCACCATTCAGAGCGAGACAGAGGAGCAAGAGGTCAGACTGTGTATCATCTGTCCCGCATGCTTGTGAATGCCTTTTGTTGCACTTGTTCACTGATCAAGCACACAACAAGCATCCTTTCAGTTTCCCTAGGCCCAAGCTAGCCTAGGCAACCTGCAGCGCCTGAACCAAGCCTCACAAACTCAACTGTGCACAATCACTATTCATTCAGCCAGACGGAGGAGCAAGAGGTAAGGCCATAGTTTGGATTTGAGTTGGAGGCAGCCACAGCTCATGTCAACAGCATAGCATTGTGCCTTTTGAAGGTTCATAGGCATGTGTTATGCGATGACTGTATGTATTAGTAAGGCTGGTCCAAAGTATGAGTTGAATTTTCCACCATACGTCATATGTCATAAGCGAAGCGTCTCGTGTGTTGTGCTGATGACATCGTGCATTGTTTTTAGGCTGGGTTGAGGTCTGAGCTGGAAGTGGCTACACATGAGATGGAGAGGGCGCAGCAGCAGCTGACCACTATTGAGAAGGAGAGGACATGGTGACGCTGATTGTATTCCAGCTGGACTGAACTGGTCTGAGCCAAAGCTTTTAGAGTACGCAAAGCTACATTTCAGAAATGCACTGACAAAGCTGACTTGTGTTCAGGCTGGGTTGAGGTCTGAGCTAGAGGTGGCCACTGATGATCTGGTGAGGGTGCAGCAGCAGCTGACCACTCTTGAGAAGGAGAGGACGTGGTGACGCTGATTGTAATCCAGCTGGACTGATGTCTGAGCCAAAGCCTTGAGAGTACGCAAGGCCCAGCAAGCCATATTTGAGCTGATAAAGCTGAGTTGGATTCAGGCTGGGTTGAGGTCTGAGCTAGAGGTGGCCACCGATGAGATGGAAAGGGTGCAGCAGCGCCTGGCGACGCTTGAGAAGGAGAGGGAGGTCCTGCTACAGGGTTCCACTTCTGTCAACGCAGCTCAGGCCGCAGTGCGTGCTGCCCCCAATAAGATTGTGGAGGACAGCTTGAGAAACGAGCTACAGAACCAGGTCAAAATCTATTTTACTTGCATGTCATGCTTTGCCTGCTCTCCTTTTGTGACACTCTGCCTTGAGTGCAGCGTCACATCAACTACGTGTGCATGCTGCATTTGTGTCAATGCTGCACAGGCAGCAATTTGTACTGCAACCAATCAGGTTGTTGAGGACAGCCTCAGGAATGAACTGCAGAACCAGGCACTGCTGCTTTTTTTCAGCGTCATGTTTTCTATTTTGATTTTCTGTCTTGGTGCTGCTCAAGCTTGGTGCTGCTCAAGCTGCACTGCATTCTGCGCCCAACAAGACTGTGGAGGACAGCCTCAGAGACGAGCTGTGCAACTGCAAACTTTGTTGCTTCCCATCGTCAACTCATGGAAGCCAATATTGCCAATGCTGGTGATTCTTTGCCAGTACATACTGTACACAGTAAGATGCCAAAGGACAGCCTTGCAATCCAGCTCAGAACCAGGTGTGTCTCTGCTGTTCATGTGAGCCTATTTAACACTGTGCCCTGACACAGATTACTCAACAAGTAAGGTCAGCGTGCTGCTGTCAAGCAGACAGAAGTGCTTTTGGTTAACTCAACGCCAATGTACTGTCTCGCAGAGAGGGGTTGTAGCACAGTTGCATGAAGAACTTGGCAGCACTACCGAGAGGCTGCAGGCAGATTTAGCGGAATGGCAGGAACGCTGTGAGGCTCTGGAGGGGCAGTTGCAGGAGCAGCAGCAGCACACCCTGCAGTTGGAGCAGGACCTCAAGAGTAGGCCAGCCCCTGAACAGGCATGCCACTCCAATCAGCAGTAGCAAGTACCGCCCGTGTTTGCCTGTTCGCGTACGCACTCACTGAGCTGTATAAGTACGAGTATCCTTACTATTGTTATTGCGTGCTCTGTCGTGTCATCAGCGCCCAACGGAAACGTGCTCATCGGCCTTGTTTGAAATGACCATCATGTGTGTGAATATCTTTTGCTTGTCTGATCTTACATCATGGGCGCACATGTCTGCACAGGCATCAGCGTTTCTGTATCCTGTATATCTTCTTCACTTCCTTATTTGCAACAGGTTTGTTGACTGGGTCTGGACACTGCATGATGCAGATTATGATCTGAGCTACAGCAAGCATGTACCTTGAGCCCTTTTGCCCCTGTTCAATTTCTGGTGCTAGTGATGTGACCCAACCTGTGGCTGCAGGTAGAGGAGCTGAAACAGCACATCAAGGTGTTGCAAGCCATGGGTTACAATGCCCTAGAGGGTGATGAAGAAGATTCAGCCGCCAACAGGGACCACAGGAAAGGGGCAGAGGGCAGCTCTGCGCCTCTTTGTCCTCGCGTCTGTGATGTCCCATATTCACAACTCTGTGACTGCAGGTGGAGGAGCTGAAGCAGCACATCAAGGTGTTGCAAGCCGTGGGTTACAATGCCCTAGAGGGTGACGAAGAAGAAGACCCAGCTGCTGCTAGGGGCCGTGGGGAAGGGGCAGAGGGCAGCTCTGGGCGGTCTCTGGAGGCTTTACTGTTGGCCAAGAACAGGCACCTGGAGCATGAATTGACAATGGCCCGTTTGCAAGTGGCAGATCTCACAGGTCAAATCTGTTCATAAGCTTGCGTTCTTCACCACTATTGCATCATGTCATGTACTACTTATGCATTTGTAAACACCTCAGCAATTGCCAACTGCTCCACTGCCCTTGGGTTTGTCACCTCAAGGATTTATATTGTGGCTAGATCACTGATGCAAACTCATCATCATTCATCCAACAGTTGCAAAGCCTGAAGGCAATGCTGAAAGTGTGTGCTGCTCACCACAGACCGATGGTCTTTGCTGACAACAGCATTGATCGTATGCAGGACAGAACAACAGCAGCTTGAACCAAATGGCCCATTTGGAGCAACAGGTTCAGAAGCTGTAAAGCCTGCACAGGTCCTTTGCCCCTATGAGCATCATCAAAATTCAGGCATCTATTGTGATGGGAGGCTTCTACTCAACTGCTAATTGTAAAGCTTGAGCCTAGGTCATCATGAGAGCAGCTTGAACCAGATCAGTGAAATGCATTCTCAGTTGCAGCAGCTACAGAGCCTGAACTCAAGGCTAATAGAAAAGCTGCTGATCTTACACAGCACTGTCAAGATCTGTGACATGCTCCGTATTGATGTCAGCATTGTTTGGGTGCAGGTCAGAGTGAGAGCAGCTTGACCCAGATCAGTGAACTGGAGTCACAGGTGCAGCAGCTACAGAGCCTGGACTCAAGGCTGCAAAAGAAGCTACCACTCACACACAACATTCTGAGAGCTCAGAGATACCTGTTGCTGACACTGGCATTGCTGGATGCAGATCAACATGAGAGCAGCTTGAACCAGATCAGTGAACTGAAGTTACAAGTGCAGCAGCTAGAGAGCCTGAAGTCAAGGCTGGAAGAAGACTTGCTAGCAGCAAGATTGACCATGTTCATACACGCAGACAGCTGATACAATTGCGCTGCTGCAGGCCAACATGAGAGCAGCTTGAACCAGATCAGTGAACTGGAGTCACAAGTGCAGCAGCTACAGAGCCTCAACTCAAGGCTAGAAGAAGATTTGTTGTCAGCAGAAAGTACTGGCAGCCGTGCGAATCGCCCTGGCAATGGCCATGACCCTGAAGTTGCACCTGGTAAGCATGGGCCCATTCACCTTCTTCTGTACCTTCTTCCTCTTCTTATGATAGTCTACTTGCCCGTGTGATTTTACTGGAGCCTTTGTCGTCCTGCAGCAATGCCTTGCAAATCACAGCCAAATTGTCGGACCTGATTGCTGCAGTGGCAGAGGTTCTCATTGCAAGTGATGCATGGCTGGTCTTCAGGCAAAGTTTCCATGCATGCATGAGCACTTTCTTTTACTTCTATGCAGGGGATGAGCAGTGAAGCAGTGAAGAGGGTGACCACACCATGGTGATGTGCAGTCACAGGGGCCGCTTCCGGGATTTTGCTGAACTCATTGTCTCCTTGTGCAGTGGACAAGAACCTGCTGTCAAGTTTGTTGCCTAGCAATGCAGGAGATGAGCAGTGGAGGAGTGAAGAGGGTGACAACACCATCTTGAAGGTATTGTGTAGTCAAAGAGACCGGTTCGGGGATCTTGCTGAACTTATTGTCTCTTTGTGCAGTGGACAAGACTCCACTGTCAAACTTGGTGTCGACCAATGCAGGGGATGAGCAGTGGAGCAGTGAAGAGGGTGATCACACCATGGTGAAGGTATTGTGTAGCCAGCGCGACCGCTTCAGGGACAAAGCTCACCATTTGGAGTTGCAACTTGCCCAGGTATGCAAGGAGCCAGTCAAAATTTACAGGAACAATAGCTTAAGATTGAAAAGCAAAACCAAAGACAGCAAAGCCAAGAGACCGCTTCAGGGACAAAGCTCACCAGCTGGAGCTACAGCTTGCTCAGGTATGGCAAGAACCCTTCTGAAGTACGCTTCACGATAGCACATGTCAAGACTGATCTCCTATCTGAGCACATGCACAAGTGCCTGCACAAGCAGTACCAGATCATGCCAAACAAACCCTCCAACCCCTCTATAACCTTCAGATGTACGCTTCATGACAGCAATCGTCAAGGCTGATGTCTCATCTGAGCACAGGCACAAATCCTTGCATGAGCAGTCTCAGATCATGACAAACAAGTCCTCCCCTCTACACCCGCGCCAACAAGTTGCAGAAGCCATCGAAGCAGCGTGTAATGGCACAAACTTTAGAAACAGGGCTGTATATGCAGTATCAATGCATACATACATGTCAAAAGCGTGAACTCAACTGTCCTGATACCAGCATGAGAGGAGGGGCAAGCTGCCAAGGGGCAGGTGGAAGCTGCTAGGGCCGACTATCTTGCCCTGCCAGAACCCCTGAAATGTGTACAAGGCACTAAGCCATTCTGGAAGAAATATGCAGTCGCTCAATATCCATGTGTGCAAGATGTAATCAAGAAGCAAATTTTTGCAGACTAGGGGAAAGGGGCAAGCTGCCAAGGGACCAATGGAAGCTGCTGGGGCCAACAACCTGGCCCTGCTGGAGCACCTCAAGTATCTGCAAGGCCACAAACTTACATGAAAAGAAAACCCCAAACACTCTTGTACAAAGAACCAAATGGATGAAGCCAAATCAACCTCTTTTTGCAGGCACGAGTCGAGGGGCAAGTTGCCACAGGGCAGGTGGAAGCTAGTAGGGCGGACAGCCTGGCCCTGCTAGAACCCCTCAAGTGTGTACAAGGCACAAAGCTCTTCTGGAAGAAATATGCAGTCGCTCAATATCCATGTATGCAAGAACCAACCAAGAAACACTTTCGTTTACAGGCTAGGGAGGAGGGGCAAGCTGCCGAGGGACAGATGAAAGCTGCTGGGGCCGACAGTTTGGCCCTGCTGGAGCGCCTCAAGTATGTGCAAGGCACAACCTCCTTTTGGAAGACATGTATCATGACTCAAAATCTGTTTGTGCAAGAAGCAAACAAGGAACACTTCCTTTTGCAGGCTAGGGAGGAGGGGCAAGCAGCCAAGGGGCAGGTGGAAGCTAGTAGGGCTGACAACCTTGCTCTATTGGAGCGTCTCAAATATGTGCAAGGCTACCAGGCCACCTCCCGCCCCAGAAAAGGTAACATGCCATGTTTTGTCTGTATTTTCAATTGGCAATGAACTCTTTGCTGTGACTCTGCATGTGTTTAGACATGTATTTGAAGTCTGTGCTTGTGGCGACTGCTGGCACCTGAATTACAAGGGCAGTGAGTACAGCTGTTGTCAAGTTGCAAACACCAAGTTCCGCATGCACTGCACTAAAGGCACCCCCTTGCTTCAACAGGCAATAGCTCAGACAGTAGAGTTGCAGCTTGTTAGGCGCGCTGCATGTAGGATGACAGTGCATGCAACTGCTTTTGGTGTTGACTGGTGTTACTAGTTTTGCAGCCACAGGGGACAGCTCACATATCACTCACTACTCGCTGCTGAGTCACTAATGTAGGCTTGCTGATGTCATTGCGTGTGAGCCTCCACACGCATGTGCTGATTATGGTTGTGACTGCATGCAGTGTTGGACCCAGAGGGTGGTGACGTGGAGGGGCGCTATAACAAGGCGTACGAGGAGAAGATGAACCCCTTCAGTGACTTCCGCACCAGAGAGAGGGAGCAGCGAAGGCAGCAGATGAACGTCCTGGACAGGATTATGTTCGAGTTTGGGCAGTTCATCTCTGGTAGCAAGTGAGGCCCCTGCCATTGAATACGCTCATTTGTGAGAGACCCATGTCTGCATTAGAAAAGACATGAAACAATGCAGCATGAGAAAGAAGCAGCAGATGAACCCCTTTTATAACTTGCGCAACACAGAGAGGGAGCAGCGTAGGCAGCAAATGAACGTGCTGGACAGGATCGTGTTTGAGTTTTAGCAATTCGTCTCCAGCAGCAAGTGAGACTCCTGATATTGCTGGGTATTTATCTGTGCTTGACCCAACTGCATAAGAAAAGGCAGCGTTTCACCCCTTCCAAACTAGGCACAGTGAACGGCCAGGCAGCAAATGAAGGTGCTGGACATAATTATGTTTTAGTTTGGGCATTTCATCTCTGGCAGCCCTGCCTGTGTTGCTTGTGACGAAGGCATGCATGTGTCTCAGTGTCTGCCCTTAAAAGCAGCAACTGCATACCTTTGTAGACTTCCGAACCAGAGAGAGGAAGCAGCGCAGGCAGCAATCAAATGTGCTGGACAAAATCGTGTGTGATTCTGATCAGCAGTTGATCTCTGGCAGCAAATGAGGCCCCTGCCACTGCCTGTACTTGTTCTTGACTAATCTTGACTGCACGAGAAAAGACATGCAAAATTGCAGCATATTTCAGGGGCAGAAGATCAACCCCTTCCACAATGTTGCAGCCAGGAGAAGGAGCGCTGCAGGCAGCAAATCGAAGTTGCTGGCAGAATTGCACTGCAGTTTGCACCGTTCATTCCTGGGAGCAAGACAAACACCTTGCATTTGCGAGCACGTTGTTGAGCTGTGTCCAGCTATGAAGAAGCTGAAGAGACATAGTAGAACCTGCAATGGGCTTGTCTCTTGCTGAAGTGCCCAAAACCAGCAGCAGTAGATGGCACACCTTTGTTATCATGGTTGCAGTTGCGGAGGTGTTCACCGTTGGTGCTCTGTTGGCAACTATCCAGCTGTGCGCGCCTTCAACTGAAATTATGGTCACAATTATGTTCACGGTGATTTGCCATCTACTGCTGCTGCTTTGGGTCCTTTGGTAAATGTCCAATGCCTTTTTTGCTCCACATCTTTGCCTTCACCTGACAAGGTAGTTGATGCTTCTTGACTTGCTAGCACTCCTGTGATTTAATTTTGGGTTTTTGCAAATGCAGTCATGGTAGCCATGTTATGCCAGGCACTGCTGCTGCTCTGGGTTCTTCAGCAAACTTCCAGTGCCCTTTTGCTCCATGCATTTGCCTTCACCTGACAAGATAGATGATCTTTTGTGACTTGTTAGCATTCCTGTGATTTTCTCTCTGGGTTTTGCAAATGCAATCATGATACCAATGTTATGCCACTCACTGATGCTGTTCTTGGGCTTGTTGCTTGAGAGAAAGCTCGATGCACCTTCTATCCATCTCTGCTATCATCTGACAAATTAAATGTTGCAGTGACAGATTCTGCTGTGCAGGTAAGCTAGGCTGTTTGTGCTTTGCCACAGGCTGGCTCCTGCTGTCAAGGTGGATGTGCATGCATGGCAGTGGCAGCTGCTAGGATAGGCTGTCTTGCTTCATAGTCACAGTAAGAGTGTGTGTTTTTGCTCTGCAAGTATGTTTGCATCTTTGTGTTTTGCTACATGCAGGCGCTGCACCTGCTAATAGTGGGTTTGCCAGTGACAGATACTGCATATTGTTGCAACTGTGCATGCATGGCAGTGACAGATTTTGCTGTGCAGGTATGCTAGGATATTTGTGTTTTGCTACACGCTGGCGCTGCACCTGCTGATCATGGGTGTGTTGGCGCGCTGGAGCCACGGTCACTCGCAAGCTTTGGCTGCCACAGAGCTCATGCAGGCTCAGCAGGTGACATCATCACCACCATCATCATCAACATCACTGCCACTGTCACAAGCGTCATCAGCATCATCATCATCATTGTTGCCAGGACACGCTTGCTGATCATGGGTCACTCAGAAGCTTTGGCTGCCACAGAGCTCATGCAGGCTCACCAGGTGACATCATCTGCATCATCACCATCTTCACCACAACCATCATCATCGTCATGGTCACCCTCAATGCCCCCCTCATCATGCTCATTGTTGCCAGTGCATGCTTGCTCATCATGGGTGTGTTGGCACGCTGGAGTCACAGTCACTCACAAGCTCTTGCTGCCACTGAGGTCATGCAGGCTCAGCAGGTGACATCATATGCATCATCACTGTTTTCACCACAACCACCACCACCATCATCATCATCACCATTGTCATCACCGCCAATGTCCCCCCTCATCATGATCATTGTTGCGACTGCATGCTTGCTCATCATGGGTGTGTTGGCGCTGGAGCCATGGCCATTCACAAGCCTTTCCCGCCACAGAGCTCATGCAGGCTCAGCAGTTGACTTCATCTGCATCATCACCACTTTCACCACAACCATCATCCTCATCATCACCGTCAATGCCCCCCTCATCTTGATCATTGTTGCCAGTGCATGCTTGCTCATCATGGGTGTGTTGGCGCGCTGGAGCCATGGCTGTTCACAAGCTTTGGCTGCTACAGAGCTCATGCAGGCTCAGCAGGTATCATCATCACCACTGTCATCACCATCATTGTTGCCTATATCAGCACCGACATCAGCATCACAATATGCTTGCCAATGAGGCAAACGCAAAGGCCATTGTCAAAGCATTAACCTGCACTATGCATCAGGTAGTTGCTCGACCTGTGCATCAGAATCAAGACTTGATGCATGCACCCCAGTGCAGTCTGGAGCATCCTTTGCCAGAAAGCACTGGTGTGTGTCTGCGCAGCCTGGAGGGGCAGTGAATGCAAGTGGTCAACTACTGCCAGATGCACGCCTACCAGGCGGAGGCTAGTCGGCTTCAGCAAAGCATGGCAGAGTCATATTGCGTGCTGTGAAATCTTGACGTCAATGTGACCACATGCAGCAGCCAACGCTGTATGACCAAACCCAGCAATGCCATCCTGATGCGTATTGTAACTTTCTGTAGCCTCTGACAGTCAGACTAGATGCATTTTGTTGTATTGCATTTTCAACAATGTACAATGCTTTGGAGCTGAGAATTTAGCGTGACAGCAACTGTTGCAGCAGACAGGTCAGTGTAAACTTTCAAATCGACTAGTGTGAGGGTCAGTGTAGCATTTTGCGAGCAAGTGAAGTTGCTTGTCTGGCCGGCCAAGGTTCCAATGTAGTTTCACTGGACTTGATGCTCAAATGCACACTCAGTTCACTCCTGCACCCGTTTGATCATATTGAGCCGTGCCCAAGAAACATTTTTTTTGAAACATCATTTGCTGTGCACATGTGGTTGTGCCGAGTTTGTCAAGCGCTGCTGGCATGAATCATCAACAGTTGATGCCTTTGAAAGCCTGACAGCGTGTGCATCGATAATGTTTCAAGATGACTGGCAGCTTGAAGTGTAATCATCTCAGCAAGTTGGACCACACTGCCTAGGGACGTCACTGAAAGCAGCCACAACCAGAGCAAATGGAAACAAATCAAACGGATGCAAATGCACGTGCATTTCAACGTCCAGGTCTCAAGGAGCTGAATGCACTTGTGCAACACAAAATATGTCATGCAAATCGACTCGAAAGACACAACATTATTTGTGGCCTGCTGGCCCAGAGCTATAAGTGCTGGCATCACTAGCAGAAGTTTCTGAAGGGACTGCTCTTATGCATGAACCTGCAGATACTGGTAGACATATTGCTCTTCTTCTAGCTGTGTCAAAGTCCGGCTGCACAGCTCCACCAAGCTGTTGTGATCAATGCTGTCATCATGGAAGCTTTCTATGACAGCTTGCAAGGCAACATGCTCCTGCACATCAGCAAAGCTGTGAATACCTGCAAAATCTGCCTTACACATCTACTTGACTGATTGCATCATGCAGGGTCGAGTCAGATGCATGTCTCCATGTTGTGCATACTCTGTCAGCAGACATTCATTTCCATTGCAAAGGAGTGCAAGCAATCCAGCTGGGTAAGCAAAGGAGAAATCTCAACTGTCTCGAAACCAAATTGGCCTTTGTCAAGTCTAGACAGTTTGAGATGGACATGAAGCAGTCACCAAGTCTAAACGGCACAGTTGCATTGCATTGCAGTCATTGTCAAGCACTTCCTGCTTGGTACTCACCTCTGCACTCAACTGCAGCAAGTCTGACGCGGTTTTGCTGATTGCCTGCGCACATTGCTGCTTTGAAAGCAGCCCTGCTGTGGCTGTATCTGAGGCGTCAAAAGCTTGCTGCAAGGCATCCTGCACATCAGGGACCATGTACTGGCTTAGGCATATTGTACCCTGAGCCCCAAGCCACACTAGCATGACTAATGCCCTTAATCAAGCATGACAGCAGAAATGCAGGATAATCGTCACTCGCTTGACAAACGCACCAAGCCCTGTCAGCTCAAAGTGCTTGACAGCAAGCCGTTCTGTACATCAGGACATTGTCTTGGCACAGGAATACTGTGCCCAGAGCACATTACACAAGAACGGCCGCATTTTAGCAAAATTTGATCAGCTAGTCAACTGAAGTACATGAGCGCGATGAGTTGCCTGAGAAATGCAACAAAGCTCTCCCACCCCGCAGCGATTACAAGCTGGTCAGATTTGTTAGACTGAAACATAGATCACTTAAACAAAAAAAGGGGGTCCTGGGTGGCAGCAGATGTATCAGCCAGCAACATCTTGCTGCAGCGCTCTTGACCAGAAGACATGAATGAGCTCACAAAAAGCACAGCTGAGCATTCAGGGTATCTTGCATTCAACCTCAACTTGTCTGCTCACTGCTGCAACATGGTTCACTCATAGCACACAATCTAGCGCAGTTGCTGGGTGGGTGGCCCAAGTCCTGTGACCAGACCAGCTTGTGTTGAGCATCACAGTATCATGTCGCCTGCACAGCTTCAGCACTTGCAGACCTTGTTGTCTGCGCTGCACTCCTGTCTGTAAACTCATAAGCTGCAGTCAAGTGTACATCTAAAGCCTGGCATGACTAAGCGTTCAGGGTATCATACAAACCCCGGCCCATCTGCCTACCTTCACAGCTTCAGCATTGGCAGACCTCTTCTTCTGCGCTGCGCCTCTGTCCCTGAACTCCTGGACCGCAGTCGAGCGTGCACCTGAAGCCTTAGGGTCCAGGCAGCTGTACATCATGGCAGCAGCTTCATTGGCCCACTTGTCGTAAGACACTGACCCCCCTAAGGACCCCGCTGCAGACCCCCCCTTTGCATCGGGGGCGGTGTGGCCCATGACACAGGCCAGGTAGGTGTTGCTCAGGCCCAGGCTTTCATGTGACAAGGTCAGCAGTGTCTGCACTGCCTGAGATAGTGTGACGCTGCCTGTGTGTTTGGTGTCCTTCTGCTGAAGTAGCTGTGAGAGGTGCTGACTGAGGGCTGCGCTTGAGGCCAGGTTACTGTTGAGCAACAGCTCATCCTGCAACAGCAGACATCATCTTTGATTACTTGGTTCAGCAGATGCTGACAGGATGAAGTGAACAAAGTTTTGCACTACAAAGCTTTTGATCCGTTGGCGCAGAAAAGGGCTCGACACTGTAATAAGCAGCTGTGAGAGGTGCTGGCTGAGGGCTACAATGCATGCCAGGTTGCTGTTGATCAGCAGCTTGTCCTGCACAGCTACACACGGCTTCAGACAGCATATGAGTTGTCAATTGCTGCCCACACTTGGCAGTTTATTTCTGCCGGCAAAGCCTGGCCTAGTTACTTACACTGGCATTCCATGCTGCAACAAGCTTGTTGCTTGACAACACAGGCAGGAATGCTTTGCGGATGGCTGAGGCTAGCTCATTGACCTAGGCATGAAAACAGTTGCTGTTACAAAAGAGAAGAGATGCACTGCATCAAGCTGAGTTGCAAATGCCAGATTTTCAGCAGCAGAAGGAAGACTTACACACTGCAAGGCATTGTTACCAAGGCTTTGAAGACATCTTGAGCCAGGGCAGTAAAGTCAAATGTGCCCTCTTCCACCTCTCAAGATGATAGGCAGCTGCTTGTGCAAGATTCCATTGCAGCAAAAGGCACAGACATACATCGCAAGGCGTTCTGACAATATCTTGAACACAAGTTGTATCGACATATTATGCACATGCCTTTGCACGAGTTGGTGGCAGCAAAAGGCAGCAATACACACCGCAAAGCGTTGTGACAATATCTTGAACGCAAGTCGTATCAACATATGCACATGCCTGCGCATGAGTTGGTGGCAGCAAAAGGCAGCAATACACACCGCGAGGCGTTGTGACAGAACTTTGAAGACATCTTGCGCCAGGGCGGTGTAATCAACTGTGCCCTCTTCCACTTCTCCCAGAAGAATGTTCACATCCTTTTGGCACAGCTGTAATTCTGGGCTTTGCAGGCATGCCTTGAACTCCTGCACGACACGATGTGATTGTTATTCTCGGTAGTCAAATATTCATACAGTCTCAGAGCACACTTTTTGAGAAAAGCCAGTGCATGACTGATTGTGGCTTTTGAAATTACAGGATCATGAGGATGGCAATGTCGTCACCTACCCTGACTTTTGTTCTGTTTTGGCAAGGTATAAGGCTTAAATCATCAGGTACAGGACACTTTTGCAAGGCAAGCACCCTGGACATTTGATGCTGCAATAGTCCTCTCTTCACAGCACCAAGGCACATTGCAGAAGTTGCTTTCTACCCAACGATAGAACTCTGGGCGTCATCAGATCAATCACATGTGACAACTATAACAGCAGCATGCAACCTGGTGCAACTTTCCCATCAGCTGTATACAGTATCCCTGAAAGCTTGTCTCTGCACTGGCAAAAAAGGCAATAGACACCTCTGTGTTGTTCCGACATTGCTCGACTTGCAAGATAATATAGTGGTCAAATGAGCAGTCGCAGCATGCAACACTTGCTGCTGACGCTGCACAATGTCATGCTGCAAGCTGATCAGCACAATGGCCAACAAAAAGAAAGCAAGCTTCTGCAGCTGTGCGCAACAGCTCGTTGTGCAAGCTTGTGCATGAGTCTTTGTGTGATTGCAGCGTGAGACGTTCTGCTGCTGACCTGCCTGCTGACACTGCCAGCATTGCCTGGGTCTGCATTCTGGTGTGCACAGTGGCAATAGCCAAATAGGCAAAGAGTGCTTCTGCAGCTATTTGCAACAGATCCATGTGCTAGACTGTGCAGTCATATATGTAATCACAGTCGGACACATTTTGCTGCTGACCTGCATGCTCGTGCTGCAAGCATTGTCTAGATTTGCATGCTGATATACACAATGGCAGTTGCCAACAACACAAAAGATGTTTTTGCACCCTGTTGCAGCAGCTGATTGTGTCAAAATTCTGATGTGCCAACTGCAATCCTTGCTGACCTGTCTGCTCACGCTGCCAGCATTGTCTGGGTCTGCATGTTGGAAAGCTTGCAGGAACTGCTCTTCTGCCTCTGAGCTTGTCTGCCCTCGCAACAGGCTAGGTTGGGCAGACTGTGTTGGCAGATCCTGCAGCAGAAGCCATATTGGATCAGCGCTGTCAAATTGTTTCAGAAACAGTCATGATCACAATGATGACAAAGCTAACCACCACAGTGATGAAAATCCAGGCAAACAGGCTAGGATGCAAAGACTATGTTGGAAGAACCTGCAGCAGAAGGACTACTGAAGGCTAAACCTGATGTACCAGTGATGATTGTCAAGAAAAAATTGCACAGTGAGCAAATCAATGGCAGTACCATTAAAAATGATCAGAATAGTAAACATTACACTGGCGATGATGATGTCTAGGTGAATTTGAGCAAAATGTGGTTGCAGATCCTGCAGCAGAGGCCCTATTGAAGCAGCGGCTGTCATGGTTCACTATGATTGTCGCTTACAGACCATGCATACCAGCATGCCATCTTTGACTCTGTGCTCAACAAACACTTTAACCATTTCTGGTTATGTGCTTGCTAGCGAGGTTTGTTGTTGTCTTGAGTGCCAATTCCTCGCCTGCATACTTGATGTGCGGCAGCTCCTTGAGTGTCTGCTTGGCATTGCTATGAGCAGCCTACAACTGTGTGTAAAGATGTTTTTTGTGCTATGGTCGTGAGGGCTTGCCTGAGACTTCATGAGGACATTTGCAAGATGAGGCGCCACTGTGCGATAATCAATCAAGCCCTCAGGATCTTCGTCACAGTTTGCTAGAGCAATCTGGATTTGCCTGCACACCAACAATGTACGTGTGTACTGTCAAGAAGGGGATCCAGTCACAGAGTGCAATTGGCGGAGACATGCTGAATATTACTGCTGGCACAAGTCAATTTGTACATGTGCCAAAATGTTTCCAAGTGACAAGCCAATTAACCAGCCCTTATTCCCGGGCTGCCTCTTTAGACAGAGGCTCCCTTTATGACGCCTAACGGCGTAGACTTTTCTTTTTCTTTTCTTTCTTTGACAAGCTAAGCAGCAGGCACAGGTTATATTCAGAGTCTGCTCATCATGATGCAACAGCAGTATGTACAGACCTGCTAGAAAAGGCAAGACTCCTTGCACAGAGAGCTCGCTTCACCTCCTGCCTGTGCAATAGGCCAATATTGCTTCTGTCCTCATCTAGAAGATGCTCTGCAAACATAAAGTGACCCCAGATCAAGAAAGCACTGGAAAAAGTGCAAGTGCATGCATCCTTACAGGCTTGCCAGGTTTCAAATGTGCACTTGATTGGACATGCAAAGTCGTGGTCGCGCAAAACCCGTGTCACGCAGCAGTTTGGGATGAGGTGCGACTATTGGTCATGGCACTTGTGGTGTCAGCCTTACGCAATACGTTGGCTGCAAAATTTGCTGCTTTGTCTCCAACGAATCCAGGCTGAGTTTGCTGAGATGCAGAGGCATGCAACTCCTTGAAATATTGTGCAGCAAACTTGTATATGTCCTGTGGCTGTATAACAGGAAAAAAGGGTCTTTATTGCTTGCAGACGCAGGGACAGACTGAAAGTGCTTCAGGTGTGGACTAGATGTCATCAGCTGATATAGCTTACCTGAGCTCGGAGTGTTTCGCGTGCAAAGCCTTTCAAGATCGCGGGTAGCGCAGGTGGAATTGCGAATTCCTTATCGGCGTTAGCTGTCGTCATTTGCTGTGTACTTGAGATGGCGAAATCTGTTTTGTGCTCGACCAAAAAAATATTGAACACAGGTGGAAGCAGACCAGGTGCACCGTCGTTGACACTTTGCGCTTTGCAGTAAATTGTTTCAAAATGCGAAATCTGAAACACAACTTGCTCGTCCTGGCCTTAGTCATGCCTCAGGACAAAGACGCTGCAAAGCTTGATAACTGTTGCAAATTTGTCACTCACTGTTATATGGCGTCTGTGTAGGATTGATGAATAGCGGTCGCTCTGCACTGTAGCTCAAAATTTCAAAGTGCTGATCAAAAGCATGACTGGCAATCAAACGTGAAACATTGCATTGAGCTTTTGGACAAGCAACGACTTCACTGACGCAACCCGTTTCTGGATTGCATGCGTATTGCTGCAGGATCACAAGATTGTGCGCCTGTCCTAAGTTTGCTGAGGCATTGCAAAGTTTGATAGGCTCAAATGTCATTTTGACTGTGATACCGATTTAGATTTGCTCAGTTTGCACTGCACTGCGGCTAGCAAACTTAACGCTTTGCAGGCCGCCTGCATTGTCGCTGAGGCTGGTCTTTGGAGGCCACACTCAAGCACGGCGAGAAGCTATGCCAACCGACAAGAAGCGCAAGAATCGCAAATCCAAAAGTCAAGCAGACATGCCCGAAGCAGAGCTAGCCACCACCAGGTACCGTGGTCAAGCACTCATGGACCTTCGTCCGGCGCCTGCAAACATATGCGTGCAGATGCGTTGTCTCATCTCCCCACAGCTGCGACTTTGTGAACTTCCAGCCCACGCTGAGTTTGTTGTTGCAGCACCCCGGAAAACACTCAACACTCACCTGCAGTCGCAGCTACAATGACCAACGGGCACGTGCACAACAACTCTGCAAGCACAGGCAGAGCATACACAGTCTCAATAGCTGTTCCCGGCAGTGTGATTGACAACACACAAACCATGGAAGCAGCAACAGCAGTTGCTGGCCAAATAGCTCGCACTGCTGCCATCTTCAATATTGACGAGGTGATCGTCATCGACGACTCGCCAAAGCAAGAAGCTGGCACCATTGGTGCTGGAGCAGCTTTTTTGGCAAGAGTTCTGCAGTTTATGGAGACTCCACAGTATCTGCGCAGGTATTTGCCTTGCAAGTACCCTCAAACAAGTTTGTCCCTGCATCACTGTACAGAGCATGCAACTCAAGCAAGCCATTGCGTTCTCAAGTAGGTAATCAAGGCGACGTCCTCATGCTTCACATTTCTGTTGTCACTGCTGTGTGATTTTTGTAAAAGCCTCGAATGTGTCTCTTGCATTTTGCTTCCCTTCCGAAAGCTTGTTTACCCAGCGTCTTTGCCCATGTTGCATTCATCTTTTTGCAAGACTTGTTGTGCAACATAGCCGCTGCAACTCTCAACAGTGTCCCTTTGACGCCTCCAGCACTAAGAAGCTCTAGTACCATGTAACAACTCCAGTGTGTCGTGTTGTGCAGAGCTTTGGTTCCCATGCATGCGGATCTGCGGCTGGCAGGCGCATTACCTCCATTGGACTCTCCCCATCACATGCGTGCCAATGAATGGTCCATGTACAGAGAAGGTGTCGTCCTGAAAAGCATTATTGGAGAAGGGTCACTTCTGAATGTTGGGCTTGATAAGGTAAACCGTCCCCTGCTTTGGCACAATTTGATGTCAAACTTGCCATCTGCCTCCTGTAGACTCCCGTAGCAGATTCTTACAGGAGCATTCGGATGGCTTTGTGGTGTCAGTGCGCCTGTGACATGCTGCATACTTGCACCTTGTTGTATTCGCAAATCCATTGAGCAAATTGATAAAATCAGCAATATGCATTCAAAAGTAATCCCATCGTACATCATCAATAAAAAGCAGGTAGACGCAGCTGCAGGCCTGCGTATGGGTGTGTGGCCTGCTTCTATCTGTGCCCCTGTTTGCAAGCCCTTCAGCTGGAAAGACGCAGCTGCTGCTGCAATTCTGCTTTACTCTAGCCCCCCTCCCCTCCCCCCTCTAAACCCCCCATGGGTGTGAGTGCTGGCTCAAAGGAGTGCTGCTCACAAGCCATACGCAGCTGTACTAAATTGCTGAGCAAGAACCGATGTTCACTGTCAGCATCTGTGCAGTGGTATGCCACTGTTTGATCTTGATGACAATGTCCCTGCATTGCTTGGCATTGCATTTCATGAGGATCTGATTCTAGATCAGCAACTAAGTAAGCTACAATTGATATGTGTTGTTCAGCATTGCTGAGCCAAGCGCCAATGCTGTATGTTGTTGCATAGGTCAGTCATAAGTTTTGCTGCCCAGAAGAAACACCAGCACTACTGCTGCAGGATGCATATGTGACACAAGCTCTGCGGCCAAATGTCAGGGTCACATTGCAGATGGGTGCACAGCCAACAGAAATGACCCTTCAACAGCCAGGCTTAGGGCCTGGGCAGCAAGTCCTATTTGGGCAGTTGGCACAACCTTCCAGCCCTAGGGTCAATGATGGAACCTACTGGGGTTACACTACGCGCTTGGCGCCGTTCATCACTCAAGCGTTCCAAGATTGTCCATTTGCAGTAAGATCTTCCTTGAACCAAGCTTCTGGCATGTTTCAGACACAGAAGTGTGGTCACATCTGCATTTGTGCGTTTGTGCTCATTGATTGTGATGGTGGTGGTACTGAGTAGAAAAATCATGACTTAGTGCTACTTCAGTATTGCATAAGCTTTGCGGAACCTGTCCATGAGCTCAGGTCCAGTGAAACATCCTTCTCTTGGGATGCAATGTAAAGAGTATGCAACCAGTGATTAGCGTGCCCATGGCTTCTGACTGACATGCTCTTGTGCGCGCCCATGCGCTAATTATTTGTAGAAGCAAGCAGCCAGCATGAAAGCTGTATGCAATTTTGGAACACTTGGCATGCTATCCTGAATGGCACTGACACTGTTGTGCAGCACACTGCAGAGCAAATAATATCTGCTGGCAACTGCTGTGACTATGCCAAACAGGCGTTTGATCAGTCACTTGTGATTGTGCAGGAGGCTTATGACTTGACTGTTGGCACCTCAGAGCGTGGTGGCATTGTATCTGGTCCAGAACTTCTTCACTTCCCATCATTTCAGCATTTGCTGATTGCCTTCGGAGGCCCGCAAGGACTGGAAGAATGTATAAAGCACGACCCTCTGATGCACGAGATGCACCAAAAGCCTCATCCTGAAAAGCTATTCAGGATGTACTGCAATACCTGCCCACTTCAAGGCAGCAGGACAATTCGGACAGAGGAAGCTGTTTTGATTTCTCTTTCGTATTTTCAGTCTGCTATCAGGGGTCATGGCATCGGCGCTCAAACTGCAAATGTGGCTTGAGTGTCAATGCGTCCAAGCCAGCTCAGCGCAGAGAGAAGGTGTTACACTGTGACAGAACATGTCTGCCTTTAATTGCTGGCAAAGCATGCAAAGCATGAGGCTCTGAAACCTAAGAAGTGCACCACAACCCTCGGTAACTTGCAAAGCACTTGGTATTGCGTTCCCGATGCATGCGCACCACGTTGGCGCCGGTATCACACGCGTTGCAGAGCGCTGTTTGGTTGCGCTGCAGTCCGTAACTCCACTGAGGCTGCAAAGAGGTCTTCTGCAACAGCTGTACCTGACGCACAGATCAAGCGAGCGCAGCGGTTGCCCGAAACGACGTGCTGTGCCTGACCTGCGACAGCAGGTATGGCGTCAAAACGGCAGGCAGAGGACTTGGATGGCACGTCACCAGCCAAAAAGCCGAAGCTCGACAACGGTGTGAGCAGCAGTGGAGCTGCTGCATCTGACCAGCAGAAGACAGCCCTGCCTGCCATGGCATCGATTGCAAAAGCCAAGAAGGCTTTAGAACTGCAGAAGCAGTTGAAGGCCAAACTGGCCGCTGCCAAGCTGCAGGTGTGCAGGAAACTGTTGCACTTTTCTTTGAGCATCCTGATCTTTTATGCCACCACATGCTGATGTGCAATGCACTGTCATGCGCAATGCTAGGCAGGCCATGCATGCAAGGCACGCCTCTGGCTGGCGTGTGTGCTTGCATGACACGCGGGTGACACTCTCAAAGCATGCCTCATAGGCTGCAACAAGTTCGGATATCCTGTTGCAAGTTGCTTGTGCTAGGTGCAATGACCCGTATGCAGACTCTCAGAATGGCACACTGCGCACTGCAGCTCAGATTTAACTAACAGTTGCACTTGCTCTACAAATAATAGCAGCCTCCTCACACTCAGACATCTTGCACATACACCTCAAACAGCTGTCTTGGGAGGAGGCTTTGCTGCCTTGAAGCACTGTATTGCTCAGCTGTGGCATTGTCAAGCCTTGTAATGAGTTTAGGGCAGAAGCAAAGCGCCAGAGGGGGAAATGTTTTGACATCATGTGATCAGCAATCAGAGAGCTGCGTAATTGGATGTTGTAACGTGCTTGTGCGTACAGGTGTCAGCTTCAGCAGAAGCTTCAGCAGCAGCTGCACCGCGACCGCCAGCTCCATCAGTCAGGCCCCCCCTCCCTGCCCAACCCCTGCAACCCAGCCTGACCCCCCAGGGGTTGATGCGTGCAGCCCCTAAACCCACCTTCAGGCCAGCTGCCCTTAGGCTTGATGACCAAGGGCGGGAAATTGACGAATTTGGCAACTTGGTGCAAACAAAGACAGAGTCTGTCACCACTTTAAAGGTGCACAGCTGCTGATTTCATCATGATGGGATAGTGCTTTGACAGCGTTGTTGGATCCACTTCTATGTCAGAGCAGATGTCAAATTTGCAACTCAAGCAGCTCAGAAAACCGTTTGCAAAGCATGTCTTGGCAACTTCTGGATGGAAGTTGCTGCAAATATGCTCTGCGCCAAATGCATTTAGCTTAATGCCTTTAGCAACTGAAGCACAGAGCTGTGAGGTTCAACATTTTTGTCACAATCAGCTAGCATTCTGTCCAATGGTCTTGTCAACCTAGTCAGTTTTTCTTGTGTAGGTCAATCAGAAGAGACCGGAGCTGGCTCGCATGAACCAAGAGCCTGCCCTTGAACAGAAACCAGAGAAGCCAAAAACAGAGAAGTAAGTCTGGCCTGTCTGCTGCGTAGTCTGCCCTGCATTACAGATAGGCTTAGAGACATGCTTTGTGCTTGATTGCTGATAACCTCAACTCTGTATGCAAAGAACAAATACGTGAACATACGCATAGCTTGATCCGCTGCGTGTATTGCCTTGATCAAGCTGTTGCAACTTGGAACATCTTGATGCCTGGTCTCTCTGGTCATCTTACAACAAGTTCTGTTACCATTATGAGCTGAAATGAACGTATCGATGACCCTGCACCAAATTGCCAGAGCTTCTATATTACACTGCATTTCATTACATTACATTGTTTTCCTGTCTTAGGACCCAGCAGGGAGTCATACAGACAATGTCAAGAATATGCATGTACATGTCAACCATGCTTTGGTAGCATGCAGCATGCTGCGGTAGCACAGCATTAGTCAAGGCGCTGACCAGTGACTGCACATGCAGCTTCTTTGATGAGGGCATTGGCTTCAGAGGCATGCGGAAGCTGGACAGGCGACGCAGAGCCAATTTTGAGTTTGTCAAAGAAGGACAGTTTCAGAAAGAGGCCGAAATTGCCCGCATCAGGGTAGGCCTTTGTCCGTTACGTTCACTTCACTGCAATGATTTTTTCTGTCTTTGGGACCCAGCAGGGGCCCATAAATTGTCAAAGCACATCAATTGTGATTTTGTACACGTGGCGCCAGGTCTGCTATGCGTATGTCTTGGATGAATGTAGAGTGTCAATGTGAATGGCTAGACTGCTAAGATTTCACTGTGTTGTAGATCCTGTCGCCAACAATATGGCCCTTTGCACAGCACCTGTCATTGTGCACATGCTGCTGACTGTTGAGAGATTGTCGTTTTAGACCAAGAGTTCAACCTTTCAGAGGCTGTGTCATCTGTTCACAGGCTGAGTTCCAGTTACAGCAATCTGCAAACTGGAATTCTGGCGTGAATGCATTACTCACAGCTTGCATGAGTTGCTTCTTGATAACCGGGCATCCTGAAAATGGGTCACTACTTGCATCAACAGGTCATGCAACTCAAGTTTCACTCTGCTCTTTGCACCAGCTTCATCAATGATCATCTGGGTATGTGAATTTATCATCAAAGTTGAGCTTTGGTGAAGCTGCACTGTGTAGGCGAAAGAAGTGCTGCTTAGCTGTTGATCAGCTGTCTTTGGTGCCTATGTATGCGATGTATGGAGATCAAGTAGTTCAATGACAGTTGCATTGCTTGATCTCTTCACATTACGTCTAGCAGTGAACAGTCTGCTGACAGTGGAGGTGCATCACATGCTGAGCATGATCATGAGATTGTGCTGCAACTGCATTGCAGATAGCACAATACATGTCGCCTGCCTTCCTGCCTTTTTGCAAAGTAATTTTGCCCAATTCCATTCTGCCCCGGGAGATTGTGCTGCAATTGCACTTGAGACAGCCAGACAGTTCTTATGACATCCTCAGCACAGGCTTCCCCTCAGCATAACAAACTTGTTTCAAGCTGCACACTTGGAAATGACTGTGCAGGCTGAATTTGGCGTTGAAGGTGTAAGGCAATTCCATGCCAGCCAGCGAGAACAGGAAAGGGCAGCAGCACCAGCCACTTTAGTTGCCAACATTTTGTCCCTTGTGCAGTGTCAATGTGGCTAACAAAGGCCCTCAACTGTGCAGGCTGAACTTGGTGATGAAGGTGCTACGTCCCAGGCAGCAAGAAGAGAAACTGGCAGCAGCACAAGCCACTGTGGTTGCCATCTTGACACAACCAACTTGAAGTGTTGCTAACAACCATACTGGAATCTGCAGGCTGAGTTTGGCAATGAAGGTGTAAGGCGGTTGTGTGCCAGGCAGCAAGAAGACAAAAGGGCAGCATTGCAAGCCACTGTGGATCCTGACTTGATACCTTTAAAGCAGAGTGCTTGTGCCAGAAAAACCCCCGACTCTGCAGGCTGAGTTTGGTGATGAAGGTGTAAGGCAGTTGCGTGCCAGACAGCAAGAAGAGAAACGCGCAGCAGCGCAAGCAACTGTGGATGCCAACTTGATACCCCTAGGGGCTCGAAGGGGGGCTGATGAGGCGGCGGGGGCGGCCGCCCCCCAGGATGCAATTCCTGAAGTGGAGTGGTGGGATGCGCGTATCCTGGTGCAGCCTGACAGCTATGCTGTGCCAATGGATTCTGATAGGTGACTTTCAAATTGATCATATGCTTGCTAGTGGTGAGTTGCATGCTTGCTAGTGAGGTGCCATGACCCTTTTATGCAAGCCTGACAGCTGCACTGTGTCAACGGAGTCGGACAGGTCTCCAAGTTCATGCACTTGCCTCGGCTTCATGGGTTGGCTAGGCTATTTGGCTTGACCAATATATGGTCCCTGTAAATGTACATGGTGTGTCAGGTACATCAATGAGGAGAAGATCACGATCTATGTTGAGCATCCAGTACCTCTCGAACCCCCAGTGGCTGAAGCCCCCGCCCCACCGATGCCCCTCATGCTTACGTCCAAGGAGAAGAAGAAGATCAGGAAGCAAAGAAGGGAGGAGCGAGAGAAGGAGCGCCAGGTGATCATATCAGTCATTTGTGCATGCACGGCTGGCACCTGTCAAAACAGTAATGTATGTCTGTGCATGCACACTCCTGATTGCTGCAAACACGTGATTTGTGTATGTACATGTACTACTTGTCAAATGTGTCAAGGTAGTCGCGTTCGTTATGCATACTCTTCAACAGGGCAAAACAGTCATCGACATTCGTGTATGCACAGCTGCGGACCCATTAAAGCAATAACCTGCAAATGTGCATGCAAACTGCCACACATGCCAAAGCAGTTGTACGTGGAACAAACATTTTTCGATTGGCTTTTGCATGCAGGATCTGATCAGGCAAGGGCTGTTGGAGCCGCCAAAACCCAAGGTGAAGCTGAGTAACATGATGCGTGCGCTGGGCAGCGAGGCCACCGCCGACCCCACAGCTGTGGAAGCGCAAGTGCGCCAGCAGATGGAAGACCGAGCTCAGGTACATCCTTTCATGCTGATTGCTGTGTGATCATCCACAATTTTTGACTTGTGTGTGGAGCACATGCATGCGCCAGGTCAGGAGTTGCTGCATAGTCGCAGGGCTAGCTGTTGACGTCATCTCAATCGTCCACCCTTTTTCCTCAAGTGGCCTGGCAGCATGCTGTCATGTGGGGCACAGTAGCAACGCGTGTGCTGCATGTCATTGTGCTCATTGTGCTTGAGTTCCCTTCTGACCCTTCTGACACTGTAAATGAGCACATAACAACATGAACAATGTGCTACAGGCACATGAGGACCGCAACCTGGCAAGGAAGCTGACTCCTGCTGAGAAGAAGGAGAAGAAGCTGAAGAAGCTGGTGGGCGAGGCCAATGAGGGAGATGCTCCTCAAGTAGCAGTGTACAAGGTCATGGACCTCAGCAATCGCCAGCACCAGTTCAAAGTCAGAGTCAATGCTCAGGTGCGCCATGCCTGCTGTCGATGTTTGTGTTAAGAGTGCTTTGTGAGCTGAGCTGTTGACATCATCAGTTCAGAGGCAGAGTCAATGCTCAGGTAAGCTGTGCCCTGTGAGCTGCATGTTCTTGTGATGATGGCCCTCTACAAAGTCATGGACCTCAGTAATTGGCAGCATTTGTTTCGAGTGTTGGTGATAGACCTCAGTAATTGGCAGCATCATTTTAACGTGAGAGTCAATGCTCAAGTGCTGTGCCTGCTGCCTTTTGATGACATGGTGCGGTTCAGTGCAGAGCAAGGTGTGGACTCTGTACTGACCTGCATGCTGTCAGCGCACTAAGGACCCTTGAGGGCTTTTGTTTGCTTTATTGCTAGCTTTTGGGCATCTGTTGACAAGGGCAGAATTCAGATGACAAGGACATGTGCAGATACTTGATTTTGGCATGCTACGACGGTGACTCATTTGACTTGATGTTTACATTGTGCAGGAGTTACACATGACAGGCTGCATGCTTATGGCAGATGATTTCTGCTTGGTCATAGCTGAAGGCAGTTCAAAGTCTCAGAAGAAGTACAACCGCCTGATGCTAAACCGCATTGACTGGAATCAGACTCAAGACACAGAGCAGCAAGGTAAGAACATTGGCTGCCATTAGCTTTGAATACAGCACATTTCTTATTTCTCGCAGTTTGCATTTTATACCTAGAGGTACCTGACCTTGGAGCACAGCTGCACGCTATGATTGCTGTCTCATCATTGTCCTTCAGAATTGCCAATCAAGCTGAACGTGTTGCTTTGTCTAGGCTTCTGTGCTATATCTTCCCTGGCCTCTCTGTGCTTGACATGGTTGCTGCTGCTTGCAGTGATCAAGCGCTTCTATTCTGCAGCATTGAATGCACTCTCTGGCATTGAGTGCTTACACCTGTATCGCTTGGCATCAAGTGTGTACACTTGACCCCATTGCTGCTGCTTGCAGAAACCAAGAGCAATTCCTGCAATCTTGTATGGCTAGGCGTGGTCAAAGACAAGGTGTTCCAGCGATTTGACCTAGAGCTCTGCCGCACAGAAGCAGCAGCGAAAACTTTTCTCAGGCTCAAAGGTCTTGAGCAGTATTGGGACTTGGCCAAAGGGGTTTCAGATCAGGACGCAGGCCATATGTAGGGGCACTTGTTGTGAATTAGTTGTGTGCCGCAGCGTGTGCTCAGATGTATCGTCAAGTCAGGCCAGATCAAAGCCATGGCCAGTGAAACTTCGATGCACCGATTTTAATGCGAGCGGACTGCGCTCTTAGGAGAGCTTGCAAGCTTGCAAACAAGCAAGGTGCAAATGTGTGATGTTCAAAGGTAGCTGAAGCCTGAGGGTCAAAGCGGCAGGGTCGTGGCATCTATCTGCTAGCAAATACATATATTTACAACACTGACCACTGACCATTGGGGGTTCACTAAGCATTGCAGTGTTATGTCATGGTTTGTCATGGGTGTGTGCAGCCTTGTCCAAAGGACCTGGGTCAGATGGACTTGCTGCATGAGCTGTGAACAGCTCCTTGATGCTTTCCACAGATGCAGAGATGCTGGACAATGATGTTTTGATGGAAGCCAAGCGCCCATCAGTGTATTCAGCATTGTCATCTGTGGCGCGCTGCAGATGTGTAACTGCGTCTGCAGTTGACGCAGTCTTGGCAGCTTCCAAATCCACCTGCTCGCCCAAGGCGACGAGCCGTGTGCCCATGGCATTGGATTTGGTTATGACACCGTTGAGAGTGCATGTTGTTCTCTGAAAGCAGGCTAGGTTGTATGTTTTGGGAGTTTGCCCGACAGCTGCGGGCTGGGCAGCTGCTGCTGAGCTGGGCCCCGCTGAGTCTTCGGCAGAAGACATCATAGCGCCAACAGCTGTACTGGCTGAAGGTCGGTCTGATAGGGTGTCGGCCGAGAAGCACACCAAAAAATGCGCAGCGACCCAAGATCTAAAGATCCGGCATCTGAACGACTGGCTTCGCGCGAGGAGTTCGCGCAAGAGCGACCACTCATACGCAGAAGTGCACAGCGGAAGAGAGGCAGTGGTGGTGTCGAACTGACACCGTTCAACACATCTTTAAATGTTGAAACCGCTGTACGCACAGCAAATCTTGCATTGCTCACCTTTCAACCTGGCCACGACCGATCTGGTTGCACAATGTCGTGAGCTATTTTGTCGCTGCTGTCTGCTTGCCACATCATCGTTCGATTCTGTTACTGTTTGATATCAACGTCCTTTTCGAGATCTAATGGGGGGGCACAGGACACAAAGCAAACTAAAGAAATAAATTCATCAGGCCGTCTTCTGAGTGGGACTTGCTTGACGTCGCGCGTGGAGCGGTGTCCGTTGTCTTTCGCAAACCTACAGTAATTCGCAGGTACAAATTGCTGCAGGGAAAGGGCTTCATAGTACTTGCGTTCTCACGATCTGTGCACCTGCATTAGCTGTGGTCCCATATGTTCAGATGTCACACGGCTCACAAACCGGCCTGACTCCGTTCGTGCGCGACTGTCCAGATGACATTTGTCCCCCTTGTCCTCCCTGTCCAAAGTGCAACTGCAACTGTCCCCCCTACGGCTGGCCAGTCACGAGTTGTGTTGTATTCCTTTTGCTTGGGATTTTGTGTACAGACGAGGGACGAAGAAAGATCCTTAGGTTGCTGAGCAGCCCCAAACGCGGGCTCTCTGCCGTTCGTACGTACCTAGGCAGCAGGCCATCGCACAGTCCACCGCACAGCCCAGCATCGTTACTCCTGTCCCAGAATGCAAATCGATATACCTTCGCAAGAAGCTCGAGTCTTCAATCGCGGGTTCTCACGGGCAGGAGCTATCAACACAACTGGTCCAGATCTGACACCAGAGCCTGAGAGCAGTTTGCAACAGAGCTGACTTCATTTGCGCTGTCAGAACAGGTCAGGCAGGCACGACGCCATACATGCTCCGCCGCAAGCAGAATCACAAGGATGGGATCAAGCAGTTGCCAGAAGCACACTCAGCCGCAACCTTTGCACTCCTTTCAGTCTGCAAGGGGCTCCTTCACATACTGCCTGTCTGACATGAGTACGTCTGCCATGTCTGCTGCTTGCCACCCCTCATTTCCCAGCATTTCAGAGCCGCTGGCAACCTCATGGCCAGCTGCAACCATTGCTGTGAGATGGACTTGCTTGATGGTCTGCAACTCCGCCAACTCTCCATTAAACATCGTGCCTGCACTCCTCTTCTTGCTTGCAGTGGGCTGCTGCCCAGACCCATCAGCCTAGCTGTCGGCTGCAAGCTGCACCAAGGGCGCATCAACTCCAACCCTAGCCAAGTCTTGGCCATGGCTGCTCCCCATACCTTCTGCATCAGTGGTGTGGGTGCCAGACTGCTCCAAAGAGGAAGTTGGCATCGTCAACCCATTAGCGCTGGTGTCCAGAGACTGTGCATCAGCATTGGGCATGCTGAGCTGCAATGAAGGAGGAAGCAGCCCGGACAAGCCATCGCTTGGTCTTCTACACCTACCAGAGCATTGCTGTGCATGCTTGGCAGCATTTAAGGGAGGGACCTCAGTCCTGTCGCTACATGAGCAATGCTGACCAATCCAGGGACAGCAGCACTGGGCTTGAATGGCTGCACATCAGGCTGAGCCGAGGCATCGCTGCTGGCTGCAAGCCCGTAACTGCTGTCTGGTGCGATGAAAGCTGCAGCGCTGACGGACCTGTTGCTGCTGTGCTGCAGTCTGTCCAGGGCTGCAAATACCTTTGCTGGCCAGAACTGCCCTGCTGCGTTGACGCTGATACAGTTGTCCCTTGAGGGGCGCTCAACGCCGGCAGAGGCTCATGAGCTGCATGTTGGCTGTGGCCACTCAGCATGTTGGTGTGAAGTCTGGCTGTTGGCAGTGATACCTGCACCATCAGTATGACAGTGAGTCAGTAGAGAAGCATGTATCAACAACTTGACAATGAGATTCAGCAAACAACAAGATTCAGCAGACAATGTCAAGTTGTGCTGTCCCAGTGCAATGGCCTTCAGCTTATGCCTCAGCAAACATGAAGTAGTTTGTCTCGATCTGGCTTTATTCAGCGTCTTTGAAAACTTGCCAAATTGTAGTAGACCAATCTCTGAAGACTTGAGATGTCATTTGAAGTTACTGAAGTACTGAAGTGGTGCATCATTCAAGATGGTCTGAAACAGTGCAGCATTTAGCACTTTTGCATTCAGCACTGTTAGCGTTTAGCACTGTTAGCATCTAGCACTTGTTCCGCAAATAGCAGCTGAATGGTTTTAGCTTTGACACACCAGCCAAAGCATGGTCCACAGGTCACAGCTCATGCAGATGTAAATGCATATATTCATCACAGGAAAAAGTGCTAAAGCTGCATAAACTGGCTGGGCTGTGCAAAGATGCCGAGAAGTGCATGCTGGGACATCAAAACCATGTCTTGCTGCAGCAGGAGCACGTACGAAAAAGAATGTGGACACAAAGAAACGCTAAATGCTTGGGATGGCAAATGTGCCAGTCTGAGGGGTGTGCCAATAATCTGACCCAGCCTTCCCTGCGCGAATTCAAGACACGTGAGCCAGTCAACCCTGCAGCCATGATTGCACTGTGCCCTGCCCAAGTACTGATGGGGCTGTTGGGCTCAGCCCCTGCCCTAATAAGCCCAAGGCTGCTGAAGGAGAGCCCTGTCGCGCCTCCAGCTTGTGCAGCATGTGTGCAATGAGGTAGCAACACATGCATCTGTAAGGTGTATGAGCAAGGTGAATGTCAGTGCATACCTTGTCATTGGCACTGTCCAATGCTGCCCTTCTGGCAATGGGGGCAGCAACAGGGGAGGGGCCAAGGAGGGCCTACTGCAGGGCTCCTCTGCTGGTGACAGCCATCTGAGAGCTGGGCACAACCAGGTGAGGCGATCCTGAATGGCACCTGAGGCAATCAAACAGCATGTGAGACCTCTTGAAGCAGCATTCCTGCAGAAGGACGCATGACGCAACAATGGCCAAGCACAAAGAGACTTGATCTAATTTGGTACATGACCTTAGATCTATCAGTGAATTGTTAGCTCTGCATGTTCTGTCTGTTTGGAGCCTGCAGCCATTCAAACAGGATTGGGATGTGTGGTGTACTAGAGTAACTGCAAATGGACAGGACATGCAAATATGGTGCTGCTCAGCATGCCTTGCGGCACTTGAGATTGCAGTGCTTTGTGTTGCTGCATCGTGTATCATGCACAGTGCTCAATGAACAGATATGCACAATTCAAGACATGACAATCTCCTGTGGTGAGACTGCAGGCCTCTGTGCCCAGTCTTGTATGACCAGCGGCAGTCCTGTGCATCAGCATGGGCTGCTGAAATCCTCAACTTCCAACAGCCCTGGAGCCAATGGCCCTGACTGGCAACAGTCCTGACTATCAGCGGCACGCAACACAAAAATTCCTGACTGCCCATGCATATCAGCAGGCAAGGCTGCCGGCATGCTGTGCTTCTTCATGGGGAGGCAACGTTGTAGTCATGTTGACCCGCAACATATGGCTGTGAGCTGATTTCTGAACACACCAACCTATGCCTCACGCACAGGTGTGCAGGGCAACTGGAATGCTGCGCAGCTTGTTCAAGGCAATGGTCAGGATGTTGCCGCGTTTGGCGCAAGCCTGTATGAAGGGCTGCACAAAGCAGCTTAGCTGGCTGGTTTGAGGGGGTATGCCATGTCTTGTCATGTGGCTGATGCTTACGCAGCATTTTCAGCACAATTTTGGGATGCCATATCTGTTCATCCTCATTGCTGCTGTAGTCGATAATGTCATCCAGGAAGACCAGCACGAAATGAAAGCCGTCTTGGTCTATCCGGACGTCACTAGCATCTACAGCAGCAACAGAGATGAGCACGTCTTAACTCCCACAGCCGGGCTCAAAATGCTGCATAGACGCAAGGTACATGTCAGACTCTTGAAGCGCACCATTGTCAAAGCAAAAGCTAGCTAGACTGCTTACAGTGTGATTGCAGTGTTGCTGCACTTTGTGCCATTCACATGGGATGCCACAGCTAATCATTATGGACAGCGTACCAGGAGTCACTCCATCAGCATTGCACAAAGCCAATTTGATCAATATTAGCTTGCCGCCAATCAACCCATGGATGCTGCATTCATGGCTGCAGGACTAGCCCTGGAGCAGCCAATGTACCAGCTTTCAACTGTGCGCCAAACCAAGCTGCACTGCCTTTCAGAGCTTTCCCATGCCCTTGCTGTATCTCATGATGGCATGTCACAGGCTTCCTGATGCTCTTGTTGTGATGCATGATAGCATTTATGAGCCTTGCGATGCTCCTGTGCATGTGGGGGAACATGGCTCATGTACCATACAGTTACTATGTTGGTAGTTATCATTAGTATCATCGTCGTTGTTGTTGATACTATTATTCTGTGATTGCTGTTGTTGCTGTAAATACTGCTGCTTACTATTTGTACTATACTACCACAGTCACTGTTTATTATCACTCTCGGTATTGTTCTTGTCATAGTTTTGTTGTATCAATTGTATTCACCATCATTATTATTGCATGGCAGAGGAGCCAAGGCACGCAGCTCAGATCAGCTCCATCTGCCATGAATTCAAAACAGGCAGCCAGGCAGCGCTGTTGACCGCTGCTAATCAGCTTGTCTTGAATGATTGGCAGATGGATGTGATTCGTTAAAGGAGCTTGCAGGTGGCCACCGCAGACAGCAAGACTGCGTTGGCTGCCCCTCAATCTCCACCCCCTTCTTCCCTTAAGGCACCTTTTTGCTTTCCTGCAGTCCTGGGCTACTTCTGGGAACAGAACCTCCCATAATGGCGCCTGACAGTCTAGTTTTTTTAGCAATACTGCAAGCACAATGGGGGAAGTCTGATCTGACGCACGAAATGACCAAGGCAAAAGCTGTTAAAACTAGGTGGTTGCTCACAAATAGCCACCACATGGCTGGTAGCTTTGGGCTGCTGCCAGCTGCACCACAATCAGGCTTGAGCAAAGCTTCAGGTGCAGCTGATTTGACCCACAGGAGCTGCACTAGTGATGTGCTTGAGCCCAGCCGGTTACTTGATGTTGCGTCTCTGCATATTTGTAGGCGTAGTATGCAGTGATCAACCAAGCTTGCAAGTGTAAGCCCCGGAAAAGAATTGCTGGTCGCATGGTGCAACTGCTCGTAGCTCAGCTGCACTTGACCAAGCAAAACATTTCTGACACTTGCACCTGAAGGTTCCGCTGCCTCAGCTACCCTTGTTGTCACAACATCACACTGTTTGACATGCAAGTGCAGGCACTGCATTTGATTGACAGTCAAACCCTGTGCCAGGAAGACTATCCTAGGCAGTCAGTCCTCCAACTCCATCCTGGCTGCACGAAGATGAAGACTACTTCCTTCTCCTCGTCCTCTTCAGCAAAGATTGCTGTGGCAAAAGCAGCAGGTGTGTTGTTTGTCAGAAGACCTCAGCATGCAAGAGTATTCACACCTTGTCAGAGTCCTGTCCTGACTACTGCAGGCAGCTTGACTCGCCACCACTGCCACTGCTGCTGCCACCGCTCACACTACTGCCACCATTGCCAGCAGCATCAGCTGTGCCCTTGACAGGACTCATGCGGGCACGACCCCTGCCGCTGCTGTTGGTCTGGTCTGAGCCAACTACCCTGGGGCTTGGGGCTGCTCTGAAGGGCTGGCTGGTTTGCCCCTGGGCCTGTTATATGGGCCTTAGTAAACCCCCAATGGTCAGTGGTCAGTGTTGTAAATATACATGGTCACAATCTTTCTGATGCACAAGTTGTGATGGGCTGCGCAGTCTGAGTGTCTAGAGAACCGCGATCTCAGTGCAAACATCATGGATGTGATCATGGTGCAACGAGTTCATTACGCTTCTGCACAGCATGCAAGCTCTAATTTATCCTGCGAGCTGGGCGGCACCTCGTCCACGTGCCAACCATGCCACCCGCATCCTGGTTGTCGGTATAGCTCGACAAATTGACCTGAACGCGCGACAGTTGCACCGGCAGCTTGACGTCTGTGGGCAAGGCATTAGCATGAACCCCTCAGGCTTGCTTCTGGGCATCAGCCAAGACCTGAGAATGTAGAAGGAATATCATATGTCAACACGTAAGTAGCTGACGTTGCCCGTGAGCGTCAGCGCAACGAATCAGCAGCTAAGAGCGACAAAGCCTGTACGCAGATCTTTCAAGGCATCCTTTGCTACAGCAACTCGACCCGGTGCAGACTTTGTGGAGCCAGTACCAAGGTGGACACTGCACACTCATCATCTCATGTCCCCGTGCAAGGCTGCGTCTGTCCAGACAGTTGATCAAATCTCAGGTAAAACTTGGATGCCAGTAGTGACAAAAGTTACAAAGGTCTTGTGATCATTTGCAGGTCAAAGCTTGCAGCGCAGACTGTCACAGTGTAAGCCTAAGATCTTATGTCAGGCTCAACGTCAACTACAGCTACATCAGGCAAGGCCACAGGGAGTGTGGAAGAAAGCGACATACCCTGTTTGGCAACGGTCAAAGGTGGTAGCCCCATGTCAGGCTGACACTGACCAGCACACACATGCCGAGAGCCAGCTGGGGCCAGACATCAGCCAGCTCAAGCCTCACCTGCAGCAGCAGTGGGATACAGCTGCAAACAGCGACCTTGGCAACATTGTCATCACTGCACATTCAAACAAAGAAGTGCAATGGACGTGTCACGATTGCCCTACTGGACACGCACATAAGTGGCAGGCAGCTGTCAACAGCCGGTCCAATGGCAATGGCTGTCCATATTGCGCTGGCAAAGCAGTATGTCATCACAATTCTCTTGCGGCCCAAGCTCCCCGCGTCGCTGCAGAGTGGGACTTTGCAGCAAACAAATTGACGCCAGATGACTACACCTACCAGAGCAATGCTACAGCCGCTTGGAAATGTTCTACTTGCCAATACAAATGGACATCGCCAATCCAGCGGCGCACTGTCCACAGATCTGGGTGTCTCTTGTGTCGCGTTGAACGCCGAAGGAAGCAGCAGAAGCATTCGTCGTTGGCAGCTGCTGGCCCTGCAGTGATGGCCTTTTGGGATCATGCACGTAATGAGCGTGCTGGTCTTGACCCAAATGACATCACCTTGTGCAGTACACAGACTGTACACTGGCTTTGCACCAAATGTCCTTTGGGGATAGAGCATAGGTGGGATGCAAGTCCACATCGCCGAAATTTGCGTGCAAGTCACCCTTCTGGGTGCCCATACTGTGCAGGGCAGAGAGTTTGTGAGTGCAACTGCTTGCAGACGTTGTATCCTCAAGTCGCTGCTGAATGGGATTTCATAAGGAACCGCACAACACCTGCTGACCACCCTGCATCTTCTCGACATGTAGCTTGGTGGCTGAAAAGCCAGCGGGGTGGTTGGCAGCAAGAGATAAGTGCACGTACTAGGAAACTACTGCCAGTACAGAAATGATCTGCCACTGATGTGTTGTTGAGTAACAGACAGATACTGATAAGTGACAGACATGGTCTAACCATCTCAGTGCCTGAGTGTTTTGCTGACGCAATTGTGTCGCTTATGATGGACATGGAGTTATGTGTGGTACAGGACAAGCGGTGTACTGACAAACTGTTCATGACTGCTTGCAAGTGCGTACAACTGTATCTGAAAGCTTCAGTGCAATCTCTCAACAGCCATCAGCAGGAACGTTGCTTTTGCTAGGTATTTTCAAGCGCTGTTAGTGCATGTCAGTGTGTGCTTGGCACCTGAATGTCTCTCTGCGACAGCAAATAAAACTAATTAATGAAGCGACATTGCAGGCAGATGAAGAGCACGTTGCTACTCTTCAATGTCGTCAATGTTCATGTCTGACTCAGAGGACATGAGTCATTCGTGCACATGCACATGAAGGGACATCAGGCCAGCTGATTGTGCACAAACGTCTGTCGATGCTGAGTGCATGTACGCGTGTCTAGCATTGACACAACCAATTAGTCTCTTCAGCTCATGCTTCCTATTCTGAAGAGACAATCATGTGAAGTTCTACATGACTTTGTGCAGCGTGATGCCACGCATTCTTGTTTGACACGCCATGCTGGCCCAGCTGGTGCACATGCATGCCGTCTGTCAAAGTGTATATGTACAGTCAGAGAACAGTTTTTTCATGCGCACCCAGGCGAATTAGTGTAGTGGTTTATCACCCCAGACTTTGAATCTGGTGACCCGGGTTCGAATCCCGGATTTGCCTCCACCTCCTAAATCTGGAGTGACATTTTTGCTATTCTGGCACTCGATCATTTTACCATTTCTGCCCATTTGCAAAGAATGTCCATTGCTGTTATTGCTGCAGATTAGTTTTGGTGGCCACACAGTCAAGTTTGTGCAGTGACATATGATGAGCTCTAGAGAACTAGAGACAGATCTGACATTTATGAAGCCCAGAGCAAGGTATGCATATGCAGCAAACGTCTTTGCAGAACGTCCAGGGCATACAATCACTTGCATCGCATGTGCACACAAAAAGACATGGTTCATAATGTTCATGATACAGATCAATCATTGATCTGTAAAGCCCAGAGAGAAGAAGAAGCCCGCTGCTGGTACTGCTGCAAACAGCACACTTTGGAATCGCTTAGAGTGACCTGTTTACGGTGTGCAGTCCTGTCAGATGAGTCCTGTGCGCATTCTGACGCACCTGAATGCAGCCATGTTGCTGCACGTCTTGACGTGACTTGCAAAGGCCACTGAGACCCTGAAACAGGAAGTCTTGCCTTGATGGTGGTGCAGAGAAAGAGACCAAAGAGGTAACCGCACTCCGTGCGCTCATTCGTTGTCTGTTCAGGTGCCACATTCAGTGCTTGAACATCGCTCGACGCTCGCAGAGGCAAACCCCCAGCGGTGGTGTCGGTCACGAATGCTGATGCCCTGATTAACCCCAACCTGGAGACCGTAGAGGTGCGAGCTCTTTCTGCAGCATGGTTGATACGTTTAGCAACCCAACGTCAGAAACACGTCGCAAGCTGATGCACAGCGAATGGATTCACGTCTTCTCTCTGCTCAACTTTTCAGTGTGGGCTGGTGCAGGTGAGCACTCCAGGATGGTCACTTGCGGACGTTTGCAAGGAGCCTCTGCTGATGGCCTTGAGCCAAGATGATCTCAAGGCCTTGCTGGCAGTCTCAAGCCAGCTCAGAGCAGTTGTGCACAGCTTCATCCAAGCTTTGACCATAAAAAGAGATTCGCCGCTTAGCAGCCCATATGATGTCTTGCTGCTGGCTAAGGGCAACTGGAAGCACCTTCAGACCTTGGTTCTGCAGCAGCCTTTGGGGTTTGGAGAGGTGTTGGACCTCACTCGTGGTCAACTGCCTTTGTTGTCATCTCTGGAGGCCCACATCCAAGGCCGCTCAACACTATCGTTTGCTCAATTTGCCACTGGAAAGTGGCCACTGCTCAAGGCGCTCAACCTCAGCAACAGCTGCTTGTCCCCACCTGCAATGGCAGAACTGAAGCGCGGCAAGTGGCTTCCGTTGATGCAGCTGGTGTTGCAAAACTGCCGTCTGGTGTCAGAAAGCATTGCCAACCTCACAGACGCCAAATGGAACCGCCTACAGCTCTTGGACCTGCACAAGAATGATATGGAAGCACAGGATATAGCCAACTTGGCACTAGGTCCTTGGCCCAACCTGACCACCTTGCACGCTGGTAACCTATTGCAGCCTGCTGCATGGCACCAGCTAATGGCTTGCACATGGCCGAAGCTGCTATCATTGACATTCACAGCAGAATGGCCAGAGCTTGATGAAAGCCTCACAGTTGCCAAAGGCTTACAGCTGTCATTTTTGCGCGACAGCCATTTGCTCAACAAGCAGATGGCGGAACAGCCTGGCAAGGGCCTTCCTGCTTTGAAGCACTGCCAGATCTATCAGCCATGCTTACATTCAGCGTTGGCAGCATCAGTGACAATGACATGGCATGCAAAGCTATCTAAGCTTTGCCTGGCGGGCTGTGATGTGAGTGGTGCAGCCCTGCGTCCAGTTTCTGAGAAAACATGGCCTTGCTTACAAGAGCTGGATTTGGGCTGTGTGGACATTGATTGTGATGGCATGTGTTTCCTGGTCTGGGCCAAAATGCCGACGCTGCAAGTGTTGAGGCTAGACCATAGCAATGGTATGAATGCAGCAACATTTGCTCAGCTGGGCAATAGCGATTGGCCAAAGCTGGAGTCTTTGTCCTTAAAAGCGTGCATAGCACCGCTGTTTCATCATGATGTAGAAAGTTTGGATGCCGACACGCTAGACAGCAAAAGCCTCACTTGCATGACACAGCTTGCTTGTGGCAAGTGGGCCAAGCTGCAAAGGCTAGATCTGTCTTGTTGTGGGGTTTCTTTGATGGCATTGCGTGCTTTGACCCAGGGCAATTGGCCTAGGTTGCACTATCTGGATTTGTCCTACAATTGGCTTTTGCCTGACAGGAGGTCGTGTCGAGTGCTCAAGGGGAACAGCAAGCAGCAAATTGGGTTGTGCTGCAATCATTTGCGACCTACTAAGCGCCTTGCGGGTGGTCTTTGGCCAGAGCTCAATTGCATCAACCTTGAGCAGTCTTAGCAGCTTTGAAGCTGATGAACGCCGTTTCAGAAGGTTTCTGATGTTGTGTTGAATGAGAAATGAAAGTGTTGTAAGGTGACTGTGTGACGCCCGAACAAACATGTTTGGTCAATGAGAACTGTGGATATATATCGTTGCTGTTTACTGATGATTTGATCGAACTGCAGCACAGCTTGCATGCACAGCACATTTTACCAAATTCGTAAAGCGGCTCAGAGCAGATCTAGGGGGTATCATAAAAGAAGGCCGCGCCAGTCAGGTATCATGACAGGAGCCCCTACGAGTACAAGCAGCTTCAGACAAGCAATTTACCTATACACACCATTTTCAAAGAGAAACCCATGTGAGATGTTGCATGACACCTAAAGTTCACTTTCTTGGGTGTTACAGGGCAAACTTAATTGGCTTTCTGGCACGTAGCTAGCATACCCTTTTCATGCGCCCCGTTACGGTGGTTTCGGGTTTAGGCCGTTAGATCTCAGATTGGAGGTCGGCGGTTCGATCCAGCGCTTCCGCACGATTGATTGCTGCTGGTCACAGGATTTGGCTGACAATGATTTGGGTCTCCGCTCTCGTTAATTGATTCAAGCCCGGGGTCTTGATTTGACGGGGGGGGGAGTTACAGGGCAAACTTAATTGGCTCTCTGACACGTAGCTAGCATACCCTTTTCATGCGCCCCGTTACATTGGGCGCTCAACATGCGCAGTGAATGCAAAAAACAAGCACAGCAAACCTTTTTGTTTCGCCAAGACTCAGTAGAAATTTATGCCTGATAAATCAGTGCAAATCTGAATGGCTCTAAGTCGTTGTGCACCAGACTCTGTGTCACTGCCGCCTTTGCTCTTTCACACATCACTCTTTGGCTGAGAGGAGGGGCTACGCTTGACTTTGCACACTACAATAATGTGTCACCGCCGCGCTTTGCTCTTGCGCACATTCTGCTTTGGCCGAAAGGAAGGCCCTCGCTTGACTTTGGGCCTATACTTTTCTGCAGCTGACTCCATCTCCGTCAATGGCTCCTTGGCTGCTTCTCTCTTGGTTGTTTTCTCAAACCCTCTGGCCTTCTTGAGCGGATCTTGCCTTGTGTCCTTGTGCCTTCGCATGGATGACAGCTGGCCTACAGAAGGCAAAAAGGAAGGGATATGCTTAGGTTGCATTACCTCGATGCCACGTGAAATTCAGCAAAAATGCTTGAAACACCAGCTACCGTGCTGGAGTTTCATGAAGTTATTGCAAGCAGATGAGCATTTGCCAGCATTGCCTGGGAACAAACGCGAGGAAGCTGTGGCAAGTGGCAAACAGGCAGGGCTGTGCTTGATCTGCATTGCCACAATGCAGCAAGCAATGCAGCAGAAGTCCCGAACAGACCACTTGCCATGCATCAGTCTCATGTCTCATACAGATGTGGCAGGCAGTTAAGAGTCACCTTTCCAGTGCCTGGGAACAAAGGCATAGCAACTGTTGGATCTGGTAAGTAGGCAGGAATATGCTTGGGCTGCACTGCCACAATGCAGCACGCAATGCAGCAGAACTATTAAATAGACCACCTGCCATGCAACAGTCTCATGTCTGTTGAAGATATCACGAGTAGTTGAGCATCACCTTTACCAGCATTGCCTGCAAATGACGGCGTCGCAACTTTTGGGTCCAGCAAGTAGGCAAGTATGTGTTTGAGCTGCATCGCGACAATGCAGCACACAATGCAGCAGAAGTATCCAAGGGACCAGAGTGCCATGCAACAGTCTCGCGGAGATGTCACATGCAGTTGAGCATCACCTTTTCCAGCATCACCTGAGAATGGAGGCATAGCAAGTGTTGCGTCTCATAAGCACGCAGGGGTGTGCTTGAGCTGCGTTGCCATTAAGAAACATGCCACGCAGCAAAAGTGCATAAATCCAGTTGCCATGCAACAGTCTTATGAAATTGTAACAGCCTGCTGTTACAGCAGTTGAGCATCACCTTTACCAGCATTGCCAGCAAATGACGGGGTCGCAACGGTTGGGTCTCGCAAGTAGGCAGGGATATGTTTGAGATGCGGCGCAGAGTTGGCTTTGGCCAAAGGCTTGTCATGTTGCAGCAGGGCTAGGTCTCCTGGGTGCTCCTCAAAGAACGCCTTCAACCTTTTGGAGTTGAGCAACTCCAACCTCAGCTCCTTTGCACGTGCCTGTCAGCATTTTTCATCACATGAGCTTGCAAGAAAGACAGGTAGGGATGTGTTCAAGATGCCGCCGCAGAACTGGCCTTGGCCAAAGCCTTGTCATGTTGCAGCAGGGCTAGGTCTCCTGAGTGCTCCTCAAAGAACGCCTCCAGCCGTTTGGAGTTGAGTAGCTGTAACCTCAGCTCCTTGGCACGACCTGTGAACAGAATAAGATGAAGAGCTGAAAGCAGAAGTTGTGTGTGAAGGATGGCAGCACTCATGGCTCTGGCTGTTAAATACTACAACAGCGTGCTTTGCCCATGTCATGTGCATAACATTCATGCACTGACTGCTCATGAGTTCAACAGATATGCCTTTGACCAGCTGCAGCCCTTGTTCAACTTTGACTTTTTGAAGGCTGGTATATTTCCTTGATTGCCAGGCGTCAAAGAATCCTTGATGCGTATGAGAGCTTATCTTCATAGGAATGTTCCAAGAGAGTATTCACGTTGTTGGTGGCAGAATTCACGGAACACAGATCTGGTAATGGATTGTGCAATGCCTCAGGGGATCTTATGATGCTTGAGTACAAAGGCCAAAGAGCTTCAAACCAGGTGCTTCCCCTGAATTTGTATGCCATTGATTACAAGTTGCGCAAGCAGACTCACCTCTTTCACCACGGCCTTGGTAATGGACCGTGCAATGTCTTCCCCTCTATATCTCAGGGCTTCTACTGATGCTTGAGTAAGAGGGCCAAAGGGCTGTAAGCCAGAAGCTGCCCCGTCACTTGGTACAGACCTGTCTGCAGTTGACGCAATCAACCCTGGGCCTGCATGCATGCATGACTTCATTCACTACAAAATGCATGCTAGGCAGGCTCAAGTGGCCCAGCTGGGTACATACAGGACCAATTGACTGTCTACAGTTGGGCACAAGCCTGAGCCTGCGCGCATGCGTAAAACTACTCACGACAAACCGCATGCTAGGCAGGCTCAAGGGGCCAGCTAGGTACTTGCAGAAGCAATTGACTTTTTGCACTTGGCAAACGTAATCCTGGACCTGCAGGCATGCACAGCCTCAGGCCACAGCCACCTGCAGTGTCAAGGGACTCAAAGTGTGTGTGTAGCCAGCATATGTGCCTGGCAAGCTTCATGCAACCTGAGACCAGATTGCAGTTCAGCTCAGTGAAGCATAAAACATCTTATCAGGTGCTGCAATCGGTGTTCGCACTTGAGCAACAAAAGTCTCAGCTTTGCAAGCAAGGTAATGTTGACAGTGGTTTTGCCAAGCAAAACTGCTGACGAGCTCAGGCATTGTGCGGCACACAAACGCTTGTTTCAGCCACATTACGACCTTTTCACCCAAATTCTGCTAGCCTTCAGACGCAAGCTACAGTTTCTCAGGCTGGCTCTGGAATCAAGCTCAAATTCTGCCTCGATCCTTGTTTACCACCGCTAAAACAGGTTGTGAGTTCATCAACAGCTCTAGCTTGCGCTGCAGACACAGGCAAGGCATGCAGGCACGATTGCAGGCGTTCATAAGGTCTTCAGACTCAAGGTGTGCAGCCAGTTTTGCGCATGTTTTTGAGAATTGAAGACTAAATCTGCAGGGGGTTTTGCGTGCAGCTGCAAGGTTTCAAACCTTAATCTACAGGCAATGCTGCAGGCATTTCAAAAAATTCGAGACTCATTCTACAGCCACATGTGCAGGCGTTTGCAAGCTTATGACTTATGACTAACAGTCTGTTGAAAAGAGCTTGTACCTAAGCTGCTGCTGAGCTGAGACTGCAGGTGTGCATCCTGTGGAGTGAAGAGGCTCAGGGCTGCACCAGACTGCCCTGCCCTGCCTGTGCGCCCAACACGGTGAACATACCTGCGCATTCCCACACTTCACGGTAACAATGATAATAACAGTCGCTATCACTTTCCAGTGAGAGTGCTAGGTGCATGTGGCACAAGTCTTGTCTCGCCAGGCTGGCTTGTTCTGAGCATCACCAAATGGACACCTAATGTTCAACTTTTGGAGGTCAGCCAAAACAATGTTGTTCCAGATCTTTCTAGGCCGAGCTGGGGGGTCCACATCGACACAAATGAAGCTTGGAACTCTGGGTCAAGTCGCTTGCAGGGTGTTTTTTGTGATGGAAAATTCAAGCACTCAGAATGCGTGCTCACCACCAGTAAGTTGAGTCCAACTGGGGAATTTGCAAAGCTAATTACTTAAATGAGCGCAAATACAGTGCTGCAGTTGTGTTTCAGCCAGATCATCATTCAAAATTGCAATCACGGCTCCAGTACGTACCTAGCTGGGCCTGCTGAGCTTGTCTAGCACATGTTCAGAATGAAACAAACGCATGAACAAACAAACAAACGAACAAACAAACGAATGGACGAAATGAGAAGTGCAGCACAGCTCACCCCTCAACAGTAGGCGGTGCATCCACATTTATGACAGTTTTGACCCCCCTGAAGTCAACCCCCCGCGTCACCCCATACTCAGCAGCATCCCCCTGATCCCTTTTCCTCTTCTTGCCTCCCTTTAGCTTCCTGCTGTCCTTGCCAGGTGTACTGCTCTGTGGTGCAGACTCCTGTTGAAGACAGAAACTCTCAAGTCATGACTCAACCACCACCTTTCCTGCTGACAAGTGCAGTGATGATTTTCAACTGGGATGGGTGTCTTTGTCATACATTGTTACTGTAGCCGTTATCGCTGCCACTCACGGCATCAATACCACTACGACTGTTGATTTTTGCGATGCATTGTAGGCTTGTGATTTGATCAGCAATGTGGTCAGGCAAACAAACTCAAGTGCTGTCCAGGGCATTCAGCCTATCACCACCTGTCTTGGAAATGCAGTGCATCACGACCTGCTGTCAAAAAACCCCAGTTTATCTTTACCTGCTGAAGCTCTGCATTGGCTACTGGGGCCCATTCATGATCAGCTGCTTCTTCCTCTTGATCTTCAGCAGCTTCATCAGCAGCTTCCAGACCTCCAACTTGATGACTACTTGTTGTTGTTTGATCCTTTGAGGCGTCACCTTCCCTTGCAGTTGCTGCAAAAGCTGCCTTGCCAGCTTCTTGCCTGCCAGAATCATCTGTGGCTATCAGGAAGTCAAACAGACCCCTGTTGAACTCCTGCAGATCATGCAATCCTGTAATTGACATGATGCTTGTCTATCCTCAGCTCAAGGCCGCAAGCACCTCAACAATCATCAAGCCAATCAGTTCTGTGGCACGCAGCAGGCAGCAAGCAGCGAGTGCTTGCATGCTGTGAGAGCTCAGGCTAGTCTGCTGCCCATGGCAAAAGAGGATGCTGCAAGTAATTGTCTTGAAGAATGCGGGACTGCAGACATGCTTTGGTGATTGCAGGCAGGTGGGAATGTGTGAATTAACACAAAAGCAAAATATCAGGGAGATTGCAGTCACCCTGCCTTGTCCCTTCAAGCATTCATGCAAGGCAGTGTGACTGCAATCACATTACAGCTCGTCTCCATTAATAGATTGTAACGAAAAGGGTGATGGCCAATAAGGTAGGCCATGCAACCTGATGATCTCATGCCTGAGCAACTTTGCAAAAGCTTGGGAAATGTAGCACCGCTAGTCGTATATGGGCTCTGCCATATAAATAGTGATATATCAATAAATAGTAACCAGTGAACAGTCTTGCACCTGAAGTATGTGATGGCGGCTGTTCAAGGGAAGCTCAGCATTCAAGACTGCACTGCGGACCCCAAAGGCTTCCAGGAACAGTCTGAGTCGGTAGCCATCATTGATGCTGTTAATGAAGAGCAACACTTTCCGCTGCACCAGGCCTAGCTTCAAAAGCACCATCACATGCAACAGCTTATCCTCCCTGCATTGAACACAACAGACAATTGTCAAACTAGCATTCTGCAAATCTCAAAGGCTTCCAGGAGCAGTTTAATTTAATAGTCTTCGTTGAGAGCTGTTGATCAAGAGCAGCACTTTCCGCTGCACTAGGCCTAGCTTCAGAAGCACCATCACACGCAACAGCTTATCCTCCCTGCACAAGACAAATCAGACAAGATTGTTGACCTACTGTGTTCCACGCTGATGCTGCAAAGACATGACACCACAGACGACAGTCAAGAACCTGATCCCCAAGGTTTCCAACAACAGTCTGAGGTGGTAGCCCTCAGTCATGCTGTTGATGAAGAGCAACACCTTGCGCCGCCTAGCACTATCACATGCAGCAGCTTATCCTCTCTACGTTGAATACTACAGACAAGACTGTCAGCCTGCCATGTTGCAGACTGATGCAGCAAAAGCATTGCATCAAGGCCACTGAAGTCAAGTTGTTGATACTGATGGCTGATTTAGGTGCAGAAGCACCATCACATGTAACAGCTGGTCCTCTCTGCATGAAACAGACAAAATTGTCAGCCTGCCTGTTTGCAGACTCGTACAGCAACAGCATTGCATCAAGGACACCGAAGTCAAGCTGGTGATTCTGATGGTTGTTTAAGGTGCAGAAGCATCATCACATGCAGCAGCTTATGCTCTCTGCATGGGATACAAAAGACAAGACTGCCAGCATGCCATATTGCTGTCTGATACAGCAATGACATTGCACCAAAGACAGTGAAGTTACGCTGAATACAGATGGCGAAGTTGATGCAAAAATACAATAACATGCAACACCTTATCCTCTCTGCACAAATCTTGACAGACAAAAGTACTTACTGATTGTTGCAGCAAAGACATGGCAGCCAAGTCGTCATAGTCAAGATATGCTGTAAGTCAGACTGCGTCAAGACAGTGCAGAGACAAGATGAAACTGCACTTGACACTGCCATTCAAGACTTCAGTCAAGCTCACCTGCTACACTGTATGCTGAAGTGCTGAACATGGGATGAAGCGCCTGCTGCATTGCTAGTAGCTGCATCCTGCGCCTGTGAGCCATTCTCCGTACAGTCAATGACTGTGGGGTTGTGCAGCACCAACTTCTGCAGCCGTTGTACTTCTTCACTGGTGGTGGCGCTCATCAGCATGCATTGACAGGTGCGGGGAATCTGCAAGCAACAGTCATGCATGCCTTGCATTGCAGTCACATGACATGGCAAGGAGTCTCTAGCCTGTGCACTACAACTGCAGCCAGCAATGCATGAAACTGACTGAACACAATCAGGTGCCAAGTATTGGCAACATGACCGACTGCCTAGATTGGGTATTCCTGCACTGTACTTGAAACTCAACTTACTGCAACATGCGCGCTTAAGAGCTGAACAAACATCAGCAATGCCCCAAGCATGAGATACAGGCAACACCTGTCTCCCAAAGCCGCCCCACTGCATTACACAGGGAAGTCTCATGCAACTACTTGCATATGTTTCCCTTCCTTTGTGATGCAGCAAGCTTGCCTGAGGAGCAAGAGCTTGCAAATCGTGCTCATACACATGCAGCAGCAGCAGCAGCAGGCCTACTTTGTCCAGGATGAAAGTGCTCAGCGCCTTGCCCAAAGCAGCTGACACTTCAATGTCACAGAGATGTTTCACACAACCTATTGAACTATTTACCTGTGTGTGCAAGACAGAAAGCTCACCTGAGGAGCCATAGCTTGCAGGTCGCTCTCACATTCATGCAGCAGCAGCAAACCTGCTTCATCCAGGACAAAGGTGCTGAGCGTCTTGCCCAATGCAGCTGACACTTGATCCCATAGAGATGTTTCAAGCAAACTGTTGAACAACCTGCCTCTGTGTTTGACAGAAAGCGCACCTGAGGAGCAATAGCTTGCAAATCACTCTCATACTCATGCAGCAGCAGCAAATCTGCTTCATCCAGGACAAAGGTGCTGAGCGTCTTGCCCAGCGCAGCTGCCTGAATCAATCCATTTTCCAAGGCTTGAGCAATTCTGCCTGGAGTGGATACAACAAGCTGCCCAGCAGTTCTGAAGGCGTTGGCTTGAACTGCGTGAGGCCCTTCACCAGACCAGACTGAGGCTTTTATGTTGCAGTGCGCGCCAATGGCTTGAGCCTCATCAACTACCTGAGTGCATCAATTCGAGGTTGACTCTGATAGAAGAGACAAAACTTGAGTGAGGCCCTTCACCAGACCAGAGTGAGGCTTTAATGTTGCAGTGTGCGCCAATTGCCTGTGCCTCATCAACTGCCTGTATCAATTCAGAAAGGATCATCGGCCACAATGATCAGAAAACAAAAGGCACAGTTGGTGTTTTGCATTGCGTAAGCCCCTTCACCGGACCAGACTGAGGCTCTAATGCTGCAGTGTGCGCCAATGGCTTGCGCCTCATCAACCACCTGAGTAAAAGTGTGTTACAGCTAAAATTTGCCTCTAGAAAGAACAGTCAGAACAGCAAGTAACATGCAAAGGAAAACAAAAAGGAATACAAACAACAGGAGCAAAGAATGGAAAAAGCCATAATAGGACAGAGTTAGAAAGCGTTGCCTCTGCAACAGCTCTGTCATGCAAGGGCTGGTGTAGTCCCAAACGTGATCCGCATACAGCTACGAGGAGCCATACAAGGGCTGGGACCGTATAAACCATTTAAACGTGTATTCATCATGTTAGCAGCATGCATGAGGTCTTGAGCAGTGCATTTATGAGCCACGCATGCATGCATGACGGTGATTGCACGAGACCAGCCACAGGATGCTGCATGTTTGAGCTATGCAATTCTATGAATAGGACTCGCCTGTTCACAAAGCTCCCTGGTAGGAACGAGGACGAGAGCCTGCCAACCAGCGAGCCCTTGTGATCCAGCGAGGATCCGATGCAACGCCGGGAGGACGTACGCCAATGTTTTACCGGTGCCTGTCCTGGCTTGCGCCACCAGGTCCTTGCCTAGCAAAGCTTCTGAAATGCAAGTTGCCTGCACGTGTGTCGGTGTCGCGAAGCCTTTCTTTCGTAGTGCCTGCAGTAGCTTGGGATCTAGCTGCAGGTCTTCGAACGCGATCGCCATCACAGCGCGCGCCTGCGTGCGGGGCGACAAAATGCGGTGCGTTGCAGAGCTGTACAGAGCTGGCAACTGGTAACCGGTTAGGGCTTTTCAAAAAGCAAAACAAGTCACCCTGGAGCAATCTGCAATTGCCCTCAGTTTCAATACGATCAGCCAGGCAACAGATACGTCGGTGAAGTCCTCTGCAATTCTTGAGGCACGCGCAGGTTCACAGAGGCGTCCAGAGACAGCCTCGGCCTGCAGCTGAGCAAGCCGTTGCACTGACCTCCGCAGATATAGCCGCCGTGGCTCAGCACACCTTCAAAAGCCAACAAGGCATAGGAGCTGCGAGCCCGGCTTAACGGGCGTGAGCTGTCGCTTTCCAGCTCAGCTGATACGAGTCTGCTCCTCCAAGAGGCATGCACGATTTGCAGCTTGTTTCAGACTGTCGTCACACTGGATAGGTTGCAGAAGCTGAAGCTGACAACCGCATTGGCTTTGCAGGGCCCTAGTCTGGCAGCTGAGGCTGCTGCTGTGTGGCTCTGAGGCTGCTGCTGTGTGGCTCTGAGGCTTGCAGCTGACTTCAGAGGCCCTTGATCAGGATATCAGAATCGAAGACATATACGCCCTCAGCTACTGGGAGGGCAACTCCCGCATGGGCTGCGTGCATCCCAAAGCTGCCAGAGGAGAGTACCAGTAAGCCTGCTGTCACTACACTACCTGTCTGTTCCTCGCTGATGACAGTGCAGCCTCATGTTATGCTGCTCCTGCCCGTGACTCCTGCTGGACATATGTGCATAATGCGTGAGTCAACCACAATTTGCCTCGCAGCTGACAATGATTGGCATACAAAACATTGCCACAGCTTGTGTAATTTCATGTTGTGCGTGCAGGGAAGAGGAGTATTCAAAGCAGGCGCAAGGTTCTGCAGGTCAGCTCCTGCCAAACTACGCATTGTGTACACAATGTCCAGGCACAATAAGTGTGCCTGAAACAAGACATGTCGACTACCATTGTGAACTGTCTTTTTGTCATATTGTCTTACTTCCTGTGATGAATGCGTGCAAGTCCCCTATGATTTGTACTAGGGCAACGAGCTCAAACTGCTCAGGCTTTCAGAGCTGCTTTCACAGCTATGTCACGTGCACCGCGGGCCTTACGTGAAAGTAAATTTGCCAAATTCGGCCTTGTGGAGCTTCATGGCAAGTCTTTCCCTTGGCTTGTTGTGAACGTCCACGCGGCAATGCACTAAGGCTGCATGCACCCTGACCTGACGCAAGCAGCCTGGCGGAGCGCACTGCCGTTCTTTGTGGGTGCTGGCCCGCCCGCTCTCATGTCGGTCGAACAAAGCAGCTCGTCTTTGTTGTGGGGTGCATATGCCAGTCTCACAAGTACAGTCAAGCAATTTGCTCGCCCAGCCTCTGACGCGTATGAAAGAGCCGAGGAAGAGGACGAGGACTTGATCTGGGATGATGAAGACGCTGCAGACGACAGCCCTGACGGTTCGACTGCTAGCACTAACAGCAGACAATCCTATGCAGCAGAGGACATTCCAGACATAGGGCCTACCTGCCCGCCTCAACCCCTTGCGCCTGGCAACTACTGTCCGAAATGCAACGAGCAGTCAAGTATACTGCGAGAAGTGGACTTGATGGCGCTAGCAGCGGCTGTGCCTTTGCGGCATAAATGGCGAGACTGGCAATTGCTGTATAGCAGCTCAAGGTACAGGACGCAGCCTTTGATTGATGCTGAGCCTCATTTGCTGAGTGACTCCATATCTTCATGTCAGTCAGCATTGCCATTTGATTCTTATGCCTTGTCATGTGCGGACGCTACCTTTAACAGAAAGTTTCATGCTTGCCTGAAGCTTTCTGCTTGTGCGCTGCCATGTGTGGCCCTGCGGACACAACATGCGTGCTTTCTTTTCATGACATGAACGTTTGGGGTTGTTCTACTATGTGATACACTGTCTGAACCTCATGGACATATAGTGATTGCCACTGTGTCACTGTGTGGCACATGCATTCAGCCTTAGAGAGCGGCAACCCCAGAGAGCAGCAGCCCTCAGCCCGAGTAACAAATACTGGCTGTATGATTACTCTCTCTCACACTCTTTCTCTCTCTCTCTCTCTCTCTCTGTGTGTGTGCCAAATGCTGTCATGTCTGTGCAGGGATGGCATCAGTCTGAAGACTCTTTATAGACAAGCAGTCAACATCAAAGCCTCGGTTCTAGTCATCAGGGACAGACAGCAGCATGTCTTTGGCTGCTTTGCCTCTGAGATGTGGCGAGTTGGCCCCAGGTCAGTCATACAGGATCTGCAAGCAGCTCATGATGGCTGTGCTTGCAGTGCTGAATGTGTTGATGCCATGCCTGCTCATGTTTTTCAATACTTGCAGTCAAACGCATTCAATGCACAGCGTCACGTGCCATGCTGATTGATTGATCAGCCAACCTGTTTTCCCAGCAGCATGCATTGTCTTCATGCAGTGTGGCACCTTTCATGTCAGCCCTGTTACATTTGACATCATTCTGTGCACCATCAATGATGCTTTGCCTTGAATGCAACATCCTGACACCATTATGCTGAGCTGCATCTCCTCTCAGAGAAGAACTCTGCTGTGATGCAAGACGGCACAGCTTGTTTCCTTCTTTTGTTGACACCATGGTTGCTTTTGCCTGCAATTTGTAACGTTCACCAAGCCAGGCTTTTGCATCACGTACCTAGCTGGGCCCGCTGAGCCTACCTAGCATACATTTGAAAAGATAGAAAATGGGGGTTCGCATGTCATGTCATAGCAGTCCAGATGTCATGCTGGTGCCTAGACCTGCCAACCTGTCTGCTCAGCAGTCATCATGCTTTTGAATGGCAGACTTACATGGGATACAAGAAAATTTTGCGCTGCAAGGCATCATAGCGGCAGCCGCTGTCTAAAAAAGCAGCCCGGGAGTAGACTTGCATGGCACATGTCATTTGCAAGCTGCTGAGTTCAAACAGGCCATGACTGTATGAGTGCAATTGTCCAGCTTGTTCATGTTTGAGTGGAGTCTCTTTTGCTGCTGCAGATATTATGGCACTGGAGAGTGCTTTGTTCTTCAAGAACAAAGATTCACAAATATGCCAAGATTGTACGAGTGCACCTGTTCAGTTTGTTATGACTTGTGAGTGGAGTTTTTTCTGTTGCTGCAGATATTATGGCACTGGAGAGTGCTTTGTGTTTCAGCTGCAGCCCCAACTTTTATGTTGGCGTTGGTGGCAGAAGAAGATGTTACAAAACAAAAATGACTTCTTCCAATTTGGCACACCTGAGGCTTTGGCAATGGGTGGTGGACCGCATTATGCTATTAGGCTAGATGCAGATTTAGCCATGGGCAGCAGCGGAATCAGCAGCACATTTGGCAGCCCATGTTTAGCTAGTCAAGAGGACTTCCAGATAGGCAAAGTTGAGCTTTGGGGCCTGGGTTAGGAAGCATTTGTCAATATTTTGTTCAGCCAGCGAGTAAGTTGCGTACATTTTGGTTTGTGTACAACTTGTCAAGAGTGTCCTGATCGTCTGTTGTACATCTGACTGTGCTTTTTGCGCTTGCAATTATTTCTTTGGGTGATTGTTTTCACAGTGGATGATTGGGGATGACATCAAGAAGCTAGAAACACTTGCATGGCTATTTGTTACGCTACGTATGTCTTCAATGTGCACGTGCTCTTGTGCCTGCTGAGCTAGCTGCACTTCTCGTTCATGGTCATGCAGCATGATCAGTCACCGCACGTGTTGAATAAGCCGCTTGTTGCAAGCACTGAGCCTTGACAAGCCTTATGGTGTGTGACATCGCGCCTTCATTACATTACAGGGTATCAAATGTATACTTAGCATTTGTCTGAAGCTTTTCAAGAGCTTTGTGGATGCTCTAATTGCACATCAAGTGAGGCTGCAGTGCGCCGCCTGTCCTAGTACAGTGCATGTATGCACAGAAGGGCAGCGTAAAGATGTTACATCATGGCATGGTACAAGGTAGGGCTTGCACGTGCACCGTGATCAGTACAGTAAAGTCTCTAACGATTTCTCAAGTGTCCATGGGTGCCTCGTATCCTCAAGAAACAGTTCAAGCAGCCATTCACGCGGTTGAGGCTGCATGCAAATTGCTGTTGCTATAAATGACAGTCCTCAGACCAAGACCCTTGACTCAAGGGCCTTGAGCTACTGGATGAGTCAACCTGGTGCTGGGTGGAAGCCGATTGAATCTGCAAACTTGCAAGTTTGACCGCAAGTGCCAAAGGATGTAACTTTTTTCTCTCTCTCTCCTGAACATCAGCTACACAGCACCTGTCTTATCCCAAGAAATATTGAGCGACGCAGCATCGTTGACCGCTTTGCTAAGCAAGTATCCGCGGCAGCTGCAGGACAAGTAGTCATCAAAGCAGTCAAGTGACGGTTCGCACGAGCCCTGTAGTTGCGGAAGAGGTCCGGTTTGGCTGGACATCGCATGCAGCCCTATCTCGTCTGCTGACTTTGCGTGGTAGTCAACCTTCATGCTGATGCCTGAGGTACAGTAGCGCTGCTAGGCTCCAAACTCTCTGCTTTCTGCTGACTTGCCCTATGCTCTGCACCTGTCTTGCCTCGCCATGAACACAAAATATGCCTCTTCACGAGACGTCTTCCCGCTAATCAAGATGTCTTGCTCTGTGCAGATGCTATCCAAGCTGGCCGCTCAGGTGTCTGGTACGGATGCAGCAAGTACCCTGCAAACAGATATGCTGCATTCCTGGTGGCTTGCTGAGTCACACCTTGAGAGGCTATCCGCAGATCATGACAACAAAGTCAAGGTGAGCTTTAAACAAACTGCTTTCAGTGCAACTTGGAGATTACGCTGTCCTGTCACCAGCTAAGGTGTGAGGCTGAGATGCCTCTCTCAAGGGGGCTCATCCGCACAGCCTGACAAGGCTAGAGTCTGATGCAGGATGCAGATAAGCAAAGGCAGATTGCACTGGAGTATGTGCAGCGCTTTGAAGACAAGCTGTTGCCGGCCAAAGATGTCCATCTGCCTCATAACACAAGGGTTCAGCGTTTGCAGGCAAGCTTCTTATACGCTAATGATAGCACCTAACTTGCGCAACTTTTTGCATTCCGCAAACGGTGGATATGCTCTCCTGCTATCCGACAACACAGTCAAGTGCTGCTCACGCCTGTGTAGACGCTTTGCAAACAGACAGCATGACCTACAATTGCTGCAAGGAGTGCTGCTTCCCTTCTGTCTTCTGTACAACACCAAAATATTCAACAACGCGTTATCTTGGTCATCTTTCAGGACTTAAACCTGTCACCTCTGCAGGAGCTGAACGGGTACCGCTCTGGGTCCCTGCAGCACTATGAAAAGCTGAAGGCCTGGCTGCATGAAGAGCAGCACAGACTGGAGTTCATCAACGCTCATCTTGCCTTCACTCTGGCTAGCGTTGAGGGTCAGCAGGCAAGCACTCATGCACTTTGCTGTGCATTGGAACGGCCAGAACCTTGAACATGTCTCTTGTGAATCATCTTTCAAGAGTAACACCCTTGGTTAGCTTGGGCTTGCTCTGTATTTGAAGTGACAAATCCTGAGGCTATTTCTTCGTACAGCATCAATTACAGTTGGATCAGCATTTTCAGCTGATCCAAGTGTATGCGATCACGCTCTGTCTCCAGAAACATGCAGTCAAAGGTTGTCAGAGCAAAATAGATCATGTTCTATTGCAACATGTTCATGAGCAACGCATCAGTCACTGGTCTTTGGTCAGCACTTGCCCAACCAGCCAAGACGAAGGACTGTGTGTATTTGCTTGCTGCAGTTGAAAGCGCCTGAGGCCAGCAAGATGTGGCCAGGAGCCAAGCCAAATGAGCAGGATGCCCTCTCAAGCCTTCTGTGGGACTTTCACAAGGCAAGCTCTACACCACTTTAATGTCTCCATGGAGCTGCTTGAACAACATCTGCCACAATGCATCAATGTTTTGCACGCATTGCGCTGCTTTGGACAGCTGCCTGAGCCACCTCCATCGCAAGGCATCAAGCTCAATCACTTGCACATGTAGTGCTGACATTATCAGACAGGCTGTTCATGTCGACATCGCAAGTCATAGACATCTCTGGTTCATCATGCCCACCTGTAGTGCAACCTGCTCTGGCTATCTGTGTTTTGGTCAGGCTCTGTTTTACCTTGGTGCAGGACTTGGCAACACCAAAAGGCCAACTGTGTTAGGTTCGATATGTGCTTGTCTGGGTATAGGACCTGGTGTCATTTGAGGGTGATGCCAAAGCAAATCTCTGCATTCACTGGGTTCTAGCTTGCCTGCGTCAAGTTCTCACTGACCTACAACCGTGTCTGACTCGTTTTTGCAGGACTTGCTGTCATGCAAGGGCAACGCCAAGGCAAGTCCCCATGGCAAGCCTGCCCACCTTGACTCTGACAACACAGACTCTGAGGAGCTGATCAAAGCCAGTCCTGGCGCATCAACTGCCCGTCAGTCAGACAGCAGTGCTGAGTCCGACAGCAATAACCAGGCTGCAGCAACAGCCGGTGCAGCACAAGAAGTGCTGTTCTTCAGGCAGCAACTGCAAGATGCTCAGCTCAGGATTGCTGAGCTGCAAGCTGCTCTTGAGGATGCGGCCAAGGCCAGCGCAAGCAGTGCAGAGGTATGTAGAACGGTGCCCAGAACTTGATTAGCTGTCTACTTTTGGTCACAACTGCAAGACGCTCAGTTCAGGATTACCGACTTGCATGCTGCTCTCGAGGATGCTGACAAGGCCAGTGCAAGCAGTGCAGAGGTACAGTAACTTCTCTTTGTAATGACTGCTTTGGGAGAAAATTTTCCTTGCATCAAACTGTCCTCAACCATAGGGGCCACCGCAGTCAGAATGCAGTGATTGGCTCCCAACTGCATTGTCCTTACATCAAGAATGTTCTTACATCAAATGTCCATCCAAAGAGAGGTTACCGTATGCAGAACGGTACCAAGAAATTGATTAGCTGACTACTAACAATTATTCTGATACTGTTCTGGCCGCATGGCCCTCAGTTGCCTGTGCTGTACCGTTCAGATCATGGCCTTGCTAGTCAATGTAGGCACCGTCTTGATGACAGGGCTGTTTTGCAACATGCATTGATGCAAGCTTTGGCATGCATCAGCAGTCAACTGAGCAAAGCACACACCTTATCAACACCTTCTCTGTATGGCGTGTACAAGGCCACAAAGCTGGCAAGCCAGTACTCACATCACACAGCCAGCTGAATTCATCCGAACATCAATCATGGATGAACGCTAATGTCACTGCTCATATGAGACGACCACATTTTGCTGCAACGTGGCGACAGCGTTGTGCTGCCGGCCATTGACATGGATTCAACAATAGTACCCAATGGTCATGCAGAACTACTTTTCAACAGGCTTCTTGATTGTTGTCTGCAGGAGAGGCAGAAGTGGGCGGCCCACCTTGAAGCAGTACAGGAGCAGAGCGCTAAAGACGCTAAGCTGGCTGAAGAGCAAAAGCAGCAGCTGAATGGGGTAGGAATGTTGATATCATCATGTCAAACATCTTATCTGGACAGATTTGGGTTGCAAATTTTGGATGACATGCACATTGCTGCAGTATTAGTATTGGAAGCTTACAGAAGCCTGTTTACACAATCTGCTTGTTTGAGCTTGAATGGTGTCTTGTGGGCTCCTGTTGGGTCTCTGAAGGGATGTCAAGTGTAAATAGTAAATGGCATTTCCCTGTCAATTGCAGTTCCTGTGTCAAAGCAAACCTCATGTGCATCTGCGGCATGCTCCTGCTAACAGTTTGCTTGATGTGCCATGTTGCAGAGTTGACCCTGTATGCATCTGCAGCATGACCCTTACAAGAGGTTGCTTGCCTGCAGTAAATGGAGTTCTGCCACACCAATCACACGTGGATCAAATCAATGAGCCAGACAGAATTTGTGTCTTTTGTAGCTAAATTGCAGAGCTCCAGCAGCATGCCAAGCCAATTACATGTGCACCTGCACCATGATACTGACAACCCCTGCTTCATGACGTGATGCTGACAACAGTCTGCTTAGCTGTATCACATTGTAAAATCGCAGCTGAAATGCAAAATTGCAGACCCTGACTCATGCGCATTTGTGGCACATCAAGATATTTCTGCTTGGTGACATGATGCTGACAGCACTCTGCTTTCCTGCAGCACTTCCAGAAGAAGACCATGGCGGGATATTTCTCATGCACATCAGCATCATAGGCTGGGCAGAAGTCTACTTGACATGATCCTGACAGAAGACTGCTTGTTTGCAGCAAATTGAGCATCTGCAGGAGAAGTGGATGGATTCTGAGAAGTTGGGTGCAAGGAAAGAGCGCCTAGCAATAGAGCAGGCCCGTGAACTCCAGACTGCGCTCCGCACCAATGTTACTTTTGTGGAGGTGAGGGGTTTTGTGATTGCTGCTGTTGCTTTTGTTCTGAGTGCAGACCGCAGCTAAAGCAATTTCTGGTCAGTGTTTGGTGGGGCTTGCTGCTGCTGTCATTCCCAGGATTGGCAATCATTATGGCTTTTGTGATGTGGGCTGCTGAACATTGCTGCTGTGGAATTTTCACCGTGTGATCCTTGCCGTCTGCGTGCATGGGCCATCCTTAAAGCAGTTGCTTGCTGTCACTGAGCATTGTTATGCCCTAGCCCTTTGTCAAACATCTTTTGCAATGAAATGCCTGCTGAAATCATAATCTGCTTGAGATCTGGGCTGTGCAGCTTTGCATTGGAAGCTGTCTGGCCAAGTGAGTAAGCTAAGTACTGACAAGCACAGCTTTCCAAGCACTTCAAGCACCTGACATGCTTGCAGAGTCTTTGTTGTGTTGTCTGCAGATCAATGACACGCTGCAAGGGCAGGTGACCAAGCTGACAGCTGACAACAACAGCTTCCAAGGGCACGTCAAGAACCTTCAAGAGACTACCAGCAGCCTCAGCGCACAGATTGCTGTGCTGGCCATCCAGGCCAAAGCAGCAGCCGTCAACGCCACTCAACTGCAGGTAACCCAACATATACTCATCTATGGTATATCCTGCTTCATTGTTTCAGGTGGTGTCTGCAGCCTTGTTGCCATGCTGGTCATTCAGGCCAAACCAGCAGGCATCACTGCCGCCCAGCTTCAGGCAACTTTGGCTCAAGCCAACACACCTTAGTAGCCAATATTCAATGTTGTGTAAACCCTCAGTGCCCAGATTGCTGTCCTGGCCAGGCCACAGCAGCAGCTAATAACACCACACAAATGCAGGTGACCTAACATCAGTCAGTGCGCACCATGTCTGGTATGTACAGACTCATTGCTGACAATGCTGTCTGGACCATTTGAAAGATTACAAAGCAGGCTCAATGCCTTTGAGCCAGTGCTCTGAGATGTGTGCAAAAGTCGCAGTTTATGGCAGCTGTTCAAAGGCTGTTGCCTAAAGACTCCAGAGAGTCAGAGGTGGCTGAGGGCTGAGTAGGAAATTAGGTCTGTGGCAGGAAAGAGATGCTGTCCGGAGCACAGCCATCGCCTTGACAGCACAACACTGCATCTCTGCCAGCAAAGATTGTTGCACCAAAGGTTGCAGAGAAGGAGACATCAGCAGCAGCAGCACACACCATAAAACAGCCGCTGTATGTCTGAGCTGATTGTGCGCTTTGTACAGAAAATGAGGTCTGTGGCAGCAGTTACGCAGCAGGAAAGAGATGCTGCCAGGAGCACAGCCAGCAATTCAACAGCACAGACCCAGATCTCTGCTTTTAACAGTACTTGCAGCAGACACTGCACAGAAAAGCTCATCTTTCCTCTCAGCTTTCCTGCAAAGCGGCTGCAAGAGGACAACCTTTGAGCACACACGCAGATTCTGATCTGTTACTACCTTCTGTGCAGAAATTGAGGTCTGTGGCAGCAATCATGCAGCGGGAGAGGGATGCTGCCAGGAGCATGGCCAGCAGCCTAACTCCAGAGCTCAGGGCTGCCAGCAAAGGCTGTTGCGCCAGAGATGCAGGAAAGACACAAATGCAGATTCTGAGCCAGTGCACTTTCCCTGACCTGATGCTGCATTGTGTGCAGAAAATGAGGTCTGTGGCAGCTACAATGCAGCAGGAACGAGATGCTGCCAGGAGCACGGCAAGCAGCTTAACAGTAGAGCTCAGGGCTGCCATGAGCCAACTCAGGGCTCTGACTGGAGACAAAGCTGGTCAGGTGAGCATGCTGTATGCTACTTGCTTCAGTCAATGCCCTGGCATTTCAGACGTTGTTGCACCACTGCACGTAAGTTCGCAGCGTTTCCTCAAGCCATTTGAATTGTGATGTATTGGGAGGAGTACATGCTGTATCATGCCACTTGCTGCAGTCAATGCCCAGGCACTTGTGGTTGTAGCATTGAGTCACACTGCACATAAGCGCAAAGGAATTCTGCAAAAATAACTGGTTCTGGATCTCTTAAGGCTGCGGTGGAGGACAAAGCTGGTCAGGCCAGCATTTGAGGATACGCCACTTGCTTCAGTCAATGCCCACAAGTCCTGAAGCTGTTTGGAATGCAATGTGTTGGAAGGAGTGGGGGTGGTGTAGGACTCAGGGTGTTCCTACGTTTTGCATATCATATTCAGGTGTTATTGGCGTGCAGCCTGGGCGAAGACATGTCTGTCTTTGTATCATCAGCGCATGCCAGTATCACTGCAAATCGCGACTCAGTCAGACGCTGCGGAACAACAAATTGAGGGTTCTCTGCCTTCGGCTTTTGATCCATGTGCTTGCAGAAGGAAGAGGCTGTCAAGCACAGCAACAATAAGTGTGGTTGTCTAGCATTGCATCAAACTATTCTTTCTTGACATTGTACTAAGCCCATCCATACCTGACGCCCTACAGCTCACCACCCAACTCTGGTACAGTTAAGTTGTCAACGTGTCGACCTTTTTTACAGAAAGGGTGAGAATCGCACATCTCCAAATCCTCATCTTACTGTCAGAGCAGCCTTGGCTAAAGACCTGGGACAAGGCATGACCTTACCTGACAACCTTGAGACATAATGAAATGTGACCTTCACCCTATCATTTGAGCAACCTTGTCACAATGTTTGGGACAATTCACAGGGAGGGATTGACCAGTTGGGCAGGCCAGCAGTGGACCTTGAGGCACAGATGGTGGACCTAAGGGCACAGCTGCAGCAGGCAGAGGCACAGAATGCCAAGCACAAGCAGGTGCTCATTTGCCCATATCGCATGTATTTGTCTGTGCACTGTGTCTTTCTTTGATGGTCATACGCATCTACACCATGCATAGTGGCAGATTTGAGGGCAAAGTTGCAGCAGGCAGAGGCACAGAATGCAAAGCAGGTAGTAGCACCTGTCAAGCACCTAAAGGATGCAGCAGTTGCGACATATGCTGCTGACAATTTGCAGCTCAGGCTGCAGGTTGTTAAGATGACCAAGATGATCGTGCATACTGTCTGCAAGAATTGATCTAGTTGTGTGCATGCATTTACACCTTCTGCTGCAGTACTGATGGGAGGCAAACTTGCATCAGGCCATTGCTCAGGGCGGTCAGCATGTATCGGTCCATTTTGCAGAGCATTTGTCACAAGCAGCATATGCAAAATAAGTTGCTGCTGTGTGAAGCAGCGGCAGACAGTATATGATTCTGTCCCTGACGCAGAGAATCAGCACATCTGCAGACGAACAGCATTAGCTTGATCAGCTGCAATGCTCTGGCCACTGCTTGATGCTCCAAATTTCTGAATTCTCATTGTTTCTCCACTCCATGAAGCAAGCTAGCTAGGTCCAAATTGCTTGTGCTGACTGTCTCAGGATAACAAAATATTGCTCAGAGAATCCGCAGCCCTCAGAAAGGATGTGCAGAGCATGAGGCATGTGCATGAAACAATGTCAAGCAAGGCTGAAATGCATTGAAAGCTGCCATTCAGCTGAACCAAGCAAAATCAGACAGATCTGGGGTGAGAGTGGAACAAGCTGCGACTGTGCAGGACAACAAGACACTGCGCAAGGAGTCCAAATCCCTCAGAAGGGACGTGCAGCGCATGAGAGACAGCTTGGTGGAGTCACAGAACAACTTGGATGCTGTTCCTTTGCATCTAGCTGCTCAGCCCACCCTTCCCGCTCCCCAAGTCGCCCCTGCCTCGCCCCGATCTGACCCGTCCACCCCCACAGAGACATAAAGCGTTGCCAGCTTCATACATTAACTTCAGGTGCGCAACAGCAATGCTTGAAATGCTGTGCCTCTGCGTCTAGCTGCTCGACCCACCCTGCCTGCCCCCCAAGTCGCCCCTTTCTCCCCCTGATCTGACTCACCCAACCCCACAGAGACCTCAGGCAGTGCCAGCTTCATACACAAACTTCAAGCGCGCAAAAACAGTGCTTGAAACAAAGAGACTGAATGCTGTGCCTTTGCATCTAGCTCTTCAGCCCACCCTGCCCGCCCCCTAAATTGCCCCTGCCTCCCCCCGATCTGACCAATCTACCCCCACAGAGACGTAAAGCAATGCCAGCTTCATACATTAACTTCAGGTGCGCAACAGCAATGCTTGAAACAAAGAACAACCTGCATGCTGTGCCTCTGCATCTAGCTGCCCAACCCACCCTGCCTGGCCCCCCAAAGTCGCCCCTGCTTTCTCCTTGATCTGACCCACCCAACCCCAGGGAGACATGAAGCGGTGCATGGCCAGCACATGCGTCAGGTGAGCAGAAGCAATGCTTAAATGTAAGAAACGACTGGATGCTGTGTCTTCCCATCTGGCCAGCCAGCTCATTCTATCAGGCCTTATCTCAGGTGAAACAAGGATGTGTATGGAATGCTGTTGCTGAGAGCAGTAAAGTTTAGCCTCACAGCTTTAGTTTGCAGTGCATGTACCAGCATACATGTTCAAGCAGTCTGCTTAGTCATGCACATCAGTGATGCACAGATGGGACATCCCCGCAAATACCATGCATGGGCTGCATTCTTGTTGGCAGCACAATTTGTCAAAATCGCTTGTTCACAACATTGCTCCTGTCTTCAAGACATATCTCGTTCTTGCATTGTGCCCGACTCGACTGCATTAGTATGTCTTGGATCAAAGTCTTCAGTGATGTAGAAAAGCTTGATGATTTGGTGCAGGTGTGCACGGCCACAGATGCAACAGTCAAGTAGTAAAGATGTTGGAGGCACTTGCAGTTGAGACAGTCCCTGATACTATGGAATCACATGAAATGTCAGCCTTCAAATTGCAAATTGCCTGCTGCAAGAATGCAGTCCGCCTTTGCAAGCTGTATGGACGATATGCATTTACTGTGCAATACTGACTGTATCGTTGTCAGCAGACACAGTTGTAAAGACATGCATGGCCTGTTCTAAGAGTTCAGACCCATGCTTGCGTACCAAAACACACATTTTACAAGACCATAAACTTCACTGTCAGTCTCTCATTTGTTGCCGTTCACAAGGTTTGACTGATTGACAACCGTTGAAGGCTATCATACTCTGCCACACTGTCGATAACAATAATACATAACATGTACATATTGCGCAAGATGCCTACCCTGACATTACTGGTGGAATGACTAGTCTATGCCATACAGCAACAGGGGTTGCAAGCAACATATACCAGTACTGTTGCTAAGCCATACTTCTGACAAGGTCATACAACAAAGTTCAGCAGCTGCAAAACCCCAGCATAGTCATGTTTAAAAGCTGCAAACACAACATGCCCAACCATACAACCCACTTCAGTCTGTCAACTTGTACCTTGCGACTGCAACAGCTGCATATTGTCATCAGCAGACACAGTCAGATGCATCTAGTACCAACAACTGACTTCAGTCTGCATCTAAGGAATCCTTCCTAGCCATTTCTATCAGGTACACTTCGTCCTCAATCACACCACTCATATCTGTGGAAGCAAGGGCCAGAGGATATTTGCCATGGCCATCTTTGATCATCATGTTAGCGCCATGCCTAAGTAAGACTTTCACAGTGGCACATGACTCAGCCATGCCGTCACAATCACCAAGCCTTTCTTTGGCGCTTCCAGAGGCTACAGCATAGTGTAAAGGCGTCTTGCCATATACATCCCTGGCGTTGATGTTAGCGCCTCTGCTTGCCATTGAGCTGATTAGCTGTGGCTGATTGCTGAGAACTGCATCAAGCATGACAAACCTGTTACAGCATTGCAATTGGTGCAATACGACTTGGAGTATGCAGCTCAAGCACATGGCTATAACCCAAAATGCTTGAGATGAGGTTCAGAGGAGTCAAGCAAATTGTAAGAGGTGTGAAATAGGCCCACAACAACAGCAATTGTTTCCACTTGTACTATCCAAAGAAAGGAACGAAGTGAATTCTCACCTGCCAGGTGCAGCGCATTTTGCTGCTGCTTGTTAACCATTTCAAATACGCCAGAGTGGGGAGCTAGTCTGATTAGGTTGGATGCTTGCTGGTAGTTGCTCTTTGCAAAAGCCTGATGCAGCTCTGCTGCACATGACTGTGCATCTACAGCAGTTGCCTGCAGCAACAGTATCAGTATCAGCATCAGACCGTTATCATTCATTCTATACGTATGCCAGACAGGCTCAGCAGGCCCGCCAGGTACATACTGGGGGCAATGCACTGTCTCCAACCAGTTCAATCCTTTGCTATCCTATTTCTAAAGATTTGTATTGAGCACAGAGGGACGCTCGTTCTCATGTATGGTTGGCTGCCAAGTGTATCAGTATCAATCATTGACATCGACCCTTTTCACTGCCAGTGAAGCTGTGTCAGCTCAAAAGAATGATTTGCTTGTCAAAATGAACTTTGGCATCAGCACACAGCGCTATGTAAGCCTGGAGTATTCTGCACCATGTGTGGCAGAAACAGAGACAGGTATGTAGGCCTGACGAACTGCCGATAGCACTGTCTGTTTGCACAAGTTGCACAGCAATGCATCTAAGTCAGACTGGACAGCACTGTTGCATGCCAAACTCTGTGCTGAGAGTTGGCAAAACATTGTACATGAGTAAAAACACATCTGCAGTGTCTTGCTGCGGATGCAGTGAAAATGCGTGGGGCAGGATTGAGTCATAAGAGGTGTGCTTCATTGTGAATGTGATAATGCCAAGCACAGCAGGAACAGACAACAGCTTGCACCCTGCGGAAGGAAGCAGCATTCAATCTCACCAATTTCAAGTAGGCTGTACCATTTTCTGATGCTGTATGACAAGCGCAAAAGAGAATGGCTAACTACTGATAGAATGATTGTTACGCATGCTGTGGATATGCACGACGCTAATGACAGACAATGCAGACATATACCAATGTGACATTTCTGCAGATGAGTTGCATGCTAGACATGAGCTTGCCTGCACTATAGGGGTCTGCGTCTTGGGCAAATGGGCTAAGGAAGCCTTGGCAGAATATATAGGAGTTTCGCTGTCGAACGGTCTGGATTGCTGCGACGGCTGGGCGAAAGGACTTTGCGTCCTTGCGGCGAGGTTGCCCCATAGCGATGCGAGCCGATGAGGCCGTGAGGGTGGCGCAGGCTGCGGCGTTCTAGGTTGGCAGCCGGGGCTGGGCATGACTTCGGTGGAGACCCTCTCCCCGAAGCGCATGTTTTCAAACTCAGCCAACAGCCTCAACCTGCTTTGCTCCATGAGCTGCGCTGGAACAAACGGCTGGTGTGGTGTCCGGGTGCGGATGTTTTGTGAGGGGCCAGCACTCAACAACGCTCCTCAGTCATGACCCTTTCAGGTCACAATCCTTGCTGTGCTATGACCGCTGCGTCCTTGACGCAACCTGCACAGGAGCAGGGAAGCATCAAGAAGATGAGCAGAAGCTTCGACATGCGCGTGGCCGACTCAAAGCACTGTGCGCTGTTGGCTACGGTTGCTGGCTTGACAACGTACAGGCTGGCGTATCGCAGCTCTCTTGCAGTGCAGCCCGACTCGGATTAGCGGACGGAAAGAGCGATTCCACAATGAGCTAAGCGCCCTTGTGCCAAGCGGAATGTCTGAGACACGTCTCAGAGCCCCAGTATGATCGGTGACTATCGGAAGAATAAGCTGTGGCTGTGAGGCCAACAAGACGACAAGGACAGGTCGCAGCAAAGCTAGATAGCGCTGTCAACAGTAGCGACCAGATGGCATCGACGATTGGCTGCAGTGCTTCCTTCACAATCGCAACTGCCAGACGTCAACAGACAGGACCGCGGATGTCAGCGTTTGCAGACCTAATCGCCCTTCCTTGTCGCCCCGTTGCCCTCGAAAAAGCTGTATGACTAACTCGTGAATCTGAAGGTTGCACGAGATGCACGAGATCTGCTGCATCCTTCTAGTTAATCTGCGTGACAGCTGAGTCATCAAAATTGTTGCCAGATTGAATGTGCTGCACTGGCCATGGCTTATACGGCTAGCTAGTTCATGATTAGTTGTAAGCCTGTTCAGATGCAGCAAGCATGACTTGCCTCGCATGCTTGTGAGAAAGACAAAACGGACGTAGCAAATGTTACAGGCAAAGCAGAGGAGACAGATTATTACTTATAAGTTTGCCTTAAGAGTGCTAATGATTGTACTTGAGACAATGTGACAGCTTGAAGTTTTGCACCTGTTTCTGCATCCTAGCACATCGACGGAGCAGGGCAGAATCTCTAATATACATACATCATACATCATGCAACCCATTTCAACACACTCATGACATCTCAGCATCTATGACTATCTGTTGAATGTGGGGCTAGCTTCCTCTTCATTGATTCCAACATCAGACTATATGTACACAATTTTTTCAAAGTTGCTCAAGCTTCTTGCGAGCTTTGCACCTAACTATGGGCACTAAATTACAGCATGCTGTTCCTCTGCTGGCATGCGCCTTGTGGAATCAGGCGCAAAGTCATGAGAAACACAATTTCCTGAACAAGTTCAGCTCTAGTTAAGTGCGCTAAGGTGTCCTTGATAGCTGGGATGTCTCAGAAGGTGTCAAATGTGTTGCTGTACAGTGCACTCTGCTGGATTGTGACTGGCCAGAGTAAGTGCAAGATCATGAGAAACACAAATGCATGAGCCTTTTCACCTGTAAAAAAGGTTGTATGGTTGCAGTACACAGCAGCCTGCTAGGATGAATCTTGTCAGAATAGGCTCAAATTCTTGAGAAAATGGACTCCAGAACGAATTCTCCACCGGCTAAGTGCACTGGGTTGCAGTACACAGTAGCCTGCTGGGATGTGACAGGTCAAAACAGGTGCAAAATCATGAGAAAACCAAACGCATGAACCTTTCTAATTCTACCCAAGGGCGCTGGGTTGCAACACACGGCAGCCTGCTAATTTGTACCTTGTCGAAATAGGCGCAAAGTCATGAACAAATCCAGATTGACTGCTCCACTAGCTAAGTGCGCTGGGTTGCAGTACACAGCAGCCTGCTGGGATGTTACTGCCAAAACAGGTGCGAAAGCATGAGAAAAGTAAATGCATGAACCACTCTGACTCTACCCAAGGGCGCTGGGTTGCAACACACGGCAGCCTGCTAGGATGAATCTTGTCAGAATAGGCTCAAATTCTTGAGAGAACGGACTCCAGAACGACTTCTCCACCGGCTAAGTGCACTGGGTTGCAGTACACAGCAGCCTGCCGGGATGTGACACGTCAAAATAGGTGCAAAATCATGAGAAAAGCAAATGCATTGACCACTCTGACTCTAACCAAGTGCGCTGGGTTGCAGTACACAGCAGCCTGTTGGGATGCTACTGGTCAAAATAGGCACAAAGTTGTGAGAAACGCGAATGCCAGGACCAGGGCACCACAGCTGCTGAGTTGCTTCAGGCACAAACAGCTCGTACATGGGATGCAGAACTTCGCTTTCCAGCCGGACCCTCACTGCTGCCCTCAAGATCTGGTCTAGCTGTTCCTTGACAGTGCTGCTCAACTTTCGCTGCATCATACACAAGATCGTCAGGCACTGCGCAAAAGCAAACCTGGGTTGCCTCAGGGACAAACAGCTCATACATGGGATGCAATGCTTCAGTTTCCAGCCTGATCTTCACTGCTGCTGTCCAGCTTTTCCCTGACAGTGCCATTCAACTTTCCTTGCATCAGAGAGAGAGACATGCTTTGGCCAACCAACAAGTCTGTTCGCATGTGTGAGTGATGTAGACATGATCAAATATTGAGGAAATCAAGGCAATCAAAAACAAACTTGAATACCTGCTAGTGGCATTCAGCTTTGTCTGCATCATGCATAAGTTGATCAGGCATTGAGCAAAAGAAACAAAAGAAAACGAGTAAAACAAATTTACAGACTTTGGTATGAGCAAGTGAAACTGTGGTATTTGGGTGCTCAAAAGATTACATGCATGGACTTCAGGCATTCTTTGGCATGGGCAACAACGAGCCACCTGTGCAGCTGAGAAGTGTACATGCGCAACCAGCCTTCAATCAGTATCTGAGAATGTGCTACTTTGGGGGCTGAGGAGTGTATGTGCGCAACCAGACTTCAGGCATTCTTTGACAAGAACCAGCTACCTGTCAGGCTGAGAAGTGTACGTGTAAAACCAAACTTCAGGCATTCTTTGGAATATGCAAGAAGAAGCTACCTGTCAGGCTGAAAAGTGTACACAATCAGACATCAGACCTTGGCAGGACCAAACTGGTTGGAGACAGTACATTGCTCCAGCACATACCTAGCTGGGTCTGCTGATCCTGTCTAGCACATGTTTAAAATGAGATGAAAGAAATGAGTGAAAGAATGAGCTACCTCTGGTGCTGAGAAGGATACAAATTTCTCTGCAAACGCTTGATGCCAGCCGTCCATGAACTCTGAAGACAGTTTACAGCAAGAGCCATCCCCTGTCAGCCACATTTGGCTCATCTGCAGAAAGCATTCACAGGCTCAGCGCTTGAAAAAGTAGAAAAAGCAGAAAATCCTACAAGTCTACGCCAGTAGGCGTCATAAAGTGAGCCTCTGTCTATAGGGGCAGCCTGGAATTGCTGCTGTAAGAGGAACGCTTGACAAACATGAACGGAACAAGCATCTATTCATAGGCTCAGGAATCCTTGACAAACATGTGAAGGGAAGAAGCATAAAGAGGCAATTGCACAGAGCTGTGCTCATTGTAGAACATGTGTCAGTCATGAGTTCTGATGAGGCAGGAACACCAAATGTTAAAAAATGCATTCAGTCAGGCTTGCTAATCAGCTTTTGGCGCACAAGCAGAAAATCGCATGGTGCCATGCACATCGTAGAACACATGTCGTGATGAGTTTTGATGAGTCAAGAACACAAGAAGTCAAACAATGCATCAAGGACAGCTTGCTCACCTGCCTTTTCCACACAAGCAGGCAGATGCACAGAGCTATGCAAATTGTCAAATCACGTATTGTGATAAGTTTTGACGAGCCATGAACACAGAAAATCGGACATTGCATTGAGTCACGCTTGCTCACCTGCTGTCGGCACCTCAGCAGGCAATTGCACAGAGCTGTGAACATCATATATTTGTGTGTTGATTAACTTATGTGTTTTCACGAGTCAAGAACAAAAGGAGCCAAACAGTGCGTTGAGTCAGGCTTGCTGACCTGCTGTTGGCACACCATAGAATATGTGTCATTCATGAATTTTGATGAGGCAAAAACATAAAAAATCAAACAAGGCAGTGAGCCAGGCTTGCTGACCTGCTGTTGGTACATCAGCAAGCAATTGCACAGAACTATGCACATATTATAATCACGTGTTGTAATGCTTTTTGATGACGCAAGAACTCAACAAGTCAAACAATGCATTGAGCCATGCTTGCTGACCTGTTGTTGGCAGATCAGCAGGCAATTGCACGGAGCCATGCATGTTGTAGACCACGTGTCAAACATGGACTGTGATGAGTCACAAAGTTCAAACAATGCATTGAGTCAGGCTTGCTGACCTGTTGTTGGCACATCAGCAGGCAATTGTACAGAGCTATGCACATCGTAGAACATGTGTCAGTCATGAATGATGATGAGTCAAGACCACAATACGTCAAACAATGCATCAAGTCAGCAGGCAATTACACAGAGCAGAGCACATCGTAGAGCACGTGTGAGTCATGCATTCTGATGAGTCAACACCCCAAAAGCCGAACAATGCATTGAGTCAGGCTTGCTGACCTGCTGTTGGCACATAAGGAGGCAATTGTACAATTGCAGACGCCCTGAGCTTGCTGCTTGCGTTGCATCTTCAGCTGAGAGACGAGGCAAAATCTGAAGAATCTGCAGCCAACATTGCATTGCAGTCATGTGCTGCGCAGTGCTACAGTAACTTCTCTTTGTAAGGATTCTCGATGTAAGGCCATTCTTGGTGCAGGGACAGCGCAACCAGGATCCAATCACTGCATGCTGACTGCACTGATGCCTCTGACATGGACAATTCAATGTAAGGACAGTTGTCTTGAGAACCAAAGCATTGAGAAATTGCTGTATGCGCTGCAAGACTTTACAAATGCCATTGCAGTCATGCACTGCTCACTGCTACATATTGCAAGACCAAGCGTTATGTTTTGCAAGACCAAAAAGTGCATTGCAATCATGCGCTGCTAATTGCTATGTATCGTATTTTCACACTCTTGCCATTGCAATTATGCACTGCTAATTGCTATGTATTGTATTTTCACACTCTTGCCATTGCAGTTATGTGCTGCTCTTTGCTGCATATTGCAAGACAGAAAACTGCATTGTAATCATGCGTTGCTCAACGGTATGTATTGCAAAACCACAAGATGCATTGCAGTCATGTGCTGCTCATTGCTGCATACTGCAAGACACAAAGCATATCAGCAATGAAAGGAACTGCAAGACCAAAAACTGCATTGCAGTCAGTGTGATGCCCATTGCTATCTATTGCAAAACCACACAATTGCCAATGCAGTCATGTGCTGCTCATTGCTACGTATCGCAACATCAAAAGTATATTGGAACTGAAAGCTATTGCAAGTCCTGATGACAGCGGCTTTTGTGACTGCTCATGCTCAACTGAGGCATAACTGCCAGCAGCTGCCACTGACTTGACACCACATGAAACAGAGAAGAACGCATGGAGACGTTCCACTTCATCCAACACGTCATTATGCCATATATGCACACGCCAATGCACAAGCCTGAATTGTGTCAAGATTGTGCAATTTGCCACCAAATGCTTCTAAATCATTCACACACTTTATTCCAAATATGTGCTTGAGGCTCAGCAGGCCTAGCTGGGTACCAGATGCTTACTCAGAGTACACTTCATGACAATGGTTCGGGAACGGGAGCTTGCCTGATACTTGTAGGAGAAAGGGGCCTCAGTGTACACCGTACCATCGTTCCAGACATAAGTTGCCAGAAGCTGGCAAAGACAAGACGTAAACTTCTGTGTCAGCATCCTCCTCTTCATAGCAGGACTGGTCTCCTGAGCATGTCTGTGCATGATGGTGTCATCAGAACGTATCAGATTGTCGGTGCCACACCCGTGCTGAACCAAGTCGTGCAACAACTGCTTGGCGGGGTCAAGAATTTCATCGTCAATGAGCTGCTTGACTTTGCTGAGAGACGTAGATGCATCACATGAGCCTGTAAGCGCACAGAAAGACAAAATTTAGGCCTGATTTTGCTTCAAACAGCCCAAACGGCACAGAACGACAAATTTTTGTGCCTAGTTTTGCTTCAATCAGCCCAAGTGGCACAGAAAGACAGATTTTATGCCTGATTGGCTTCAATCAGCCCAAATCAACACAGGATAGCTCAACTTATTTGCACAATTGGATGTCTGCAGCAAGTGGCATGCTCCGCCTGACCTCCATACGAAATGCTCAGCACGCAATACACAACATGCAACTTGTGGTATTTGAGGGCAGGGATCCCTGAGATGCAGTACGAGTTATCAATGTGCAATACATTGAGGCCAACATGTAATGCACAGTATGCAAGTTGTCAAGCAAACAAATTCTCAAGTGCCAATCACTGAAAGTAGGAGTGTGATGATGCACTAGCTTGATTGCACGCATGCAGCGTATACAAGTAAGAGTATGGTGATGCAGTAGCTTGAATGCATGCATGGAGCACTTGTAAGTAAGTGTATGGTGGTGCCCTAGCTTGATTGCACGTATGTATACATAGCACTTGTAAGGAGCGTTACCTATGGATCCCAAGTAGTTAATGATTGAAGGTATCTGTGACTGCAACAGCACAAATGTTTCTTAAACACAAGCTGGTGATGAAGTTGGAATTGTGTGACAGCTCATGTAAGTGATGACAGGTTTGCGTTTTGTGAGATGACTCCGGCAACTTGCAAAGGCACGCATGTGCGTGGGCTAGTCGATGCAGAATCAGACATGAAACAAGACCGACAGCTCATGTGAGCAATGACAGTTTTGGGATTTGTGAGATGACTCCAGCAACTTGGGGACAGGTATGCGTGCACATGCGCTAACTGAAGCAAAGCCAGGTATGAAACAGGACAGATTATCTCAGGTGACACAACAGAAGGTGATGTGCAAACCTTTCTTCTAGAGACATACCTGATTGAACGCATTGTGTCTGCAAGCAGTGTGACGAGCTGCAGCAAAAATTCTTGGATGCACCAATTATATAAGCCAAAGCTGAGCCTCGTACCTTTGCAGCATTTCTCTGTTTCATTTCCACCACAGTGTTCTGGAGTTGACTGTTGCGCGCCGTCAACCTGTCAATCTGCAATGTCTGCTCTCTCAGACTGTTCTCACCCTGTTGTACAACTTCACAATACTTTTGCAGCTGCTGCTGCTGCTGCTGGTTCTGCTGCTGCACCAGCTGCCTTTCAGGCAAATTACTGCATCTGCCATGATAGCTGGTTTTCAGCATGAGCTGTAACAGCACTGACGCAATCCCACCCCAACCTACGTGGGTGTAGTTCCTGAAGTGGTTCCCGTGCTGCACAGACATTTGTGTGGTGTTAGTGCAGTGCTTTGTGATGCTGCCTTTGAGCAAATGCACAGCGCAAGCTCAGATACAATGAATAAAGCATGGCTTTGTTCTGTGGAGCAGATGCCTGGACAAAGTGTGCATAGCAAGGCATCCCCAAAAGCAACGCATTACAGGGCAATTGCAGGTCTGCACTGCAAGAACGCAAGACATGCAAGAATACATTGCAGCTGCAACACATGCCATCAAATGCATACGGCAAACGCAGTGCTATTGGACCTACACAGGCAACACGCCACAGCGGAATTGTGCGTCATAACAGCAAGATCATAACACATCACAACTGCGACACATACATCACATGATGATCATGTGCACAGCTCCATCACATTTGTCTCATGTCTGATAAATGACACATCACAAGCGTGACATATGTTGTAATGTACACAGCTGCATCATGTTTGTCTATGTCTGATGGCTGTCATATTGAGGGCATACCGGCAGTTCCATGCCTTGTTCGTTTGCCTTGCAGTAGGCTACCAACCTGCCAACCAACCCAGCACCAACGTGTGATGACCCATGCGCAACGTTCTCTAGAAGCTCCTGTAGCAAATTGAGCAGGCCAGGCTGGAAAACGCATGAAGCACTTGGTGCAGCTGATGCCCTGCAGATAGCTAGTTCCTGTGGCCGGCTAGCCTCTCGAGCCCTAGATGCCTGGAGAGCACTTACAAGCCTTTCCTTGTCTGCTGTGACGGCTGCTAGCTGTTGACTGAGCTGTTGAACTTGCTGAAGCTGGACAGTTGGCGTCTGTTGTCTGTCTACTGACACTGCTCCTCCGGGTGCCGAGCAGGTCTTCATGGGATTACACTCAAACCGCTGCAGGCCAGAGCACATACTAGTCAATTCATGTTGGTTGACATGTGTTAGTTGACACGACTGTTTTGTAGCAAACTACAGTACAGGTAGTGCACAAGATTTACAGTGAACAGATGCAACGCTTTCTCAGTAAGTACGGTACAGACACTTGCAGCAGTCTTACAGACAACGTTCTACTGCAATCGACGCATGCATTTCCATTGTAGCACAGCACCGGACGAGATTCAACAAGAAGTGCGTGATCATGCAGATTTACAAGAAAAGCAGCACTCTGCAACTTCATCACCACTGTACAGCCACAATGCAGCGAACTGATACGGTACTTGTATACATAGTGCTGCTGGCATGAAAATATAAGGTGTCAAGTTCTGAGCAAGCTTGCATCTTGACCCTTGTCAGGAATGGTTTGTTGTCAATTCGAAGATGAGCGAGCCATAGATACGTTTAACTTTCAGCCCGAACTCCACAAGCGACAAGCGTACAAGCAACTGCACAAGGTGTAGGACAGCTGCAGCGCTTCCTAGAACTATTGCTTTTGAATTCCAGACATGACATATAATACTGTGTAACAAGCAAGTCAAAGTGTGACACACATGGTGTGTGCATTTGAAACAAGAATGTGCCAATCTTGTCAGCAGGTCTTGTAGGCCCCTTAAGAGCCAACAGTGCTGTTTCACGGCTTTGCAACAACAAGCAGCATCAGGCTTTTGCTGTTGACTTCTGGCTACAGTGTACAAGAACCAAACACAGCTCCTGGGCACAAGCATGTGCAAGGCAACAAGGCAAACAGGATACAGATTCCTGCAGAGCGGTGCTTACTGATGTGTGCTGAGCAGAAGCAGCTGATGATTGAGGCGCTTTTGACTGCTTATAGTCTGGTCCACTTGAAGATCCACCCTGCGGCACTAAGTTGTGGCTGGCTGAGGATCCCACTCCAGAGTTGTGCTCCACACCTTGTGCTGCCTCTGACTTGGGATGCAGTAGTGAGCTATCTGAGTTGAGTGCAGGGTAGCTTGTGTGGCTTCTCTGGACAGGCTCAGTAGAGGTGACACGTTCACTGCCTAGCCCTGCTGAGGCGGGATGGGCAAAGAGTGCTGCTTGGAGCTGCGCAGCTGTCTCGCCCGCGAATTTTGGAGCCTCCTGCACCCAGCAAGCACACCAAGACATGAGCTGACATTTGAGCTCCTCCGGACATCGGTCAAGACCACGCGGTGTCGCCATGGCGCTGCACTGTGCAGGTAGCCAGATATGGTTCAGCGCCACCGCCGCGACAGACAAGTGTCGACGTGTTCGCAGCATGCAACAAGATGGAGTGCCTTGCCGGGCGCGGCAACCAGGTATGCTTGCGCGGATGTGAAGGCTGCCGCAAGGCGGGACTTGGTCGGCATGGCTACAAGGGCTTAAATGGTTGAGCAGGCCGGCGCGGTCGTAGCGCTGCGGTGATGCTCAGCAAGAAACTAACAGAAAATGTGCACAAGGCAGGAACAATCAATGCAAGCACTACCAAGACGTAGACGCGCTCAAAAACAGCTGCACAAGACGAGTGGCCTTGCAGTTGGCCAAGTACTAGTGGTTCAAGTACAGTCTGCAATTGTACGAACTTGTGCAAGTCTAGGTCTAATGAAGCGTCAACGACGGCGACGGTGACAACATTGGATGTGCAGACAGACCTGAATCGCATTGCTGGTTGCTTTGGGCAGGGGATCCGGACGTTGAGGGGTGACCGGGTCAAGCTTGAGCTCGGTGCACGAATTGGAGCTGGGATAAGCACCAGCTGGGCTTGGCAACAAGGAAGATTCATCGGTCTTGCGCATTGCGTTTGACATGACTGATAGACACTGTCGCTACCAAATGCACGAGAGCTGTTCGGTAATGCAAAGCACCAGGTCGTGATCAGATGAAGCAATTTCTTTGCAGGTCGAAACGTGACTCACGCTGACCAATTGCTGACGGCTGATCACGACTTAATCAAAACCTGAGTGTGCTGAGTCGCATCTTGCTTTTGCTGACTACAGTACATAACGCTGTGTCGGTGAGAGCTTCCGACTCAAGGGGCACCTCCGACAGGGATCCAGCCTGGAAGCGACCGTTCATTTGGCGTGTGTGACACGTTTCATCAGCGCACGAGGGGCACAAAACAGCTACCTGTCGTGACAAGTGCCGTTTTGTTAGCGAGTGGCCGCAAAGAGATTCGCACTTCAACCCGTGCAGACCCACCTGTACTGGGGGCAGAGGGTGTTCTACTTCGAGTCGCTTTCAGGAGACGACATCAAGGAGCCAGGTGAGCATTCTACACGCATCGCATTTGCCTTTGCGTTGCTGCCGATCAACTCTAGCACTGGCGCGCGTTGAGAGGGATACAGTCACGGCCGCAAGGCAAGCTTGCACTGCCATAGCTTTCGCGTGTTTGACACCTGCCCGGGAGTTCGGGCACCTGCTTGCAATTATGACTGACACACGGCCTCTCTGTACTCTTTTCCAGCCGATGGATCCATTGCTTGGTCATGACATAGCTTAACCGACATCTGCAAGGTCGGCCTGCAGTGTCAGCTGATCATTCGTGACTGCACCTGTACACGGCGCAATATTGACTGTGCTGGCAATGTCGCAGGTGACTGGGTCTCACAGAGGTCAAGCTGCATAGGTACGACGATGCTTTGACGCATCAATATATCGAGCGCCTGCTTGAGGGCTCGATATCCATGCACGCCCTCGTACTTGCTGTTCATAGTACCACTACATGACTAGTCCATTTCCGAGACCAATGAAGTTGTGCAGCCTTATACAGTCAGCTCGTGCACCAAGTACATACACTGACTGACTGTATCAGTGCAGGTGCAAGGCTTGAAGAGTGTGACCGCAATGGATGCGTCTGCAACTCCCATCACATACAGCATTGGCATTGACTTTGGAACCGCTGCAACTGGCTATAGCATTGCTGTCCCGGGCAGTCCCGTCACGTGAGTTTGACCTGGCACTTTCCTGTATAAACATGTCCGAACATTTCCATGGAACCCCTCTGCAGTTCTGTATGAATGGCAACTACAGTCTTAGCTGTACACAAAAACCATACAAGTATGCCATTTATTGTTGCAAGAAGGTCTTTTCATAATGACACAATAAGAATTGGCTGTGTATCGTCACTGTAAAACAAGATGTTTGCAGCTCCATCAAAAGGCAGCCTGTAGTTTGTATCTGCTACACACATCTTCTCCCATTTACCCTTGAAGCAAGAGCATTGCTGCAAAATAGAGAACTCAATTCTGTGCAAGAACTGTCCCTTCTTTGCAAGATGTTTGATTGTTTGAATGTTTAGAGCAATCTGTTTTTGTTCTGTGCAGTGTCTTTGATCAATGGCCGGAGCAACCAGAGCCATACTGCAAGAATTTGACAGCCATGCTGTATCGTAAAGATGGCTGGAAGCCTCTGACTTGGGGCTGGGAAGCCTTCAAGCTTTTCACTAACATGAGCCCACAGGAACAGCGACAACATGTGTTTCTGCGGCGGTGCGCATCATTACTTGCTAATGCTTGAGATGCCTTTATATTGCCCTGGCCCTTGCTGTTGTTGTTGGTGTTGCAAGTGTTGACAAAAGCAAACTGCGATGCGCAATGGTGGTGTTTGCCTTGCTGCATGAGCTTGCTGCATCTGCTTCCTTGCCCTGCCCTGCCCTGCCCCAGCAATTGCCCCATGTGCATGCATACGCTGCGGTCACACATCACAGAATCATGAGGATTCCACTCAGAGTCTTGAGCACTCGTTGGTCTGAGTCCATGTGCCATATTCAATGCTCATATGGTATTCTGTGCTATGCAGGTTCAAACTGGCATTGGCCAAGCCTTCTGGGCATGCTACTGTGGTAGCCGGGGATGAGTCATCAAACACAAATGACCTTGCAAATTGCCCTCAGCTCAGCCCAAAGCGTGTGATTGGAGACTTCCTGCGCTTTTTCTTTGAGTTCACCATCAAGCAAGTCAAGAATAACTGGCCTACCTATGATTCCAATGAGGCTGTGTTTGTGATGACTGTGCCGGCTGGTTGGTCTGACTTTGCCAAGGCTACCATGCGCGAAGCTGCTGTGGATGCTGGGATCATCTCCTCTGTATCATCCAAGTGAGCCGCTTGATCATGACTGCAAAATCATAGTGAATACATTTTATAAGGACGCTCGGAATCCAACCACTGCATTATGCATCCCTGTGTAGGTGTAAATACAGTTTGATGTAATGCCAATGTTCTCGGAAACCAAAGCAGTCAGTATAGAGAGAATTCACTGTATTAACGACCAAGGTTGCATCATCAAGGCAGGTTGAATAGTCTGCAATTCCAAAAACATTGACCTGGTAACACTCACTTCCAAGGCCTCCATGCATGAAACTGCTGTGGATGCTGGAGTGATCTTCTCTGAATCATCCAAACAAGCCCCTTGACTGCCCAGTCATAGTAACAGCAGCCAAGCTTAGTTCGCCCATGCAACTCATACCTCATGAGACCGACCTCATTCTTGCTGAACCATGGTTCTGTGACACCATGAAATCAGGGCTACAGGCAACTGGTGCTGGTGCATGAGCCAGAAGCAGTTGCAGTGCGCCGTCAAAGGCCGTCCAAATCCCAAGTTTGCCCATGCAACTCAAAGCAAATGACACGCTTGACATCCTTGGTGGACCAAGCTTGTCTGAGATGATGTACGTTTGGGTGCAGGCAAGTTGCATGAGCCTCAAGCAGTTGCAATGCGCCGTCAAGAGCAATCAAAATCCCACTTTTGCCCATGCTACTTAAAGTGAATGAGACAGTTTGCATTATTGGTGGAACAAGCTTTTCTGACACTGTGTGCATTTGAGTGCAGGCAGTTGGTGCTAGTGCACGAGCCAGAAGCAATGGCTGTGCGCCGTCAAGGACCATCCAATTGGATTTTGCAAAACCCAAGTTACTGAAAGTGGACAAAACAGTTTGCATTATCGGTGGACCAGGCTTGTCTGAGATCATGTACGTTTGGATGCAGGCAACTGGTGCTAGTGCATGAACCAGAAGCAGTTGCTGTGTGCGCCGTCAAGGGCAACAAGAATCCAGGTTCGCCAATGCAACTCAAGGAGGACGAGACTGTCATCATTCTTGATGCTGGAGGTGGTACAGTGGATGTGACCTGCCACAAGGTGAGCTTGCTTATCAATCTTCTTTTCACAAGTGTCACATATATGGCAGCACAGCACAGCACGGCACGGCACGGCACGGCACGGCACAGCACAGCACAGCAACCAGCTCTATGCTATGTTGCTGCACAAATGGCATATCATTTCATGGGCAAAGCAGCCGTGTGCATCAGAAGGCATGTATCAGACAAAGTCGCATCATGCTGAAACATCCCCCTTGTTGCAGGTAATCAGGAAAGGCAAAGAGCTTAAGCTGAAAGAGCAAGCCCACCGCCAGACGACTTTGACAGGATCGACTGTCATTGATGTTCTGTCAGGGGAGCATGTGAGAAAGCAATTGCCATTCTGCTACAATGACTGGAAGCTGAAAAGTCTCTGTTGTTGCAGGTAATCAAAAAAGGCAAACAACTTAAGCTGAAAGAGCAAGGACACCGCCAGATGACTTTGACAGGATCGACTTTCATAAACGTTCTTCTGGAGGAGCATGTGAGGAAGCAGTTGCCATTCTGCTATGATGACTGGAAGGAGGACCACGCTGCAATGGCCGCTCGGTTCCTACAAACTAAGTGTGAGGCTGCCAAGCGCCGTTTCAATGGCAGCGATTTCTTGAAGATTGAGCTTCCAAATGAGTTGTTCCGGTTGGTGGAAGCTCGGTCACCTGAGGTGAGGTCCATATCCAAATATGCCTTAAAGCAATTGCACGTTTTCTGATTGGTACTGTAGCTATTATAGCTATGACACCCAGGTCATATACAGTGCCAAGTAATGGCCACACAAAGACGCTCAGAACAAGCATGTCTGGCGAGACTTGGGCCGTACACACCTAGCACATGTGTGATGATGATGATGGTTGTTATTGTTCAAAGTCCACGACCTTGCATGCAGACTTTGGCCAAGTGGCGTAAGGACCAGAACGGCATGGAAGGCGAGATCTGGCTATCAGTCAAGGATGCCACAGCCCTGTGGGAGCGCATTCTTGGACCGGTCAAGTCAGCTGTGCTGGCTGCACTGACAGCATTAGATGGGCAGTGTGATCGCTTGCTGATTGCGGGCGGTTTTGGAGAGTCGACCTTGCTGATCGAGCAGATCAAGATTGCTTTTGCAGGCAGCGTTCAGCACATTCACGCACCAAACAGTCCATCCCGTGCTGTTCTCATAGGTAAAGGTTGATTCAGGCTTTTGTTTTTTGACCTGATTAAGCAGCTCAAAACTTCTACCTGCAGCGTTCAGCACATTCACGCACCACACAGTTCACCCCGTGCTGTTATTGCAGGTAAAGCTAGACTCAGGCTTGTGTTGTTGTGTGTGGAAGCGCCATTTCCTTTTTTGGTGTTGATCTGGACTTGCATCAGCACCTGCATCACCACCTTCATCACCACCTTCACCCTCACCTTCGTCCCAACCCGGCCCTTACCTACAAGTCGACCCTCAACTTTAATCTCTCCTTTGTCTACAGCTGCATAAGCAGCCTCATCGGCAGCTTCATCCTCACCTTTATCATCATCTTTACCCTCACCTTCATCCTCGACCTCGCCTTCATCATCACTTGCACTCTCACCTCTAACCTTGCCGTCACCCACAACTCTCCTCACCTTCAACCTCTCCTTCATCTCCATCTGCAGCTGCATATGCAGCTTCATAAGCAGCTTCATAAACAGCTTCTTGAGCAGCTTTGTATGCAGCAGCATGTGCAGCTGTATCTGCAGCACTCTATGGTATGTATTCTGATAGACCCGATACCCTAAACTCTTCATTCACAAATTGATCCTCAACGTCGACCTCTCCTTGATCTGCAGCTTCATTCGCAGCTGCAGCTGCATCTGCATCTGCATCTGCACTCTGCTGTATGTATTCTGACAACAGCAGAACATGCTTGCTCAATGTTATACTGCACAGTTTGCAACTACAGCATTGTATGGCCTGTACGCAGACACCATCTTTGCCACAAAAGCGGTGCAATCTTTGCCACAAAAGCGGTGTGCCACAGAACATTGCAGCACTTCATTGAATCAGGCGCATGCATGATCATTGTGATAAACCCTGCAGGTGCAGCATTGTATGGCCTGCACCCAGACACCATCTTTGCTAGGAAAGCGGTGTACGCTTACGGTCTCAAGACCAGAGGGACCTGGCGAGAGGGGCTGAGGCGGGATTTGTGGCGAGAAGAGCCAACCACTAAGAAGCCATACTGTGACTCATACTTTTCCCAGCTTGTGGCTAAGGATGAGTTACTGGAGTCTGACAGCGTGAGTTATGCATGATGGATTGCCTAAGCTGCTTGCATTGGCAATCTGACAGCATAAGTTGTGCATGATGGATTGCCTAAACTGCTTGCGTTGGCAAAGCATGCTCCCCACGCATGTGGGTACTCATGTGACCTGTGCTCCCAACTGGTAAGAAGAGACAGTACTGTTCCGAGCTCAAGGCCAAAGACAAGCTCATGTGACTTGTTCTACATTGATTGATTGGTCAATTGATTCATTGAGGCCTTGACTGTTTGACTGATGGACTTGTTGGTTGACTGGTGGGTTGGGCCTGCCTGCCTGCCTGCTTGTTTGCCAAAAAGCAGTAGTTTTTTCAAGATGTGTTTTTTCTGCACAGGTGAAGAACTGGTCTGGTACAGCCTCCACAGTCCGTCAGAACAAGGTGCTCTTTGGCATTTGGAAAAGCGAGATCAATGACAAGCAGTACACTGATGATCCCTGCATGCAAGAGATTGGTTCTCTGGTCTTGGATGTTGACGATCCTGACAAAGTGCAAGACCCTGAAAAGTACAAGTTCAAGGTCAGCTTTGATTTTGGGCAGACAGAAATGACTGTGACTGCTATGGATCAGCAGACAAGCAAGCAATTGAAGACTCAAGTCCTTTTCATTGCGGAGGAGTAGATCCTGAAGGTTTCTCCAAGAAATGTCTGTGCCTACTATACATGCTTTGCACCATTCAGTGTTTGGCCATCACGGCGCGCAACAGACTGTATGCCTAAGAATTGGGAACAATCACGAGGTCAAGAGCTTAGGTGTGCAGACATTTGCAAGGTTCAGACCTGCTTGAACAGCTGTGTTTCTGCCAATGCAGCTCAACTCATCACCGTGTACAAGAACCAGTATGCGTTGTACAGTACACCGTGAACAGACAGTATGCCTGACACTTGGGAACAATCATGAGGTCAAGAGCTTAGGTGTGCAGACATTTGCAAGGTTCAGACCTGCTTAAACAGCCGTGTGTCTGCCAATGCAGCTCAAGTCACAAGCTGGTCGGGTCACTGCAGTGTATGCAAGAAGCAGTACTACACACAATAATAATACATACGGTATGTATTGTATAGTGCAGCGTACCGTGACTGTATGCCTGACACTTGGGAACAATCATGGGTCCAGAGCTTAGATATGCAGACATTTGCGAGTTTCAGACCTGCTTAGACAGCTGTGACTCTGCAGAGGCGGCTTGAGTCACCAGTGTATGCGAGAACTAGTGTGTGTTGTACAGTACAGCTGCATAGTGTAGACCATTTGAGCAAATTCAAACACTCTATGATGTTAGCCTGTGCACTTGCAATCAATCGAGCATGCTTTAGTGTGAAGCAGTATAAAAGGTTGTAATTACAAATTATCTTGAAATGCAAATATGAGAGATGAAAGCTTCTGTTGTTAGAATCTGTTCACACAGCTGCAGATTTATGTGAACATGCCTCACAGTATGTGCATTAGTGCTTCATTTCCACTTTCAGTTCTGATGTCAACTAGTCAACTGTACTGCAAATATCAAACGTGAATCTAGTTGCCGCAAAGATGGAGTTTGCGCATAGAGCTCATGAGATGCCTCGAACTGGTCCATGCTGTTTGCAAAATTTGTGCTGGTGCTTTGCAATTTACAGATTCTGACGCTCCACCAGATTTCTTGTGTCATGCAGAAGTGATGCATGTTTGTCCTTGTCTGTATGCAAAAGCATCATCCTGACAGATGCTGCACTTCAAGCTATTTTCAACTTTCCCAGTCCTAAACAGGAGCAAAAAACCTCCAGCTTGCTAGAACAGGTACAAATATTAATCCATAACGCTTTTGCGGCAGCCATCATTTGAACTCGGTTCAAGGCATGCATCAAATTTTAGTTTGGTCCTGGACGTGCATCAAATTCAAATTTGGTCCTGGACGTGCATCAAATTCAATCTTGATCCTACGCATGCATGTCTTTCAGATGCCTCACACTGCGCAAGACGGCCGGCTAAAGGTAGGGATAATGAGGTATATGCAGCCAACAAAGTAACACAGCGTACAGTGTCCATGGTACAATGTATTACTTTCCTTGCACAGGTGATGATTTGGTCTGGAACAGCCTCTATAGTGTACCTAAGCGTACCAGTGTACACAGTACGTGCCGTCAATAAAGACAGCCCGTGACACATTCTTTGGGTCAGCTGATTAGCCCCTTATGTCGCGCTGCTGCTTCCAACGTTTCTCTGCTGAGAGACTGCATACGCGTGCCTGACTGCTTTGCTCATGAAGGACACCATGCTGTAGATCTCAGTGCTCATTGCAAAAATCGCACTCTGCAGGCAAATTAGCTTTCAGAAGCATATGGACTACATATGAACTGCATCTAGAACACTGTAAAAGCCAGGGGTCTACAGGGGCAAACACAATGTGTGGGCATACACAGCAAGCTCCAACCATATGACTAATATGACTAATACAACAGCTAGCCTGTGACACTTCAATACTGTAAGCTAGCATATGTGCATGATAATGACCACGGTGGAATGAGTCAGCTGGTCTGCCTTCATGAAAGGTGCTGCCAGCTGGCATGTGAGGCACAGAAATCAACATGAGGCTTAGCAATTGGGCTGTACAATTGGGCTGGATTACCCAGATCATGTGCACAAATTTGTGGGGCGTGCAGGGCAACATGCAATATTGTGCAGGCGCGCATGGCCTGCGGTTTAGGTGGCGTTGGTGACGTTTGTGGTCCTTGACCAGAATATGTGATGGCACCAGTGACATTGTAGCCGCAGACAAGATCAATCCCTCTCTAGTGTGTTGTATTTTGGCAGATAGGATTGAACCGTTCACCTGTTGATGACGCTCGTAGTCGTTGAATTCATCAAGAAGATCCTTGGCCCGCTCTTTGCGCTTGTTGCTGTTCCAGTAGAACTTGGATATTGAAACCACACCTTTACCTACTGGTGGGATTTCCTCAAAAAAGCTTTTGATCTTTTGTAAGAGCTGCCTGCAGTGCAGCGCACATAACAACACTAGGGGCTACATTCTAGCAAAGCGGCTGTGTGTGTGTGGAAATCCAGAGATACTTGGCAGAATGGGTCATAAGGACCTCATCTCCTTCATGCTTAGTACAAATGGTCAGAAAAGCACAGGACCCAACTGGTTGAAAACAGTTGATTGCTCCATTATGTACCTAGCTGGGCCTGCTGAGCCTGTCTAGCACACGTTGAGAACGAGTGAGTGAGTGAGTGAGTGAGTGAGTGAGTGAGTGAGTGAGTGAGTGAGTGAGTGAGTGCATTGACAACCAAAATCACTTGTTTGGACAGGAACAGTGCCTGACGTATGCATTGATCTCAAAGATTGACAGCTTTCTGCTTATTTGATAACACAGAAATGGAACGCAACAGAGCAGGCCAAAAGTGCATGACGCATCTCAGCATTTGTGCATTGATCTCAAGACACGACAGCTTTCTGCTCGCCCAATCACACTGAAACAGTATGCAATAGAGTAGGCCAAAAGTGCATGACACAATTGTTGAGTGTACTCCAAGCTACTCGGCATTTGTGCATCGAGAACGGACAGCACCCCTTAAAAACCAAAAAAATGAAAACATAAAAATACAAAGACTATTTCCCTGTACCCTGAAGGGATACTGGCCCAAAGGGTACAGGGAAGGGGTACCGGATACCGCCCCTATACCCCCATACCCTGAAGGGGTGGGAAGGGGTGCCAGAAGCAGCTTTTCAGGGTCTTGCTTACAGGTGCACACAACAATGAAACCCAACAGGGCAAGCAAGCAGTGCAGGACCCAATTAAATGACGAGCTTACTCCAAGTCGATCAGCATCTGAGTTAGTTGGAACTCCAAATGAGTCCCGTGATTTGCCTGCGGCAAGAGCCCTCCACACCAAATGATAGCGCTTTTGGCCTTTGCAAACAACTTCTTGCAAGCTTCCTGCACGCAGCACAACAGCTTTGCCTCTGCAAACAATTGTTTGCAAACTTCCTGCAGGCAGCACAACAGCTTGCCCAGTGTTGCAGATGCCTGTCAACTTGAGGGACACAACAATACGACTGGCTGGTTTGATTGTAGTTCATGAGCTTTGCAGCTTGAATAATATGAGATTGCTTGTTGCCTTGGCAAACACTTGATTGCATCAAACTCTCTGGATCATTCAGTATCATCACGGCAAGCAGAGTTGTTGTGCAATTCTTCTGTTATCCACAGAACACCATCAATACACAAAAGAATGGCAGAGGACTCACTTCAGCAAGTATGCGTTGATTCATCAATTCCTCAATTCCCTGAATCAGTCCCACCACAGCACACAGCACCGGCACAGCAGAACTGCAAGAGCTGCATGACATCTTCAAAAGCCACAATGCGTCAGGCGCAAACTTTGCAGCTTCCTTGAAGTAAACCATCATCTTTGTTTGGGTTTTGTCTGGTGGGTTCCTGCAAAGCAAAGCTGCAAGGGTTCAGCATGATACCCTGAAGTCCGACGGCTGCATTGGTACAACATCAGCATCGCAGAAGTGCAAGAGCTCCTTGAGATCTTCAACAGCCACATTGCTTCAGGCGCAAACTTGGCAGCTTCCTTGAATGTTTGGTTCTTGTCTAGCGAGTTCCTGCAGAACATAGCTGCTAGGGTTTATACCCCTACACTCCAGCCCCACAGCTGCAGTCACACAGCACTGGCACAGCAAAACTGCAAGAGCTGCATGACATCTTCGACTCCCACAGTGCTTCAAATACAAATTTGGCAGCTTCATTGAAGTCATCATCTTAGTGTGATTCTCATCTGGTTCTGTCAGGCATTGCATAGTATACTTGTCCTTTGCTGATGATGATAAATGTTTTGAGGACTGTGTTCTGCAAGAAAGATTTTGCAGTGCAAAATGGCTCGTAATAATGTGTTGCTTTTAGCAAAATGAGCAGTAGCAACAAAGAGCGAGGCCATGTTGAGAAGTATGGAGGAAACCTAGCTGGAATCATATGTTATACAGTTACTTTCCTTTGTAAGGACACTCGATGTCAGGACATTCTTGACGTAATGACAATGCAATTTGAAATCAACTTCTGCATTCTGCTGCATTGGTCCCTCTGACTACAGACAATTTGAGGTAATGTACACGTTCTTGGTAAACAAAGAAGTCGCCATCAAGAGAAGTCACTGTATACAGCGGTGTGTCTTTGGCTGCACTCCGGCACAATGAAACCACCCAAGGCTGAGATCAAACCCAAAAGGTAACAGAAAACATTTCAAAATGCAGGATACAGCAATGCATATGCAGAAATGGATGATGTACCAGTGGCTTGCATCGGCCCAGGTGAAACCAAAAGCCCAATAGAAAACATGTCAAGCTGCAGGATACAGCAATGCATTTGCAGATCTGGATGACTTACCAGTGGCTTGGAACACCCCAGGCTTAGATGAAACCAAAAAACATATAGAGAAATTCCAAATTGCAGGATTTAGCAATACATACGTAGATCTGGAAGACATACCAGTGGCTTGGAAGTCTTGGCATAAGATTATCAAATCTGTTGCCTGGTTGAACAGGCACAATTGATCTGCCAGGGTCTGCAACGCTTAAGTCCGTCCCTCCTGCAATCACCACAAGGCTGTCTACAGCAACAGCAAAATCTAGAGCGGCAACAAGACTGCAATCAGGACTTTCCAACAGCATGCACTGTCAAGCTTATTGCTTGCTGAAGCTGGCTCACAAGGTTTACAAGGGACTGTGATGCGTAGGTCTGTCCCTTCTGCAACCTGCACCAAGCTGCATAAAGCAACAGCAGCAAATGGATGAGAAACACACTGACAGCATAAAGCTGTCAAAGCTGTTGCCTGATGGATCTGGCTTGACTGGTCTACAAGTTTCTGCATTGCGTAAGTCTCTCCCTCCTGCAAACCAGCACCGGACCGCATACAGCAACAGCAGTAATGGATAGAAACACACTGACAGCATAAAGCTGTCAAGCCTGTTGTCTGATCGATCTGGCTTGATTGGTCTGCAAGGTTCTGCAATGCGTAAGTCCATCCCTCCTGCAACCAGCACCGGACTGCATACAGCAACAGCAGTAATGGATAGAAACACACTAACAACATAAAGCTGTCAAGCCTGTTGTCTGATGTATCTGGCTTGATTGGTCTGCAAAGCTCTGTGATGCATAAGTCTCTCCCTCCTGCAATCAGCACCAGACAGCATACAGCAACAGCAGTAATGGATGATAAACGCAATGACGGCAAAAAGCTGTCAAGTCTGCCGTCTGATGGATCTGGCTAAGTTGGTCTGTGAGGGTCTGTAATGCTTAAGTCTGGCCCTTCTGCAATCAGCACCAGACAGCATACAGCAACAGCAGTAATGGATGCTAAACGCAATGACGGCAAAAAGCTGTCAAGTCTGCCGTCTAATGGATCTGGCTAAGTTGGTCTGTGAGGGTCTGCAATGCTTAAGTCTGGCCCTTCTGCAACCAGCACCAGACCGCATAAAGCAACAGCAGTAATGGCTGAGAAACACACTGACAGCAGAAAGCTGTCAAATCTGTCGTCTGATGGATCTGGCTTAACTGGCAAAATTTTGTGATGCATAAGTCTCTCCCTCCCACTACCAGCAGAAGAGAAAGTATAGCATCAGCATGAGTACTGCATGTTGTAAGATATTCTCCTGGGAAAGCTTCTCTACGTGGTGCTAGATGTGTGTGGCCTGTTTCCTGTCTTGGCATGCAGGCAAAGCCAAGAGTGCAATTACTCGGTAGCCAAAGCAGTTGTTACAAAGAGAACTTATTATGCAGCTGCATATTGCAACCACCCAGACAGAGTTGCTGCAGCAATGTAGCAAGGCAGACTTACGAGCAGTATGGGCTGGACTCTGGGCGTTTTGCCTGAAGTCTCTCATGCATTCCAGAGCTTTAGTGAAGTCCTCGTTCTTGATTTGTGCACTGCCAGCCTGTTCTGAAGGCGCCAGAAAGATATGCCAATTGCCGAGTGGGGGCTTTTTCTTGAAAAACATTTTGGGGATGCTTGCGCCGTCTGTGCCTTGATTTGGCAGCTCCTGTATGTGATCACAATTACAGCCATTCAAAGGCTGGCTGTTAAGATTGAAGCAAGCATTATCAATGCGCTAGAGACATAGACCTCAATGCACAAAGGGCCAAAACCTGTATATATATTGCATTGCTGTGATTTTGACAATAACTATGTCTGATTCTATCTGGAAATCCACGGCGTTGATACGTAGCAGTACGCTAACAACCATTACATGCTGAGTAACAGTTACTGGCATCAGTCACTGGGATCAGTGAATGTGCATGCTGCTGCTTCATGCTTAACAGTGTACAGTAACTTCTCTTTGTGAGGACGTTCGATGTTAGCACAATCTCAGTGTAAGGACAATGCAATTGGCAAGCAATCACTGCATTCTGGCTGCAGTGGCACCACCCAGGAAGGACAGTTCAATGTAGAGAAAAGTTTCTTGGGAATCAAAGCTATTGTTACAAAGAGTAGTGACTGTATTCGACATTGCACTGAGCAGCACTGCAGTTCATATTACCACAGCTGTCCAGGTATCAAGATCTCCCCCTGATGTCAAGAAGTCGCCAGGCAGGCTGGGTGCATAATCAGTTGAGGCTGCATGGCTGATGCAGAAGTTTGCCTCCGGAGCAACAGTCAGGTCTTCGTCCGCAAACACCAGCAAGTCCAGACGTACTTGCTGTTGCTGCTCATTGGACAACGTCAGCAGATCGCACCATCTATGCGCCCAGCGGGGCGTGTAGTCCCTGTCACCACTCGCATTGTCGATGCGGGCACTTGAGAGGGTAATAGGTCATCGTTTGTTGGGTCTAGCGCAGCGCTGTTAACGGGCATGCGCAGGTCAGCCAGATTGTTCTCTTGACTTACCTGCCGGGAGCCACAGTTGCCACTTTCAACCACACAAAACAGTGTTTGATGGTCACGCGCTCGCCGAGCCTCTGCCACTTCATTCCCTGGAAGGCACTATCTTGCACGAGAGCCTGAGTTCCGGCAGCTGGTCTTTTGGGGGTATTGCCTGGGGTTGCCTTGCCTGCAGATCGCATCTGTATGTCGTTTGGTGACGCCGCGACACTTCCCGCTCGGGCAATTTGTTCAGACCGTTAGATTTCCACCGCCCGTGTCGCACAAGCGTCCTCCAACCTGCAGAAGGAACGTCAGCTTCACGACTTCCTCGTCGGGTTGCCTAAACTGCTCAAATGACTAAGCTGCTTGACCTAATCGCCCTTTGAGGGAGGGCGTTTGTTATCGCCTCCGATCGCTCTGACAGGTGTAGTAAATTGACGTTGACTAATCTTTGCTGTCGAAAACTTCAGCGCCAAATGGCAAAATGGCAGTGCAACTGCTACCAGGGGAAATAGCTTGTGCAGGCGACGCCGATACCCCTCGCATGGAGGTCATGGGTCCGCAAAAGCGTCGCGTCGTTGGGGCGTAACGAGTCAGCCTGAAACCATGTGTTGTCGGCGTTGTCGTGTTGAACATAGCTGATGCCAGATCCAAGAAGCAGCTGCAGCGCATAGCGAGGCGTGCTCAGAAGCTACAAGGACAAAGGCGTGTACACATTTGACACCGTGGTCGCGATTTGGGCACCGCTGGGCGGTCATGCCGTCTAAGGCAGCTGCCCTTTTGTTGCTGCTGGTAGCTGCCTTAGGCGCACAAGTGCGGTGCGCACTGCAATTTAACACGTCCGGAGCGAACAATGTCAGCTTTCCGATGTCTCCCTCTGAAGTCCTGTTTACCCAGATCACGACCGACCTGCATCGTTTCACAAAGACAGGCATCCACATAGACATGGTGGAACAACCTTACTGCTCAGAGAGGGAACCAAGTGGGTGATGCCTTTCTGGTTCCAAATGCATGTTTCTCGCTGACGAACTTGCATCTGCAACAACCAGCACGTCTATATCTGCACCCACTTGACTGCAGGTTTCAGAGTTCAAATTCTGTCTGGACAAGTTTACATCGCTGGTGAAGTCATAGATTGGCATAACACGCAAAGCAGGAACCGGAATGTCAAGCTGCAACTCCTTGATGTTGCTCAGCATTACCGCTTGCCAGATGTGGACTTTCTGCTGCTGACTGGGGATTGGCCCCCAAATGACAGAAGTGGTCAAAGTACAGGCTGTCCGCTTCAAGGACCAGTCTTTATGCAGGCAAGCCTTTCTGCCTTTATGGGTTCAGATTGCGTCTTTTTGCTTGTTTATTTCCAGTCTTGCAAAATGACTCAAAATCTGACAGCTCCTGAGGAAAATGGGTTTTGGACCAGAATGACTTCCTTGCTGTTGGATATATCCCGCTAGTCTGTTTGGCGCTTATAAGCCCTGCTGCGTGTAACACCTCCTTCGTGCATGCATTTTTGGCTCACACTAATTTCTGCATGTGTAATTTGACATGTGCAAGTCTCAAGGCCTTGACGTATGTCATAAGGTCCCTCAAGACTTGGCTGAGTCACCTGCTTTGTAGCCCATCCTGTCCACACATGTTCTGTTTGCTGGTCATGCAAATTTTCCTGATGTTCTCTGTGATGAAAAAGGCTGTGCACCACTGTCAGACAGCTGTCATCCAGGCATGTCACTGAATATCGCTGCATGTTCTGCTCACCGCAAAGCGTTTGTGTCAAGGGCAGACAAAACAGTGGTCTCTTGTACATGTACTGTTACACCCATGCAGATCGTCTCACGTCGCTTGCATCTTTTGCTCGCAGCTTGTGTGTGTTATGTGCAGACAGACATTGCTTGCAAGTTTTGCTCATACCATGTGTGTGTCATGCGCAGAGAAAACAGCGGCATCGTGGCCATGTACTGATGCACCCATGCATATCGCCTAATGTTGCTTGCAAGTTTTGCTCACAGCAGATTTGTGTCATGTATAGACAGAACAACTGCATCATGAGCATGTACTGATGCACTTATGCGTAGTCACTAATTCTTGCTGCAGCTTTTGCTCACAGCAAGTGTGTGTCATGTGCAGACAAAACAGCGACATCACGATCATGTACTATTACACCCAGACCACACCTTCACAGATTGGAATGAAGCTAACACGCCTGGCTGGTATCAGCAGCAGTACCTGCTTGCAGAAGCAGCACGTGCAGTTCCGTGGGGAACAAAGATCAGCAAGCTGTTTTTTGCTGGGAACATTGACACCGGCAACAGGCACATCATGCGTGATGTAGATCTGCACGCGTATCCTGAATTTGACATCCGCATATGGAACTGGAAAGACCCCAACAGCCCGCAGAAGTTTGTGAAGCTACCAGAGCACTGCAAGTACAAGTACCTGCTCAACTGGCCAGGCAACACATACTCAGCGAGATTGAAGACACTGTTGCTGTGCAACTCGACTGTAGTGCACTCTCAAATTGGCGGTTGGGTTGAGTTCTGGTATCATACCTTGCAGCACGGCAAGAATGTTGTGCTCACCAAGGGCATTGAGCAGACTGGGGACGTGACAAATAAGATGCATAAGGTTGTCAAAAAGCTGGTACAGAACGAGAAAACAGCCATGCGAATCGCTGCAGCAGGGGCAGACTTGGCGCAAAACGTCCTGAGTGTGGAAAACGTGAGGGAATACTGGTACAGACTGATTGTAGCATATTCAAAGCTGCAACGCTTTGAAGTCGAACGTCACCCTGATGCTGTGTCTCTTGGTGAAAGTCTCACTGGACCTGTCATTTGGCGGTTTGAAGACCGGACATGCAAAATGTGTCATCAAAGTACTTTCAAAAGATGAGCTGAGCACAAGACAGTGCGTCTTTGACATAACATCAATTACAGTATGTCAACAAAGTCAGCAATTTGTTTACACAGTCAGCAATGTGTTAGCACAGTCATGATCAGCAATTCGTTCACACAGTCAGCAGTGTCCAGCCTTGTATGCTGTGCTAGCACTGTTGACGGCGCAGGTGTGTGCTGAACTAGCTTGCAGTGTTTGAATGGTCTAAAACTGTTTACCCCACGCCGCGTCTTATATAGCCTAGTAGGATAAATGTTGCGACGAATGCCAAGCTGCTGAAGTCCTTGCCTGATGTTGTTTGGCCTGCCACCACCATCTTTGCCCAATTTAAATGAAGTATCCACTGACTGACGTCGACTGCTTAGGTCAAAGCATTCTAGTCTCATATCTTCCAGAACGACAGCATAGGCGCAGGCCGTGTGAGCTTGCATGGTAGGCCACATGCATGACTCAACCCTCAAACACAGCAAGCTATCAGGCAGCCTATGAATCAGCTAAGCCTGGCGCCAGCAGTCTCGTTTGTCTGTTGCTGTGGGGCAGTTGCTGTGACAACTGGTCCTGACAGGTTTAATTTGAATCTGGACATGAGCTGTGGTATGGCAGCGATCACAGTTCCGTATTTGGCCATGTTGTCATGCAGCTCAAAGAGGGGCACTGCCAGCAGTTTCAGATTCTTGGGGACCTGCAATCAACAAAGTAGAATGTCGTGATACTGCTTGCATGTTATGCATGTCAGCTGACTGTGAGACGATGCACATTGAATGCAAGTGAGCATGCTTTACAATGCTCACAAATCAAGCCCAAAATGCGCTCCAAATAGAGAATGTGCACACGTCTGCTTCTAAGTATGCTGCTCCTTAGTCTTGCTTGCTGAGCATACTTCTGTGAAGCATGAAGCGCACAAACATCTGCCCTGAATGCATCCTTTGAACTTGAAGCATGCAGTAATGCTCAGCTGCAAAGCATCTACCTGCAAGCAATTGCATCATGTCAGACCAAATTGAGACAAAATGAACCATATTGATCCGTACAAATCATTGTCAAGCTGACTTACCGCAAAGTAGCATTTCTCAGGCAAGGGTATGACATACAGCCTCTTGATCTCCTTAGGCTTGGTGATGTGTGCAGGCAGGTAGGGGAATATGTTGGCATCAAAGTTGGGCCGCCAGAAAGTGCCCACACACTCTCCAATCTAAAGGATACACACAGATCACTGAAAATTGAGATCTTTTCAGACTGCCATGCTGCTGCCGTTGCAGAGGGTCAAGTCCCCAATTTACACAGTGACCTTTGGTCACTGCAAACCAACATTTTGCTGCCATGCTGCTGTGCTTGCAGACAACCAATCCCCCAATGAACACGCAAGGCACACACTGCTGATTACCAAGACGCATGACGTTCTCACTGATGTGCCAATGCAATCACAGACAGTCAGATAACCAGACACGCACTACTGACTATCACAAATGGGTAATGGCTGTCACATCAGCACCATTGCAGAGAGGCCCCACTTCACACACCAGACATTTGTGACAGCAGATGCAAGGCAAATGCTGAGGACAGCAGCGCTCACCTCCCAATCGGTCACCAAAGATTTGCTTGTGGGTGATAAGCTGCTTGTCAGCTTGCGCACCAAGCCTTCAAGTTCTGTGAATCACACCAACAGCTGACCTGACAAGCCTTGATGATGTTTGAATATGCTTCAGAAACACAACGCCTCTTGTTGACTGTTGTTGCTTGTTGTTGTTGCACAGCTTCGGCGAGGTCACCCACAGCATCAAACACAGACCACATGGAAGACAACAAGCTGTGTAGATATGTTGCTGACAGAAGTACAGTAGCTACTGACTGCAGACCTCATGCAGTAATGCTTGCTGCATGTGATACTTGATGACACAGCAATCTGTTTGCTTGATGACTGTGCTAAAACAGCCCCTGAATCTTGATGATACAGCATTGGATCTTGAAGGCAATCACCTTACCATCTTCCCCAGGCCTCAAGCGGCCCCCAGGCAAACGCCACATGCTTGCTTCCTGGAGCAGCAAAACGTGTGGGTGATTGTGCTGATGCACCTGCAGAATACCCATTCTCAGTGGTCAAGTTGGACTGCAAGAGTCTATGCAAGGTGTCTGGGTTGACATGAGCAGGCATTTTGTAAAAAGGGCGTGAAGTTGTGTGCTTGAATGCAATTCAATAGAGACATCCTTGGACGGTATGTGGCACCAGGACCATGAAGGTTGTCAAGAGATCCACAGGCTATGGGCTTCAATGCAAGTGAGCAGAGAAATTTGAGTTGGTACATGCAAGCTCGCATGCACTTTGCATAATGCATCTCAGGGCAACCTCACCAGCAATATGCCCTCCACGGACTTTCGCAGCCCTTCTTGTGCATATCTGCATTGTCACTAATGCATAAATTACCAATTTGAGCAGTTTCAAGAGAAAAGACCAGGTCAAGCCTCTCACTTGTGCTGCAACCGGGAAAACCTGTCCTGGATAGAGGCGTCTTTGCTGACTTTATTGTCCTTTTGGCCAAAGTTATAGCTGGTGACAGGGTACACAGCAAGAGCGCTCTGGCCGGCCGAGGTCATGCAGCTCAGCTGTGATCAGTACAACGCTGCCAAAGAGATCCCATCGTGTCGGCGGGAGTCAACGGTGCATCACAATCGTACAGATCCTCCGCATGAACAGTTGCCGGACGGATGATGCAACTGCGCACAACGCGGGCGAAGGCTCGGTGCATATGGGTCAAATCCAGCTCTCGAGTCGGGCGCTCATTGCGTCGATTCGTCTCCGTTTTTGCTGCAAGCCGTGCTGCTCATGCGCTTGTCAGCCTTGGCAAGCGCTGTGATGCGCATTTAGAGCAGTGAGGGTGCCTTCGGCCCTGTGAGCATGCGAAAGAAACAAGGGCAACATTTTGCTGACATTTTTGAGGTCCTCGAGAAAGACCCAGATGGCAAACGCTTCGACAAAGGTACCAGTAACGGCTGCAGGCCTTCGATTTGCCAATGTGTGCTTTTCTTTATTGTTTTGCCGGTCGCAGTGTCCAGAATTCGAGCCCACAGCGACATGTACGAGATGGACCTATTACTCGACATAAACTCTGACCTGTACCCCGTCGAGGTGCGACCTTGCGGACAAATACCAGTCAGGCATCCAGCATGAACCTGAGAGCACGGACACAGGTAGCAGAAAGGCATGTCATATCAAGACAAGCTCTTGTGCTTACAGGTCGCAGACAAGTTCAGTCTAGCGCTCAGCACCACTTTGCACAGGAACAACGAGGACTTTCCTGACTACTATGACAAGGTCAGTTGGTGCATGCTACAGCATTCAACTGGTCATCACAGCAGCTTCCTGTTGTTGGGGTACTGCAAGCTCCTGACATTGAAGCATGCAATAGGGCCAGCTAGTACATTGTGTTGGTCTGCACTGCGACAGTAGGCATGACGATCACTGCAAGGCTTGTTGCATCTGAACTCTGGTAGCAGGGCATGGTATGCACTGCTCCAAAAGTCAATGCACAACTGCTTGTATCAGCCTCTTCATGATCAGGAGTGTGGGTACACCTTTTGCCTGTGTTTGCTTTCAGTGCATTGCTGACAACAAGCTGTAGGGAACCTGCTTGTAACAGCTTTTTCATGATCAGATTTGTGCCCCTGTTTGCCGCTAGTGCATTGATGGCGTTGACTGTAGGTGACTACAGTGGCTTCTGTTTGTAATGACTGCTTTGACCACAAAGAAAATTGTCCTTACATGGAATTGTCCTTACTCATTGGGACCACTGCAGGCAAAGTGCAGTGTTTACCAATTTTTGCCTGTATTGCATGCTGGTGTATTGCCGGCAATGACCTGTGGGTGGCTACAACCACTGCAGGCTTGAGCGCTAGTTCAGCCGCGATTTCTGAAACACAAAGTTTGATGTGCAGGATCTTGCAACAAAGCAGGGCAAGGGCAGCTTGCTAGATGACTATGACTACGTCATGCATGGCAAAGTCTTCAAGTTCAAAGATAACCAGAACACTGGACAGCTGAAAGTGGAGGTCTATGTGTCATATGGCGGTTTGCTCATGCAGATTGTCGGGTCACCAAAAGAACTGGAAAGTCTGGAGGTTGACAGCAATGTGTTTCTGCTCATGAGAAAGGTCTGATTCATATAGATACAAGAAAGAAAAGTCTGGGCAGTTAGGCATCATCATGGGAGCCTCTGTCAATAGAGGCAGCCTGGGATTCTGATCAATGCACACTCTTGCAACAGCAAGAAGACAGCAGAGAAAGGAAAGTCTACGCCGTCAGGCGTCATGATGGGGGCCGCTGTCTAAAGAGGCAGCCCTGGAAGACAGCAGATCAGCTGCGAACTCTAGCAGCAACGGGGTGTGCTTTGACAGCAATCTCAGGGTTGCCAGGCCTGCACACTTCAGCTGCAAAAGCAGTCCTGAGAGGCAGGAGTTGCAAAGCATGTCCACTGAGCACAGCACAACGGTGACACTGAATGAACCTATTTTACAAGGCCCGTACTTTTGTCAGGGCAGAATGAATATTGCCTATGTACTAGAATTCGCAAAGAGCACAGAAAATGACAATTTGAGGCTAGTCAATGTTCAACAATGGCTCTGGTTTGCTGTGCTTGATTCATGAAACCACTCTACCCATGATATGCACTGTACATTGGCCTGCAGCGCTGTCTGGGTCGAGCGGCTTGCAAATTCAGAATCCTATCTTGGTCCAGTGGGATTTTCTGACGACCGGCATTCATCATCAATTGGACTGAAAGCCTCTGTGGCGAAACGTCTTCGACCCTTCACGCAGTTTGGTGGTCAGGCATTTGTACACTGCTGTTGCACACAGCATGCAGCACTGTCCAATGATGGTACGCATGTGGGTAACGCAAGCCTCTGAAAGTCAGTGAGACACACGTGACAGCAGCGCAACATGCTGCAGCCGTTCATCCTGACTGCATGCATGTTCGACTTCTAGACAACAATGGAAAAATTGCATTCCTTGTTCTGTTCTGTATATGACTGGTAATTTCACTCTACGTTGCTAGGTTGGGCAGCTTTCTGCCAAACAAGAGTGCGAATAGCACACAATTGATGTGGCTGTTACTGCTTGAGTATTGAGCCTTTGCTTTGCTCTCTTATTTGATAAGTCGCGCAAAAGCAAGCTTTGCCAGCTGCTGGATCTGTCAGCAAGGGAAAATTGGCGCTGTCATCACATCGATTGCCTGCAACAGTTTGCAGCTTTTGGATGCTCAAGCCTCTGCTGCTGCTTTGTGGTTTCTGTGCGAGCAGCTGCCTGGAACATCACTGCAGCAACTGTATTGCTTCTGTTCAATACTGCATCCAAACTGAAGCAAATCATTGAGCACGCAATCAGCAGACTTCTGCTGTACCTGACTCGACACCAGGCTGCGTTACATGCTTTGCGGTCTGGCATGTAGCTGAAGGGGAGTGAAGGTCAAATCCCGTGTGCTGACGTTAGGTGGAAAGGTGATATCTGTACTTTTCTCCAGCCCTAACCGCCACTGACTGGAGGTATGATGGCAACCTCATCACCATCTTTCAGAGACACAGCCTCATGGGGACCGAGATACTCCTGGTTCAAACTGAGAACGGTGCTGTCCATGATCTCGGCCAACTTAGGAAATCTTGAGAGCAGATGCTCCTTTAGTTGTGCTGTGTCTTGTGCGTCCTTGAGCTCGAGATGGCACTCTGATAAGCCGACAAGTTCCCGTCCACGCGCAAAGAACAGCACTTGCACCCCTTGCCGCTTCATGACGGCAAGACTCAGTTTTCAAATGGCAAAAAGACCTCAGGATGGGTCTCAAATTGCATGCGCAGCTTGAAAGCGCACAAGCACCGCTTCAAAACCTCAGAAAACCCTGAGCGCGCAGCAGGCGTCCAGTCACTTCCGTTCAACTGTGTCGCTGCTTTGACATTGTCACAAGCCTGTTCCACTCCTGTCGTTCAGCGCGATTGCTTTGTCTTTTGCCGCGCACTGATCTGCCAGCTGTCGACAATACCAATCCGAGCGGGACAGCATGGCCGACAATCAACCTGTAGTGGAGGTAACCGAAGACATTGAGGAAATCGAGGTTGGTGATGGTGCCGATCCAACCTATCAGCTAGACCCAGGTGCGCACTGTTGTGTCACGCGCTTAGCGCATACATGGATCGGTCAAGTTTGAGCTTGTATGAGTTCAGTTGTGTGGGCCTGTTCTCACACACGCGCTGCGATGGTTTCGATGTAATTGTACATCCGCGCAACGCCCGTACTGAAGTGAGTGTGCTGATGCAGCGATGGCCGCGAGGCTGCTCTCCGGAGGCTCTGGCAACGCAGGACTGATCAGTGCTCTTCAGGTCAGGCTCAATCACAACAAAATTGCTGCTGTGGTGACATAGCTTTGAGCTGTAGGGCCTCAGCAGCCATCTAATCCCCTGATTTCTTTCAGCATGTAATTGGCGAATCTTGGCCACATTGTATGCCAGGGAGCCATCCCCACTGTGTTTGTACTTAAGTGCTGAGGCGTACAATCATTGGCGTCATAACACAATTTCAAAGCCTTTCATATTTGGAGTCAGGGCATGATCGGCAGTTCCACCGACTGACAAAGCCCCTGCCCCCTTCACAACAAAACAGTTTGGCACTCTTTTTATGTTTGGGTTCAGGGTCACCTTCAAGGCATGATTGGCAAGCCCAGCGGTCTGATAGAGTCCCTGCCCAGGCCCCTTCGCAACAGGATTGCCTATCTAGAGGAGCTGCAAGACCAACATGATGAGCTGGCAGAGAAGCTCCGTGAGGAACAAGCTGCGCTTCAGAGAAAGTATGAGTCGCTGTGGGGTGAGTTTTCAAAGCGTACATGGAGTCTGCGAAGCATACATGGAGTAATACGACAAGCTTGCGTGGAGACATATGAGGTGCGTGGACACCTCCAGGATACGACAAGCTCTCGCATGGAGGTGTCCGCGCACGCATAGTAGATGGGTCTGGGTCTATGTGCGTCTGGTCCACAGTCTAGCCTGTCACAACACCTGGCTCAGGAACTAAATATCAACCTTACATTGCAGCATTATAGCCAGAGCGCCCTTGTTGCTTCTTGCGCTGTACTGTTTGGATTCCAGCCAAAGGCAGAATCTCCAGACAGGCAATAGTAGGCACAAAAGAGGCGCTTGTTACATCACTTGGCTTCTGTCCAACTGACGCCGCAAAGCATTTCTGTACTAGTATCTTTTTGCTGCACAGCCATTCATGCTGCGCAGCCATCCCGTGAACATGGTGTGTCAGATCTCAGAAGGGTGTTGTGCTTTGAGCCAGCACATTTCTTGGCAGCATGACTTTGCTGAATCTTTCTACACAATAGGCTGAAGGGCCTCTTGTGTGTTAAGATTTGGCAAGTCATACTGCAAGCTGGCGCAAAGGTTATCGTGTTGGCAGCTTTTCCACCAGCTCTCGTCAAAAGGGAGAGAGCTTGGCTTTGGTGATTCATCTGCATCTTGATGCAACAACTACTTAGTTCATTGGGTGCGAGAATGACTCAGCAGTTCATGCCAGACATCATATCTTGTCATTCTGTGATCATCCAGTCTTCAGGCTCAAGGCTGTCATTGACAATACTTGGCTGCATCAGAAGCACATTGATGGTAACTTTGACCCGGCATAATCCTGCATTGAGGAGAACACGCCACAACCACTGCAGCAAGTGCTGGATTGTTGCGTCTGACAGACTTGCCATCTCAGAAGGAATGCCCAGCAGCTACGCACAGCTGTACTCACTATCTGCATGCAACCACCTTGATCAGATAGTCAAGCGCGCTGATATGGTTTCCCTCAGATGCAGAGCTGTTGTCTCAAATTGTCAATATGCATTGCGAGTAAAATGCAAACAGTGCATTCACTCTAGGACTTTGCGACAGCGATATAGGATTGCCCTGAACCTGGATTGTTTTGCAAATGAACATAATCAGCATACAGACACGAGGTTTATCAGTAACATATTGTGGTATATGCCTGCAGAGCCATTGTTCCAGAAGCGAGCAGCAGTAGTGCAGGGCAAGGAGGAGGCCCCAGACTCTCTTGGTGAGGAGGAAGAAGACCTAGAAGCAGAGCCAGAGAAAGGTAATAGTCGACATGCAACTGCAACTCCCACTTGTGGAGCACACTTGTATTGTTTACTGTGCCTTGCTTGGTACTTGTGATGGCACAAGAGCGCGTCCGTGTGGCGCAAGTTTCATATTGCTGTTGTGTGCCATTGGCATAATTGCATATGATGGCAGGACATGCAAGAGATTGGGTCTGATAATGAGTGTGCGTTGCAAACTTAAGAAGCAGGATTGCTGTAGCAGGCATTCCATGACTATTGCCTTTCTCACTGTATGTGATGACAGCATATGCAACATTTTGAGTTTGAGAATCTGTGTTTGTTGCAGATGCAACAGGCGGGCATGCAGTGCAGAGCTCTTGTCTTGTTGGTTGCTTTGACGGCATGTTATGCATAAGTTTGTGTCTGATGTTACATTGGTCTTGACATCATGCTTGCCTTGCAGATGCAGCTGGCGGGGATGATGTAGCAGGCATCCCAGATTTCTGGCTGCATGTCTTGCAGTCACACAGGGGCTGGTGCGATGAGGTATGCACTGCACGCCTGGCCACCTGACTGTGCTGTGTAATTGATGCTGCTTCATAATACCCATCTGCTGGATAGCCTTGGCAATATTGATTCAGCAGGCATTCCAGACTTCTGGCTGCATGTCTTGCAGTCACACAGGGGCTGGTGTGATGAGGTATGCGCTCCTTACTGCCCTTTCTGAGTCTCCTTTGCACATTATATTTTGCAGTCACACAGGGGATGGTATGAACATGCCTCCTGGACTGTGCTTTGTGCTGCGTCCTTGCTATGACATTTCTGTGAACCTGCTTGTCGCATGTGGTGCACTGGTTCTTGTTTGGTCAGGATGTGCTGCTTGCAATGTTCATGCTGAACAGTTGTCTGCTGATGGACAGGATGTCAAAGGACTGCATGCAGAGCACTCATCTGGGTAGAGGACGCTGTCAATATTGTTCATCACATGCAGATTCAAGACAAGGACATTGACATTCTGTCACACCTAGTGGACGTGCGGGTGGTGAACCTAAGGGATGAAGACGAAGTAAGCACTAGCCACAAGCATGACAAAGAGGAAGAAGTTGATGAGGATGAAGATGAAGAGGGACCTAAGGTATGATGCATGTCCTTCCATTTTCCTTACATGCATCTTGCTGCAAGGAAGAGTTGCATTTCTGAAGCTTTCTTTCAGCGTTCAAGGTCATGTACGGGGTTGTCTTGTGTCTGCTTCTTGTGCACTATTTCTTACCAAAATTATTGCATCTTGTGTCTTCTTCTTTTGCACCATTTTGTACCAAGTTAATGCATCCTGGTACTCAAAAGCAGCTAAGGTCCTGCATCAGTCACTCACAACTGTCAAATTGCTGATATATTGAGCCCCTTGATTGAGATGGCAACAACAAGCTCTGGCATGTATGGAAGTTACAGTCGTATATGAAACATGTAATGTCACATCTGTAGGGATTCAAGGTCGTCTTTGAGTTCAGTGACAACCCCTTCTTCAGCAACAAGGAGCTGATCAAGACATACTACATGGTCAGTGATGATCAAGATGACCCAGTCTTGCAGAAGGCCACAGGCACGAGCATCCAGTGGGCCTCTGGCAAAAATCCTGGAGTCAAGGTCAGTTTGCTGCCTGTACTCTTGAAGCTGAAAATTTTTGTTCTCTGTCCACATCTCGTCATGCTGCGCTGATTTGGCTCAAGCTGTTCATTCCATTCTGCAAACAGCATTCAGTGGGCCTCTAGCAAAACTTCTGGAGGCAAGGTTGGAACCCAACCCTGTAGCTTGCTGGTATGCTAAACTGTTTCATCTGTCCGTCTATTTGATCACTGCTGTGCTGCAAGCTCTTGCCTTTTCCCCATGCAAGCTTGCAGAAGGCTGCAAGCACAAGCATTCAGTGGGCTTCTGGCAAAAATCTTGAAGTCAAGGTGATCATCGTGCCTGTGCCAAATTGCATGGCAATCCTCATTTCTAATTTTATATGGCACTTGTGTGCTGCGTTTGTTTTGTCGATGTATCTGCTCAACAAATAAAGAAGAAAGGAGGCAGGCCCAACCATCCAGTGGGCCTCTGTCACAAATTTTGGAATCAAGGTTGGCCCATGCCTGGCAGCTCCAGTCCAGCGTTTTGTTTCCTCTGCCCCTATACGAATCTCGTTGTGCTGCACACCTGCTGCTTCGCTATTTGTTCATGCAATGTTGCGGAAGGCCACAGGCACCAGCGTTTACCTCTCTGGCAGAAGCCCTGTAGTCAAGTCAAGCCTATGCCTCTGCAGTCTGGCCTGCTGTGCTGCTTGACTGTAACCACACTTTCTGCTTTGCTGCTTTCATACTCGCGTCATCATCCATTTGGGTTGCCGCTTAGCTGTCGCTGCCATGCGACTGTAAGGCTACAGGCACTAAGAGCATCTGGCAGTTTGGCTGGCCTGTCGATCTGCAGCTTTTTGCAGTCTGCTCTTCTACTTCTGCATGCAGATTGTTACGCAGCCTTAGATCTGCCCTGCGCAATTGATAGTCTGAGGCTGCATTTTGTGTTATCTGTTGGTGTGCATTGGTGCAGCTTCATAAAAGGAAGCTTTCAACTGGCAAGCCTTAGCTCCAATTGGGCACACAGAGCAATCCAGCCATTTCAAAAGCCTTTCTGACCTAGCATGACTCAAGCATGCCTTGCTACACTGCCTCCTAGTGTTGACTCAGCAGTCTATAGAAGAAGAAGGCGCCCAAGGGCAAGGCGCGCCCTCCAGTCAGCAGCACCAAGATGGCAATGTTCTTCGACTTCTCTCCCCCCCCAGTGCTTGACACTGAAGATGCTTTGCTTGACTGACCAGTCTGTGCGTGTGTGTGCAGTTGCAGAAGAAGAAGGCCCCCAAGGGCAAGGCGCGCCCTCCAGTCAGGAGCACCAAGGTGGCGACGTTCTTCGACTTCTTCAGCCCCCCTTCAGTCCCTGACACTGAAGATGAACTGACAGAAGAAGAGATGGAGAACCTTCAGGCTGCGCTGGAGAGGGACTATGAGCTAGGGTAAGAACCCTGCAGCTCGCTCGCTCACTCACACACTCACCGCGCTTGCTAGGCAGGCATTGATCTTCAGCGACTACATGTATGTTGGCTTTGTGCAAAAGGGGTAGCAGTACATGCACAATGGCATTTGCTCTCCAAAATACATGTTGCACGTCCGATGATATTACATGTGAAGTCAGCTGGCAAGCGTTGCTTTGATGCTTTTTTGGAGGGAAAAAGCAACGACCTTTATCGGCTAGCTTCAGGGAACAGATTTTACACAGAGACTAATCTCCTGTCCAGAGCTTGTTTCATGAACAAGCAGACTTGCTGGAGAGCATGTTACTTGTAGAACTGGCAGCCATCATCCACATATTAACGATCAGTGCATGCATGGCTCCAAACCTCAAACATACATCACAGTCACAGTCCTGCCTGCTGGACAAGCAAACAAGAGTCCAAGTATCAAGCATGTATACATTGACTGAAAGACACTATGCATGGGGTTGTTGCTGCACGAATGCATGCAAGCCACAACAAAAGCAAGTCTTGTGGCTTGCTGCAGGGAGTTGTTGAGGGATGACATCATTCCATATGCCATCAAGTGGTTCACAGGGGAGGCTCAGGCAGATGACAGCGAAGACGAAGATGATGAGGATGACGAAGATGATGAAGATGAAGAGGTGAGACTGCACTGACAACACAGGCTTGTCAAGCTGAGGGACAGAAAATTCAATAAGCTAAGCCCAGCTGAGCTGTGTTTGGGCAGTAGGATCTAAGAGTCCTGACTATTGGATAAGTCCATTGTGATACAGTCCAATCTATCGGCACCGACTTTGCTGCATATCAGGTGGCAGACTCTTGGGGGTCACTTGGACAACTGTACACATGCTTGTGTCAAGCAGTTGTTGCCTGCACAAATTGCTCTCTACATCGTGAGGGCATCATGCTTGTCACTGCACAGATTGTCACCAGGCATCATGATTGTCACTGCATGTTGTGTGGGCAGGCATCATAATCGTCATTGCACATGATGTCACCAGACAGATGCAGTTAGACATCACAATCGTCACTGCACATGATGTCAGCAAACAGCCAAAGTCAGACATCACATATTTTCATTGCACGTGTTGTGACCAGACACACGCAGTCTGCCTCAGAGTTGAGATTCTCGCTTATGTTGTGCAGTTCTCATCTGCACATCTTGCCCTTTGCACAAATAGATCACATCTGGTGTCACAGTTGCACATGGTGTGATTGCACAATCCAGTCAGCCTCACAGCTGAGTCGCTTCCCTGCAGCCAATTGCAAGGCTGGTGCAGAATGCCGCTGATGCTGATGCTGAGGAAGATGATGATGACGAGGGAGATGTGCCAGTCAAGCCCAGGCAAGGCAAAAAGGGCAGCAAGGCTGCTATAGCGGTGAGTGCAATTCTCACATTGTGTGCATGAGCTGTGACCAACATGCTCTGTGACCTTCTGCCATTGCAACCCTCCTCAGCTTTACAATCTAAATCCAAGCGTGTGCATACTGCGCCAAGACAGTTTGCATTGCACAGCTGCCTTGCACAGATCATAAGACTAGCGCCACTTGCTCAAATACAAGACACATACATGCATTCCTGGCTCGCAGCGCCAAGTTTGGATTCTGTGTGCATGCATCCTATTATATAAATTCAATTGCTCAAAGCGCATGACGTGCTTACTAGTTTTCCAAGTCTGCTCTGTGGCCACACATGTGCTTTGTCCAAAGAGGCAATGAGCACACTGTATCACTGTACCCTACTTGGTCAACTATGAAACAGAAGGCCCTCATGTGATTACTGACTGCATGCTTTTGTTGTGGCTGTAAACAACTCGTTGTCTGGTCCCTAGCAGCAACAATCCCAAATCAACCTAATGCCAGCAGGTCATCCATCAGTGTGTAATGCATGTAGTGCGTCCTGAGATCAGGTCCTGCAGTTGTACAGGCGGGTGTCACGATGAATACATGAATGCAACGCAACTACTGAGAAATGAAAGTGCGAGCAGCGTTTGTTCAACAACAGATAATGACTTCTTATTCTGTATATTGCAGGCTGGTGGTGCTGAGGGCAAAGACACGCCTCCTGACTGCAAGCAGCAATGATGTTCTTCAGCTGCTCAACAGCGGAAGACAACAGTTTACAATCAAGCCAAAGTAGTTGGCTTGTTTGTGCACAACATCATGATCATGCTTTAGGTACTCATTTGATTTCACAGCAGCTCGCACCATGTTCACGTGTATGCATTACAGCAGATGATGGTGACCTTGGAAGCGTTTCAGACCCTCAGCAAACGCTGTGCTCGGTGGTCAGAAACTTTGTAGCAGATCTTACCATTTACATACAGCCTATTTTAGCATCTGGCAGTCCTCTCGGACCGTGTGATCTCGTTGATGTTCACGGTGTGCCTGACATGCCGAACATCCTGGCCAACAGACAACACATACGCATCTGAACAACCTAAAAATTCATATGCATCAAGTACGCCTCACATACAGGGACTAACAATACGCTGCACAGAACGGACTTCAATATGTCGAACAAATCATCTCAGCCTGCCAAACAGAGTAACACACAGAGCAAATCGCGGCAACAATCAAGACAATCCACACCCTCACGCCAGCGAACTGAACTCAACACGCCACATACACGACAGCTGCTCAAACCCTCAGAATCTGTGTCTTAGACCCAAAACAGATTGCAACCCAGTCAGGTTGCGTGGTAGACCATTGCAACTGATTCACTTCAGCCCCAGCACTGTAAGCCAAGATGGGGTCTAAACTGGTATCCATTGGTTGACTCATCGACGACAAATCCCAGATCAATGCCTGGGAATCGTCCCCTGCTGTGCAAATGTGACAGGAGCTGTGCGGTGCCCAGGCTAGAGCATTGACTGGTGCTTGATGCCGTTGCAACTCTGCTACGGGCAGTGTAGGAAACCTGTAGCGCACAAACAACAGGAATTGATGATGAAATGCATTGCCATGGTGCTGTTGTCACGTGCAGGCCAAAGCATTGACTGGGGCTTGGGGCCGTCGCAATTCTGCCACTGGCAGTGTAGGAAACCTGAAGCACACATTCAACAGACATGTTATGTTTCAGCAGTTGCATGCCATGCTGCTGCTGCCTTGACTGGTATTTGATACTGTTGCATTTCTGCTGCTGGCAATATAGAAGACCTGTGGTACAAAGTCAATGGACATGGTTTTAGTGAACAACTGCATGCTGTAATATTTTTGTCAAAGTGCAAGCCATAGCATTGACTGGGGCTTGGTGCCAGTACAGCTCTGCTATTGGTGATGTAGGGAGCCTGTAGCAACTTGAGAGTGAGCATGTGATTTGTGAGGAAGTGCATGCCGTATTGCTGTTGTCAAAGTGCATGCTGAAGTGCAAAGCACACTTGCAGTTGCAAGATGATGTATAAGATGGCATGCATTTGTAAGCCATTGTCCAGCCAGATAATGAACAACAATGATGCCAAACATTGTCATCAGCACGATGATAACATTGATGATTCTCATCGCTATCAACAACAAGCACCATGCGGCGTGGCAGGGCAGACCTGATATCTAGAACAACAACTTTGGTCGAATCCATGAGCAGAGTTGCCAGATATCTGGGGTCTTGCTTATTCCACCCCAACCTCAAGAGAGGGGTTTCTGGCTGGGGCGACTCGTAAATGATGGTGGAGTGCTCCTTATCCCTGTGACAGCAAATTATTGCTTCAATAAGAATTGAACAAAAGCAATCTCTGTTGTTTTTTCAGAAGTTTCACCTCAACCTCAGCATATGGGCTATAGTTGCAATCATTGCTTAGGCAAGCACTCATACAGACACGCTCACAAGAATGCTCCAGTGAACAGTTTGCAAAACGGCTCACCTTCTGGCTAAGCAATTTCAGCTGGTATTGGGTCGTGTTGGTGATGTTGTTGTGACTGTCATTATAGCATTAGCAGTCATGGTGATGTACCTGAGGTCAAATACTCTGACTGAGCCATCAGCTGAAACAGAAGCAAACACCCCAACCCCACCCCACGCAATGTCATACACCTCCTTGTCATGAGCTATCAGCTGAGTGTCAACCATGCCTTTCTGCACAACAGGAAAGCTGCTGATATCTGACCAGTCACATGCAAGCTGAGACCTTGCCATGCGTTTAGCAAGCAAAGCAAACAGTGACCACATGACAAGGTGCAGCCTGCTCTTGTTGCAAACTGTACTGATAATCAATACTTGCGCAACTTTAATTTTGCTGATGGCGTCAACAGCCAGATGTCCAACTTCAACCATAGTCATGCTTTGATTTTGTTTTGTGTACATAATCACATGGTGCAGCCATGATATGCCAGAATGTAGCAGACTTGAATGGAAGGTACTGCTCAGGATTTGCTGTTTGACTTGCACAATGCAGGTTTTTGAATGTCAAGCATTGACTTGGGGAGCAACGCAGCATTTGTATTATAGACTCTGGAGACCTCTGGAGAGTGGGCCAGCACAACTCAAAAGCAAACTGTGGTTCAACAAAGGCTGACCTCAATATCCCAGATAGTGCATGTGGTGTCTATGCTGGATGTGCCTAACCGCTTGGGATCTGTCTCATTCCAATCAAAGGATGTGAGCGGGGCACAAAACTCGCTGTTCTTGTTCTGCATCATCACTCAAACGGTCAAGGCCTGATTCTGATTAAAAGCAGCTGGCTGGGTAGTGGTGAGATGCACGTGGTCAACAAACCAAGAGCTTCAGTCATCGGACCAGCACCAAATGATCACACATGGCTCACATTGTTGAGAAGCTTTTGCAGAGTGGTGCCTTCCTCTGTGAGTTGCCATATTCTGAGATAGTCGCCTGTGGTGGCAACAAGATCTGGACAGTTGCACTCTTTGTCTGGGATGAACATGATCTTTGTTGCTGGGTAGGGATGCTGGAACTGAAGCTGGCTGTCAGAGCTGAATCTGCCAGTCTCATCATCCACTGCAAACAGGGAACAAATAGGTTTGGGAACCAATCTAGGACAATGAGGCTTGCCCAATATGGCTGTCCCGTTGTGGCTGTGCGCTACGAGTAGGGATGCTGGAACTGAAGCTGGCTATTTGAGCTGAATCTGCCAGTCTCAGCATCCACTGCAAACTGGGAACAGAAAAGGTTTGGAACTCAATTCAGACAACGAGGCTTCCCCAATATGGCTGTCCCATCATGGCTTTCCATTATGGCTGTCCATCATAGCTGTAATTTTGTAGTTGTCCACAATATCACAAATGGACTGGTTCCAATCATGCACAGTATTCATGCAGTGTCTGCACAGGTTGTGCACGCAGATCCATAGTCAGCAGGATGACCCAACTTTGAGCTGCTGTTTCAGTGCATATAGCAGAGCGAATTTGGGGCAAACAACTCACGCGTGATGATCTCGACTCTATTGTTATAGTCTTCGATGAAACTGCCAACTGCGAGCCTGAACTTCTTGTCCCGTCGGTTCTGTAGTTACCACGGCGTACATAAGACGTCAGCTCACAAGCAGCAGCAACGCAAGGCGAACGCAGTCAAGTTCAGCTACTTACGCTCCAGTTCATTGCGTAGACGAGGTCTTGCAGTTCGTATGTGTAAATCTCCGCACACTTGTCACCGATCATGACTTTGGTCTGTTCACTCATGCTTGCTGGCAGACAGAAAATCGCAGCGTGTCGCCCCTAGGTGATGTCAAGCTCAGTTTTTTCGCAACATGCTGATGTCCTGGGCACAAATCATGTCATACAGCGCTGGGAAGCAGACCGCTGTGTCAGACACGCAGCTTGGTACGGCTGACCGTGTGATCTTGCCTTTCGACTGCAAAAGGTGCTCACCGCCTAAGTGCGATGGCAGCCGGTAGCGCAGCAGCGTCGATCTCTGACGCGTCACTTTGCTGCCGACGGTCACGCTGGATATACGGCATGATATTGTCTCCAAGGCCCCCGTGACAGATCTGTGACGTAATGATGTCTGTAGCAGCTCAGCATTCGAAGCATGCAACGCACGTCAAGATTTAGAGCCTTCCTTCTGCGAAGCTGATTCAGCTCTCTGCACAGCCCCGGCCGTAAGTCGTAGAATTGCTTTCGTGAAAGGCCTGACTAGCAAAGACACCTTTGCAAGGTGCATGCATGCCTTGCAGAATCTGCTGCACTGAGCATCTGATGCTGCAACGCACATGGTGTATACTCGTGTGGGACGCTCGCCGAGATTCGTCTCACAATCTAAGGTCTCCTGCCGACGAAGGCACACTGATACTGTTGCAGTGGCTGCATAGACGGCTTCCGCTTGCCTGCACGTCGCACGCCCCCGTTGCGCTTCTAAATGCTAAGTTTGTTGACTGCAGCCCCCGTCCGCGATGCCCCCGTCCGCACGCCNNCCCCCCCCCCCCCCCCCCCCCTCCCCCCACGATCCTGGTCACGAATCGTTACAGACATTCAAGTTTGCCATTGCGTCGGCAGGCCTCGCTCGGTTGCCGCTGTCTTGCTGAGCCTGACACGAACCGTCGATTGATCAAAGTATCGTTGCGTACGTCTCATGGTGCCCTGGCCAACCTATGACACACTGCACTGATCCCTATATCTGGCGACACGCGCCTGTCTTTGCTCTGGTCGTGTCTGTGTCGCTGTGGGTCTGCGTATTATTACTGTGTGATCGCAGCGTCAGCTTCGTCGAACAGGGTCAATCGCCTCTTCTCGAGCCAGGCTCGCAGGGATTGCAGTCAGCAGGCCTCAGCGCCGGCAGCCTTGCGGCTGAGCTTGTCGCTGCTGCCAGAAAAGAATTGTACGAGCCTGGTGCAAAGAGCCTTTTGCACTCCCTGCTCCAAACTGTGCAGTCAACAAACTTTACACCGTCATCAGCATCGGCACGTCTCGGTGATCACGAGCGATCTGGCGCTGCAGCTGCCCTTGCTTTTCGAGAGGCAATCTCAACAACTCAGGCCAGCTCAGAAGCGCATTTGTGCGACTTCCTAAAGCATGATGTCGTCTCACCTAGTGGGCAGAAAGTGCTTGTGGCAGGCCTGCTGACAAATTCAGAACCTTTGATGACACACTATATCCTGCAAATACTGTACTTTGCTGCGGTGCAACCGGCAGGTTCTTTGTTTGTCTCCATGTTTGAGAGTGGGAGCACTGATCAAACAGGTGAGCATCTTCTGAGCTTTAATCTCCACACTTGACTGAATCAACGATGCTGTTCATGCATTTGACTGCAACATTGATCCCATACATGTCGGCTGCACGCATGTATATTGCTAGCAACCTGAAGCGCCTGATCTGACACAGCAGCTGCTTTATCATTTGCCGCTCACACATTACAGGAGGCTCTGGTTCTGACACCTGACAAGGCAGACTTACGCGACGCACTAACACCTGACAAGGCAGACTTTTCTTTACGCGACACAAATTTGTATGTCCATACTGCAGGATCCTGGCTAGATCTGCTAGCAGAACTGCTGACTGCTCTTCAAACGCCTCATGTAGTGCGCTCAGGTGGAACTCTGTGTGCCTTACACTTGCTTTTCTACGTTTGATGGTCTGTACAGTGACTTCTCTGTTTAGTGACTGCTTTGGTAACCAAGAAAGCTGTCTTTACATTGAATTGTCCTTACTCAGAGGAACCACTGCAGCCAGGATGCAGTGCTTGGTTTGCAATTGCATTGTCCGTACAATGAGGATGTCCATACATTGAGTGTCCTTACAGACAGAAGCTACTGCAGACATAGTGTTTCTCAGGTTGTCTACCTCAAATGTATTCCCTAAACCCATGGCTCAGTGTCACACATAAGCTTGCGTCATTTCACTGAAGCATCGTGCATGGTTGCATTTACGTATGGCAAGCTTGCCTTGCATGTGGTCACCATTATGAATTCATTCCAATCATGATAGGACAACATCGCAAGCATGGTCATGTACACATGCTGCTCCACACCTTTTTGCTTGTCCCAGTTCATGCTGTAGTCATCGTCAATACTTTTTGACAAAGGCTTTTCTGTACTTTCTGTTATGCAGGCGGCACTTCTCGTCAACCTCATGAGGAAAGAATACCATTTCTAGCCAAAATACGCAACATAGTTCTGGAGCCTCTCTGGCTGTTGCACAATGGCAGCAGGTTTTCACGTGACAGAAATATCAGCTTTCATTATGACAGTAGATTCGACAGCAGGGAAAGAGACAGGCACACACATGGCAGCAGCGCCAGCAGCATTAACAGCAGCAGCAGCAACAGCAGCAGCATCTGCAGCAACAAACATCACAGTAGTTACAGCAGTGATTCCAACATCCCTTTGGGAAGCTGCAGAGAATTTGTTCCAGAGCCTGGCTATCGCTTCCAGGCAGACAAAGTGGTGTTTCTAAATGACGTGTTCTTTTGTGCTCAACACATACACCGTTTGTTGGCGCACCCAGAAGTGAATCTTGCTTGCGGTCTAGACTACTATCAGATTGACAATGCAAAGCGCATTCCACAGACTTGGCGGCAAGGCATCTGGGGACTACAGGCAAGCTGCTGAGCCCTGCACCTGATTGGCGTTCAACAAATTCCTTTGCAAATGTGTGAGTGCTTCGCAGTCAAGAAGTACCTTGGTGAAAACTGGATTCTGCATTTGTGTTGCAAGCTCCGTTCCAGTTTGGAGAGATGCTACCCAACCTTCTTCTCGGGCGTCCCAGATGTAGCATCACAGCAAACTTCATTGCAAATGCTCTTGTTGCAGTGAATTAAGCAATTGCCGCAATGCCTCACCAATATTCATGTGTGAACTCAAAGATTCTTCTGGCCATATGCATGCATGCATGATCAGGTGCTGGATGTTGTGAACTGAGACGCATTGTCTGCTACCTTATGTTTTGATGTGTTGACCTGTTCAGCACAGCGTGACTAGCAGGTACGAATGCTCAACATCACAGAACCAGTGCAGATGTGCAGCTTTGCACCAAGTCTCCTCAAGTCACTTGCTGATCGCATGGATCAAACTGCTGCGAGATGCTGTCATTTCACCTGTCATCATTGCTATCCTCATCTGCACGCTTTGTAATGAGGCTCTAGCCAGCTAAAAGGTGTATACAGAAGCAATGTTCTCCCTCACCAATTGTCCATATCACACATTGTGTTCTCAAAAGCACCTTCTTTGCCTCGGTAAATCATTGAGTTGACATATAATTCTGTGGTGTGCTGTTGCAGCCTATCCTTGCGCTTGTGTGATACCTGGATGGCAGGAGGCGTTGAAGGAGCAATGTTCACATTATGTTTCCCCAAATGACATTTTGTTTATTGGCAAGCAACTACATTGACACCTGTGGTGTGCTCTTGCAGCCTTTGTTCCTGCGCTTCTATGATACTTGGGTTGCAAGAGACTCTGAAGGAGCCATGTTCAGTCAGGCCTTTGGTAGCGAAGTCACAGACGCATACGGCACCCATTGCATGCACCAAGGGCTGGCCTTTCCTGTTACATGCTGCTGGAATGGGGTGGCTGTGTTTGACGCCCAACCTTTGTATCAGTCAGGGCTTCAATTCAGGTCTGTCAATATCAACAGCGATGCCATTTTCTGTACCTGGTCTCAGCAAGCTGAAGATTTGAGTCCTGCTTTGCTGTAAGTTGCTGCTGCATTTGATGTATGTGCTGGCACTTCCTGTGACGTGCTACTGGAATGGGGTGGCTGTGTTTGCCACCCAACCTTTGTACCAGTCAGGACTGAAGTTCAGGTGTGTCAGTACTAAGAGATGCATATGGCACACATCGCATGCACCAAGGACTGGCCTTTCCTGTGACATGCTGCTGGAATGGATTGGCTGTAGTTGATGCTGCGCCTTTGTACCAATTAGGACTCAAGTTCAGGTGTGGCAGAATCAACAGCCACTAAAGATTTATGAATCTGTTCACAGCAAGCTTTAGACTTGAGTCCTGTGGGCTGGCTGTGTTTAACGCTGCACCTTTGTACCAGTCAGCTCTAAGTTCAGGTGCGCAAGTCAACAGCTCAAAACAAGCTTGCGTGCTGTGGTCTTCTCAAACCTCAGTCATCTTGACTTGCTGTAACAAGCTTCTGAAACAGCTTGTTGTGATTGACGCTGCATCAATGCACCTGTTAGAACCGAAGTTCAGATGCTTCACCAGACTGTTGATGCGTATCAACAGATGTGTATGGCACTCATCGCATGCATCAAGGGCTTGCCTTTGCTGTGACACGCTGCTCAAATGAGCTGACTTTGTTGACGCCGCACCTTTGTATCAGTCAGGGTTCAGGTTTAGGTGAGTCAGAGTTAGAACAGGGACATGCTATGCATCCAAAACAGGTGCTAGGTGTGTGTGGCACAAGTCTGGGTTTGGATTCAGTGAATCAGTCCAGAGCCCTAAACAAGCTTGTGTGTCCTATTCTAGTCAAGCTTCAGATTTGACTCCTGTTGTTTTGCTGGAATTCAGTCAGTTCACTACAATTTGGCTGGATATGTACCCTCGCCAGGCACATCTCTGTTGGTGTTATGCTGCCAACCAATCCCTCGACAGTACTGATAGGTTGCTCGAGTGTTGTTGGGTGCAACCAAATTGATATGGTGCTCCTGTCTCATTCTTGTGTTTGTGATATGCAGGAGCAACACCCAAGGTGAATGCCCAGCATCAGAATGCTCTCATTTCTGTGAGGACATGCGCCGTCTTGGGTATGGCAAGATGATTGTCGACCCTGCTGTGAGAGTGGGCTATGAATATGAGGTTGCATTGGCCTTAGACAAAGGCAAATGGCAAACCTTTGTTCCCTGGTCAGAAGCAAAGCGACATAAGATTGACTGGAACTCTGTGCCATCCAAACCAGACATGATGTGTTGCCCAGAGCCTAGACTCGAGACATGCTACAGACGCAGCATATATGGCTGAGTTCAGAGCCTGCAAACAGGTTGAGGCTGGCTTTCGAAAATTTGCACTGAGCAAGATGTCCATGTGAGAGCAATGCTGACTTCCGTCACGTGCCTTTTCAATTGATGACCACTGAACAGTTTTGACCTGCATACTGACTGATGCATGTGTTAATAGCAACAAATGTCAGTGATATGACATCTTATTTATCTTGACATTGTATTTGAAGTGGGGCTTGAAAGACGCTCTGGCTCAACACATGTCATGCAGACAGCAAGGCAGTGCAGGATGTTGTAGATGCACCACTGCTCAGTGATGGCTGACAAACAGCAAGACAATGCATGTACACACTGGGCTAGCCATTGCAAGAACAGGCAAGCCATTTAGAGTTCTGGTTTTCTAATGCATCGGAAGTGCGACATCGAGCCCAGCACAGCATTGACCCCGTTGATGTCAGCAACAACGGGGCGATGAGAGCTGGACTTGTGCCAAGATCGCCGAGAACGATTGCATGCGCTCTGATTGCTGTTTCTGTCTGCTTCTTCATCCCATTCAAGTTGTCCCACGACTCTGAAGTCTTGGATTCAGTTGAGCAGCCTGCACATCTGACTTGCTCCGGCGCGCCGGTACGCAAGTCCACCTCGTGGCTGCCAGGGAACGCCGGGGCTTTGAAGGATCTGCGCGCTGACGAAAAGACTGTCAAGCACTACATACAGAAGTGTATTTCGCCATCTCGCACTGACGAGAAGACAGTGGAAACAACCGGAGCCACTGTGGGAATAGCCATCCCCGCGGGAGGCAAATGGCTTCTGAGCAACACGTTAGCCATGGTCACGGTCCTGCGGAGGACACTTAAGTCGACGCTGCCGGTCGAGGTCGTATACAACGGCCAAGATGAGTACGACGAGACGCTGGTCGGGCAGCTGGAGGTGCACTTTCTTGGCCAGCAATCATGCTGCAGCCTGCGACTGATGTTTCGCAGCTTATGTATCCTCATTCTTGCTTCCACCATCAAGCACGCTGCGACTGTAGCACGGCTCAGCTTGCGTGCCAGTCACATGCTAGCAGGGCACTACAGCTCATTCTCCACTGCACGCCAACAACTTCCATGCAGCACTCAGCGTTTGCAGTGCTATGCTCAATTCATTTTCTCACCCACCAAGCAAGTGAAGCTTCAAGACACAGCAGCTTGATTGTGGTGTGATCCAGGCCCAAACAGATGTGACTTGTGTAGATGCCTTGCACTTGCTTGCTGCATGCGTTGACGATTGTCACAGACAAAGCTTCAAGACACTGAATATGGCTGTAGTGTCATGCATTCATTTGTCAATTTTTAGGTCGCGGAGATCAGTAGGCATTCAGCCAAACTGCACAATAGCAAACCCAAGTCTTCATGTCGCACTGACCATGATAGCATGTGCGATCCCGGCACTGCCAGATGTGACTTGCTCGGCAGTTGCATGCTGCATGCTTTGATGAGTTCAGAGAAGGTGATGATTCAAAGCGCCTGAGCATTGTTGTGGTGGGACACAGGCACTGCCAGATGCGGCTTATCTAGTTGTACTGCAGCTGCCAGCTGCATGCTTTGACAAGGATCAGAGTAGGTGACAACTCAATGCTGAATGTTGTTGTGCTGTGCTACAGGCACTTCCAGATGTGACTTGTTTAGATGCCCGCCAGATTGCCTACCCAAGGCACCACTCCCGCCTCAACCCAAAGGGTCTAGCGTTTGAGTTCAAAAGCGTTGTCCTGGCTTGCATCACAACCTGTGACCAGGCGCTGAACTATGTTGTGCTGTGGCACAGGCACTTCCAGATGTGACTTGCCTAGATGCCCGCCAGATTGCCTACCCAAGGCACCACCCCCGCCTGAACCTCAAGGGTCTCACATTCGAATTCAAAACCTTCGTCCTGGCTTACGTCACCACCTTCGACCAAGTTTTGATGCTGGACGCCGACAACTTCCCTCTCAGATCCCCTGATGACTTATTCACTGCTGGCAGTCCAGAGCTTGGGAACCTGTTTAAGCAGCATGGCAGCCTGTTTTGGCCAGATTTTGGCCAGAAACAGGTAGTGTTCAGACTATGCATCAACTGCTGCTGTGCTCTCCGTCATAAGTACGCCTGCAAGTCATGTTTGCTTTGCCAACAAGACCGTTCTTGCCGGCACAGCAAATTGCGATCAGCAGCAAGTACTGTTGAGTGCTATGCCATATGTCATGTTGCAGCATGACATTCCCTCAGGGAGACCAAACCATTCTGCTTGCAAAGCATCTTGGTTTGATGGACAAACCTTATATCTTTCGTCACTCATATACATGCAGATTTTGATGTGACTTGTGCCATGTCTCATCTTGACGTATAAAATGTTTTCTCAGGTTGATGAGACTGTTCTGCTGGCAAAGCATCTGGACATCACGGACGAGGCTTACATGACCTTCAATCTGACTGTACAAGGAAGCTGTCAAGATGCCCTTTCTAATCTAAGTATTGTCATGCCATGCACTGTAGTGACACTGGTATTGTCTCAGGTTGATGAGATTATCGCGCTGGCTGAGCACCCTGAGATCAGGGAAGAAGCATAATCTACCTTTAAATCTCATGTTTCTGGAATGGCTGTCGTATGCGCTTGCGTTTTTAAGTGTGGGCAGTACTATTTCTGCAGGTGGACAAGACTGTTCTGCTGGCAAAGCACCTTGATATAAAGGATGAAGCATACACCACCTTCAACCTCACTGTACCATGGAAAGTTTCAAGAGGTCCATTCCAGTTTACTGAAAGCGGCCAGTTGCTATTTGACAGGTTCAGCCTCTGGGATCCTCCTGAATGCTCATTCCTGTCAATTGTCATCTAGTTTCTTTTACAGTTCACTGACAGCTGCTAGCTCCTTTTGACAGGTATCTGCATTTTCGGTACAATCACTGTACTGGTAATAGGCAAGATTCCTCATCATTGCATTGTCCACACTCACACAGTATCACTGAAGGCAGCATGCAGTGGTTGCTTCCCAACTGCATTGTACTGATATGAAGGACGCCCTTACAGTGAGTGTGCTGGTGCTGACAGCCTATTGTATGTTCTTATGCCAGGACAGGCACAAGTTTGCAAGGTATACATGAAGCAAAGCATAGGAACAGCCGTACAAAATGCTGCTGAGGCTGTTATTGATCGTGGGCTGTGCTGTAGATCTCAATGTAGGGCAGTGCAGTCTAGTGCTGTGCAGTGCAGTGCAGAGCTTGCATTTGCGAGAATCCGTAAAATTGGCTACAGCTTGCTGCACATGACTTCTTGTAGGCTCATTGGTCAGTTTTGCTTGTCGAACACAACTTCAAGAAGCAAGCATCAATGCATGCAAACGTTTTGCCTGCTGGATCGGGTTGAAAAGGATACATATTTATCACAAAATGGAGCTGATTTGTGTTGCAGGAACAGGCATGCTGACGTGTTGGAGTTGCTGTGGTATCTAAAAACCCACCGCAGACTTACCTACTACTGAATGTTGGATGATAGCAGCATAATATGCATCTTTTTCTCTGTTTTTCAGGCTGATTGGCTTTTGCTAATGCTGAACCCGAAATGTTGCCACAAGCCCATCTCAGACTGGATGTGGGGCGATAAGGACACCTACCGCCTAGCTTTTGCTTGCAGGGGCAACAAGGACATGTGCCAAGTTGCTTCTGCTCATAGGACGAGGACATGTACCAACTACCTCTTGCTTGTTTGCAATTTCAACCGCCAATATTGCTGCAGGAAGAGGCATGCTGATGTATTAGAGTGGCTGTGGTTTCTCAATTCTCACCGCAAGCCCATTTCAGACTGGATGTGGGGTGACAAGGACACCTACCGTTTGGCTTTTGCTTTGGCTGGCAAAGCCAAAGATTTCCAGCTGGTCAGTATCTTTATACCACGTCTTGAACCCTTGACCTCATTGACTGTCAACGGACACTTTTCATGCAAATACAAGCTGTTGCTGGCTTTTGCTCTGGCCGGCAAAGCCAAGGACTTTCAGCAGGTCAGTGCCTCATTACAGAAACTCCCAGCTGTGTGGCATCCTTGATGGCTTGCATCTGGCGCTGGCTTTTGCTCTGGCTGAGAACCCAAAAGTATTTCAGCTGGTCAGTACTCCATCAGCAGGCTTTGAATTGAAAGCTCTTTCTGTTGAGAGGCAAACAGTGGCTGTAGATGACATTTGGGCCCAGCTGGCAAGCCCAAATCTTTTTGGCAAGTTATTATGTGTGTACTGTCTGTGAGAGCTTGCTCATTGCATGTTTGAGTGTAACGTATTCGACGCCAATCAGAGTGTTTCAGGCGCAAATCTTGAAGCACAGCGCCAAATAGATTTTTTGAATGTTGAAGGAATGTTTGGAAGCATGGGTTCTTGACTTCCGGATACTGATGAGATCTTGCACTGTGGCAGGTGACATTGACTCCCAGGCTAGCTTTAGACGCCGGCGGCACTCCTCCAGTAAGCCATCCTGCCGCACTGCTTTGTGCATATCCATTGCAATGCCATCTTGCAGTAGCTCTGGAATAGATTGCTGTGCGTTGCCCTTTGCCATGTCATCTTGCATTTTGTCTGCTGCACTGCTGTAGCTTAGTTCACTTGTGATATGACATCTGTTCCAAGGCTGAAATCACTCTTCCTGCTGGATCTTTTCAGCACTTGTTATTTCGCAGCTTTTAGTCCCATTGTGCAAGCTGGCTAGCCAGGTTGATCTGCATCATCTGCTGTGCATGACTTGATGGTCTGGCGCTAGCATCACTAAGCGGCGAAGCTGTTCTGTCGTCTGCACTGTCTGTCATAGATGATCTCAGGGCCCTGCGCATTTGCTTGCTGGCTACAGATCATGTAGTATATCGGGAACTTTGTGCACGAATATGGCGCTTAAGACTATGCATTGAAATCTGTGAAGAAAGTGTTTGCTGTGCATGCAGGATCCACCATTCCGGCATACAGGTATGGTACAGCATGACCTAGATGGAAACCTACAGTTTTTGCATCGCACCTACCTGGGCAAATTCGACCCAGCAAGTTCAGAACCCTGGAGGGAAATGGATTTTGTCACCAACCCTCTCTCGCCACAGCAGGCAGTTGTATATTCAGATGCTTATGGATTCTTTCCACATCAAGTGACAACAGACTATGAGAAATATTGTTGTCCTGAGGGAAATCGTGCCAGCGATATTAGTGAATGCAGCTTCAAAGAGTGTAAATCGCCTGGTGATCCAACTCCTGTACTGACTGTGGCAGCTGCAAATTTAGAGCCTGAAGTTAGAACGGTCCTGATTGCTTTGAATGAGCTGTTTACCAGCATCCAAACTGATTACTCTGCAAAGTCCAGATAGGCGCAGCATAGCGTTTTGTAGGTCATCAAGTTGTATGCTTATATAGACTGTATACACGACCCATATTGAGTTGGTGACTTTTGGATGGCAGGTTGGCAGCAGGGTGTGAGCGCTTCAGCATATTTGCTTAGACAGAGTTCTGCATTGTAAACGCAGCGTGCGTCCACCTCTCATGTTGTTGTGAAACAACAGCCATGCATGAATATTATTGCCATCGCTTCAGTATTTGGTGAAGATAACGGCCTGAGTCTGAGCACATGTGGCCCAAAGGCAGACAACACGGCTGAAGAATAGCGTGTTGTATTCGGCTGGACGATGAAACAGTCTCATGTAACAGTTACTGTTGCAATTCTGATGATGATGATGATTGGTTCCGTTTGCATGTCAGTGAGAACCGCACTCAAAAAGTGTTGACAGGCTGCAAAAAGATCATGCCTTTCAGTTTGTAGCTGGGTACAACATTTGTGTGCGTTTGAACGCCCAAATATCCTGTATCTGCTGCATCTTCTGCTGAGTTTCACCATTTAAATGGTCAGAGTTCTGCTGTCTATGTGATCCGTCCGACTTGTCAGAGGCTTGCTGAGCAGTATCAGCTTTTGCATGAGCTTCTGCATCAGCCTTTGCATCAGCTTCTGAGGCTTCATTTATTGTCTCATCTGCGCTCGCTTGTGGTGTCTTTTTGGCTGCTGTGATGTGAACTGCCAATTTGCGCCTGGTCTTGACAGACAGCATCATCTCCTGCAAGATTGCAAACATGCCATCTGTGAAGCAGGCAACATAAACAAGCGTGAATGCAGGTGACGCGACACTTGCAGCTTTGGCTCATAACAGGATTCTTGATTGTTTGCCACAATCAGCACAACAGTGTGATGCATAAACCTCCAATTTGACAGGACACAAGAAACATGCAGCAGGTGAAGTCATCACATGGTAGAGTCTGCTGTAAAATCACAACATCCATGGCAGTGCACAGCTGCTGTCACGCAAGCTAAATCACAAGTGTCTGTTGCATGCAGCGCTTCCATCAGCAGGTGACAAGCGCTGGTTCTGATCTTGTTGTTTGTGTTCCTTTGCTCAGCTGCGCCGTGGTGTTTTGTCATATATTGAACTGAATGCGAATCATGTGAGAGAAGACAGCGACAAGCAGTGCATGTCACCTGGAAGAATGCAACAAGGTCTGCTTTCTGAAGCGCCCTGATTGCATCAGCGCACCCAAATGCCAATGCTTAGAGAGGAGCTGCATGTGCGTCTGATAGGTTGATTGCTTCTGGGATTCAGACAACTGTCAACAACCTGTTGCCAACCTGGGCAAATTTGAGCAACATCATGCCAATCTTCAGCATGACACTGCTCATGTATGCTACTTATAGGCAGGCATCTCCTGGGACGTGCCAAAACTACTCAGCCTTGTCGCCGGATGACGCAAAGCATGGCTGTGACAATCACCTGGAAGAAAGCAACAAGGTCTGCTTTCTGAAGCGCCCTGATTGCATCAGCCTCTTGCTGCCGCCGTTGGAACTTCAGACTGCCATGTTTGATCTCTTGCCACTCCCTGTGGGCCTGCTGCTGCAGCCTTTTGGGCTTCTCCAGTTTGCTCTTGGCCAGCTCTTCTGCCTGCACATGCACACATATGGGTTGCACTTGAGCATGCAAAATCCTAGGAAATCTAGCTGTTGCATTCTGATCTCTTGCTAGTCCCTATGAGCCTGCTGCTGCAGCCTTTTGGGCTTCTCTAGCTTGGCTTTGGCCAGCTCTTGCTCCTGTGTATACACAAATATGGGGTATGGGTCAGCTTGTAGGGCGGAAAACCCTAGACTCCGTAGCTAGGCAGAAAGGCTTCACAGAACTCACCTCTCAGCACACATTCTGACAGCATCGCAGATGCTGCCAAAATCTGCATTTGAGTCCGAAGCTGAGCACGGGGGCCATTGTGCAGAATTGCTGTACCTGAGCTTTGGAGGTGGTCAAGGTGGTCCAAAGTGGTAATCGTGAAGTTAAGGTGGCTAAGGTGGTTAAGGTGGCAGGCGTCTGTTACAGGGCGAGGGTGGGCAGTAGAGCCTCACAGTAGCTCACATTGGCCAGATATGAACACAGAACAGCTACGGAGCATCTTGCATTGCCCAAGATGCAGGCGTGCATTCACAGATGACAAACGCAAAGGGACCGTACCTCAGCTGTGAAGGTGGTTTGAGACATCCTCATGATAGCAAGGGAGGTGTGCAGGAAGACTTCATGGCATGGTGGTGAACACTGACGACAAAGCTCAAGAGCATCTGACATTCTTTTGATTTCATATCTAAGAGCATCTGACATTCTTTTGATCTGAGATCTAAGTGTCCCGGGAAAGCAAAAGTGACACACTTGAGGTTTAAAAGTGGCTTCAGGCATTTCTTCTAGAGTGGTTAGGAAGGTGGGAATGAAAACTTCATGGCACCACATGCTGGCCAAACTTGCAATAACACTTGTCAGACAGCAAGCAACGTTGTGCGTTGAAAGTGACATTGCCTGAGATTGCAGCTGAACTTTCAAAAATAAAAGGTGGACAGGTGCAGTACCTGGGCTTTAAAGGTGGCTTCAGGCATTTCTTCTAAGGTAGCCAGGAAGGTGGGCAGGAAAGCTTCACAGCGCTCCTCCAGGTGGTGGCAGCTGAAAGCTGTGGACTGCAGGATGAACACCACACTGCACGCCACAAGCAACAGTCAAGTCATCGCTAGCAATGTACAGCTTGGTGAAGTTGAAGGTAGCAAGGACACAGAGCCATGCGCGCTCACCTGTGCACAGACAGGTTGGTCCATGATGACAGGAACACCAAGTAGCCAAGCTATTGCTGAGGCTCAACACATGGAAGACGTCTCTCTTGACACAGTGAACCAGCAGGTCAAACAAGGCATTGCTGCATTCTTAATCAGGTGCCAGTTGGTGCGTCAAAACTATGCTGCTGGTGATGTTCAGCATGAAAAAGGATGTCTATATACAGAGTCATGCGCTCTCACCCGTGCACAGACAGGTTGGTCCATGATGACAAGAAGACCACGCAGCCAAGCTGTTGCTGCGCCGTGAGCACATGGAAGACGTCTCTCTTGGCACAGTGAACCAGCAGGTCAACCAAAGCATTGCAAATCATGTCAGCGCTCACCTGTGCACGGACAGATTGGTCCACGATGACAAGAACACCAAGTAGCCAAGCTGTTGCTGTGTCCTTAGCACATGGAAGACGTCTCTCTTGGCACAGTGGACCAGCAAGTCAACCAAGGCGTTGCTGCGTTCCTCATCAGGTCCCACTTGGTACGTCAAAACTATGCTGCTGTTGTCGTTTGCAGGGTTTGCACCCGGGACCTCCCATACAGCTGCAGTGCCTTCTTCCAGCTTGACAATGCGGCCCTGCTCATGTTGTGAGGGGAACAGAGGCTTGACGTGCAGTTCCCCCTGTAAGACAAGAAACAGCACATGGGTCAGCTAGGGTTCCGATGAGGGTTTTTCTCAACTACATACTATCATTTTGGTCAAGTGGATACATAGGGACTCCTGTCATGTGAGGGGAACATAAACTTGGCATGCAGCTCCTGCTGCAAGTTAGGGCATATGGGTTGACTAGGGTTGTCGACAAGGGTTAATGATTGACAGCGTAATCTCAAGTTGGTAAACTGATCCACTGACAACATGGTGTCGACACGTTGTGCGGAAAGAAGCGGCTTGACATGAAGCTCCTCCTGCAAGACATGGAACATGGGTTGGCTTGCATCATTGTCTAGGATTTTCTTGACTGTATGTTCTCAATTTGCTAGACTGATTCAAGCTTGATAATGCGGCGCTTCGTTGACTGGGGTTCTCTTGGCTATATGTAGCTCATCTTGCCTTCTCCAGTGCTGGCAATGGCTTGCTGTGTGGCTTCAAAGGTCTAATGACGGAGCATGCATGCATTAACACTGTCCTAAACCAAAACAGGATTCACATTGCATGCACTATGGTAGGGAACTATGGTAGTGCAATATGGTAGTGTTTTTGGGCCAGGCCACCCACTCAGGTTGAAATTTATATGTAAGGTGAGCCATCTTTGAACATCGCAATACGGATAGCATTGCCATTACATGGTCACAAACACTTGAAGCTGAAAAACAGTGGCTTAAGTCCCCACATACCTGCAGGAGTTGGTGCACATGCTGGCCCAGGTGCAGTGCTTCAGCCTTGCTATAGTTGCCGGTGGCATAGCACTCCACCCTGCACCGCTGTAGCAGACGTGGCATGAAGTCCTGCATGCACATGCCAACATTGAAGTGATGATGCCAAGGACTTACAGGGTCTATAAGAGCATGCGTTTGGTGACGTGGACGTGTTGTAGCAGTGGCATAAAATCCTGCATGCACATGCCAAAACACTGAAGTGATGATGCAATGCACGTCACATAGTGCTCCATCTCGCACCGCTGTAGCGGCCGTGGCATGAAGTCCTGCACATGCCAAGACCTTGCAGTGATTGCACAATGTCAGTCAATTTTGGATGCAGGTGGTGACACAGATTTGCTGCTGTGGCACAAAGCGCTACATGCACATGCCATGGTCTACAAGTCACTTCGTGATGCCTGGCGGTGGCATGCAATTGCTGACATGCATTTGCTTGTGACATGCAACTATCTTTGAGAAGGTGACCATCATGGTCAGCAGAAAATTATACGGTGAGTAGCAGAAAGCCAGATTGATCAAAACCAGCAACTCTAGTGCATGCGAGTCTCATGCACCTGCTGACTCAAGCTTGACACAGCAATGACAACGATACAAAACGTACACAAACGTCACCAATTAGAGCGTGTGCAGAATAGCAGTACTTGCCTAAGAACAACGATTCACAGGCATTCTAAAAGCGTATGACCTTGAGCTGTACAGTCAAGCCCACCAGCGCCTCCTTATAGCTGTGAATATTACCTTTGAACATCATGACCATTCATCACGACAGCAAATGATCACAAAGGAGACATGAACACACACAAGTGAAGCTGACCTTGAGGTGCTCTGAAGTCAAGTTCCTAAGCGCTTCCTCATAGCTATTGACGTGCCATCTCTTGGCCTCAAACAACACAGACTGGTTGTACAGCGCTGTTTGGTAGGGCTGCTCATACTTGATGTTGCTGTAGTCTCTCTGCAGCGCATCCTTCTGAACCTGTACCACATTCAGCAAGAACTAACAGCACAGACTGGTTGTACATCGCTGTTTGGTAGGGCTGCTCATACTTGATGTTGCTGTAGTCTCTCTGCAGAGCGTCTTTCTGAACCTGTACCACAAGCAGCAGAGGCTGTTGCTTGTGGCATAGACATAATGGCAATTGTGGTTTGACAGTGTTTCTGCACTGTGAGGTCATGACGTCAAGGTCTCAGTTTGCACGAGGGCTGATGCTACCAAGAAGAAGAAGAAGCAGAGGGAAGAAGAAGAGGGAAGAAGAAGAGGGAAAAAGAGAAGAAGAAGAGAAGAAGAAGAGAAGAAGAAGAAGCAGCAGCTACCATTGCAAGTGTCATGAGTAAGGCAGGTTCAACTCATTGTGCAAATCTGACTGCATGTGCAACAGGTCATTTGTTTGAACCACTTTGGCAGCACAGGCAACTCAGCACTGCAGTACATGTATGAGGTGCTGTAACATGCGGCTCATGTGGAAAGCAGCACCAACCTGGAACCTGTCTTCTTGTACTTGAAAGTCTGCAACCTCTCTGAGCACAGCTTCTGCCAGCTTCATCAACTTGTGATTGTACCTGCACCCCGTCCAATGTCAGGAAATAACAAGTCTAAGGCTTTCCAGTTGTTACTCTTTCTACCCAGTTAGGGAAAGTATTCGACCCAGGTGGGCAACAAATGATGATGTTTGCTGATTGCGAGGTTGTGAAATGGATATGATCGTGAAACTAGCTGGGTTGTTGTTGTTCAAATCAACAGCAGTATTTAGATGCAGGCTGCAAACAGTAAGGTCAGGAGAGACGGAAATGGTGGCTGCAAACAGCAAAGTCAGGAAAGTAAGTAAGGGAGGCTGAAGACACCAACGTGAACTGCATTGGATCTTCACAGTGCGTGCACCTACTCGCACAAGCACATATACTTGCTTTGCAGGAATGGTCGTCCAGCAGCTTGACAAACACTGACTGCATGATGACTTAACATGACTGACCTGCTGACCCACATGAGGAAGCCCTTAGGATGAGTCGGCATACCATTTTGAGGCCAGCCAGCGTAGCAGAATGCGCAACTTCATTGGAATGATTGTCCAGCAGCTTGAGACAGTTGCTTGATGACTACAACATGACCACAACCTGACATAGGATGACTCACCCACTGACCCACATCAGGAACCCCTCAGGATGAGTCAGCACGCCACAATGAAGGCCAGCCAGTGTAGCAGGGTATGTGACCTCATTGAAATGGTTGTCCAAAAGCTTGACAAACAGCTACATAGTGACTATGTGTCAGTCATAAGGATGACTCACCCACTGACCCACATCAGGAACCCCTCAGGATGGTTCAGCATGCCATAAGGAAGGCCAGCTATATACCAGGGTAGGCGGCTCCAATGAAGAGGTCATCAAGCAGTGAGACTAACAATTGCATCATGACTATGCATGAGTCAGCATGACGTGACGAAGGCCAGCCAGCAAAGCAGGGTACGCAACTTCATCACATTGGCCAACAGCTCGACAAACAGTAACTTCATGAATACAGCATGACTACAAGCTGACTGCAAAGGATCACTCACCCACTGACCCACATCAGGAACCCCTCAGGATGAGTCAGCATGCCGTAATGAAGGCCAGCCAGCGTAGCAGGGTACGCAACCTCGTTGAAATGGTCGTCCAGAAGCTTGACAAACAGGCGAGTCAGGGTTGCGGCTTCAGGTGTGACGTACGCCTCTGGGCAGGTAAACATCATGTACACAATTGCTTTGGGCGAATCAAAGTTTGTGTTTGCCCTGTGCCATAGCTTGACTAAGGGTGTCTCTGAAATCACTTCTGGCTGCTTCTGCTGCGCCTCCTGCAGGCAGAAGAACAGCTTGTGACGTATGCTTCTGGACAGGTGAACATCATGCACATGATGGCTTTCGATGGATCAAACTTGGTGTTAATTCTGTGCCATAGCTTGACCAAAGGGCGTTTCTGAGATCACTTCTGGCTGCTTTTGCTGCTCTGCCTGCAAGCAAAAACACCGTTTGTGACGTATGCTTCTGGGCAGGTGAACGTGATGTACACGATTGCTTTGGGCGAATCAAAGCTGGTGTTGGCTTGATGCCGCTGTTTGACCCAAAGCGTTACATCAATTACTTCTGGCTGCTTTTGCTGCTCTTCCTGCAGGCAAGAACGATTCTTGGCCCTTCAGATGGGCAAACAATCAAACAATCAATTCTTAATGCTGAGACCTGGCACTGAAAACACACACATAACGTCACACAATTTGTATAGCGATGTCACAAATTGGGTGCAAACAGAAATGGCATTTGAGCTCAGACAGGCACTTACACCCACGCAGACAGAGGAAGTACGCTGCTTGCGTGGCATATTGTCATGGTCTTGAGAGTGTTGTACTCATTTGTCAAGCACTTGGTACATGCTAGATGCTGCTGACGAGGAGCTCTTTGAGGCAACAAAGTCGATAGGTCTAGCTTTGGACAGAGATCGCCCCTGAAGAGACAAATGTTACCTGTGTGAGATCAAAGTTGCTGGGGATAAATGGGTTGAGCTCCGGCAGGAACAGGCGCTCATCTGAAGCTGTGGCCCAAGCAGATGACTGGCTTTCAGGCAGGCTGGTTAAGCTGTAGGGGGTTGAGTACCAGGGCTCTACACTGTCTGTCTTGCCCTGCAATACATGTGCCAGGCATTTGTGATAACAGCCAGAAAGTAGGCTTTAGAGCGGATGATCCAGTGACCATTTTTGCAAGCTGCTCAGACTACACAGGGTTTGGTACAAGGGCTCCACGCTGTGAGTTCTGCCCTGCAGCACACGCAAATGTTCAGGCTGCAATCAATATGTATGAACAGGTGGAGCTCAGGCAGGAACATGCATTCATCTGAGGCTGTGGTCCAAGCTGACTGCTGGCCTTCAGGCAAGCTAGTCAAGCTGTAAGGGTTGAGTACCAGGGCTCTACACTGTCTGTCTTCCCCTGCAGTGCATGTAGTCCGATCAGTAGACGTCAATGGTAGCTAGCAGTCTTACTGAAAGACTGCTTCTAGAAAGTCAGTGAGTATCTTGAGTATCTATCAAGGCAAGCTGGTCAAGCTGTAGGGGTTTGGGAACAGGGCTCCACACTGTCTGTCTTGCCCTGCAGTACATGCAAATGTTCAAGCAGTGCTCAAGATTGCTAGAAAGTAAGGAGGCAACTCAGGCAGACACAGACGCTCATCTGAAGCTGTGGCCCAAGCACATTGCTGGCTCTCAGGCAAAGTGGTCAAGCTATACGGCGTTGAGTACCAGGGCTCAACACTGTCTGTCTTGCCCTGCAACACATAGGCAAGCACTTGTCATCAATGCTAGGTAGCAGCCTGTGAAAAGCGCTCAAGCTGTATTGGGGTTTGATCTTAGGGCTGCACAATGTCTGTCTCGCCCTGCAAGGCATGCCAAGCTACATGCTAGTCAGGTCTACATCAGAGCTCCACACTGTTTGTCTGGCAGTTTGTCTGGGCTTGCATCACGTGTTGAGTTCTGGTCAGCAGGCATTGGTGTTTAGCAGCTGTCAGTACGGCTGTTGATCTCCGGGCAAGCTGGTCAGGCTGTAAGAGATTTGGTCACAGGGCTCCGGATTGTCTGCCTTGCCCTGCCTGCCTTGCCCTGCAACACATGTGCCAGGCAATCGTCATGACAGCTAGGAAGTAGGCTTGGAGACTGATGCTGCAGTGACCAACTGTGCAAGCTGTTCAAACCCACAATGGGTTTGGTAATAGTACTCTGCACTGTCTGCCTTGCACTGCAACATGTGCTAAACGGGCACTGGTGATTGCTGCTACTATCCAGCAACCAACAGTGTCTGGTCAGCATGAATTGCAGGGCAAAGCAGAGTGTTAGCGCAAGCTGCTTATGCTGTGCACAGTGATATGGGTGCCAGGGCAGCGGCAGACCAAAGGCAAAGTTGACTTTCAGTGGGCACAGTCAACCATCTATTGAAAGGCAGAGCTGAGCCTTGCTGAGCGAAGGCGTCAGATAAGCCTGTCAGAGGATAAGGTTGACTTCACTCTATCAAAGGCACACTGCCTGTCTTGTCTTGCAACACGCGTCTGGGTATCAAGGATAGCTCTATTATTGTGTAGCAGCATTGAGCATGGATCTCAGAACAGACTTTCAACTTGGAAACTTGGGATGATGGCACGATACACAGCTGAGCATATACGTGCAACAGTGCCCAAGCATGTTGACACGCTGAGGTACGGCTTGTAGCTAAGAAAGCTTGGATAGTCACGTGCTGCATGCATGAGCCTTTCAACCATTGGAAAGCGTAGAGTAAAACATGACACCAATCACAGCACAGATTATCAGGAACATTTGAGTCATTTGACAAAGAGCACTTGCCTCAGGAAGCCAAAAGCCCCCCATGATGCACAGATTAGCATGCCCAAACAGCAGCATGTTTGAAGAAGAGCATCCATTCAACATAATATCCTTATCCGCGTGACGTGCAGGTCAGCATGCGTTGACTGCAGCGTCAGAGCACGGTCATTAGGCAAAATGCTCAAGGACAAGAGCTCACCTCAAACAGTTTGAATGACCAGATGATGCACACGGTGGCCTGCATGACCTCCTGCAGCGTCTAGGCATATCAAGACAAATTGCCCACCTGATAAGCTTGAACAAACACGTGTTGCACACAGCGTCATCAAACACCAGTGACGCCATTGCATGCTGAAGAAGAAGAGGATTTACCTCAAACAGTTTGGATGACCACATGATGCGCACATTGGCTGGTGTGAGCTCCTGCAGCACTGCCTTGATGGCGCTCTCAGCATACTCCTGAGGCACATTGTGAAGCGCTAGCAGCAGATCCCTGGAAGGTCAGATGCGAGTGTCAGCTGCTATTTGTACTTGAGACTTCAAACATGGCCTGACAGTGCTCACACTATGCCAGTGACAGCAGCCAATAACTGCACAGTCACAATTATGGCTGATATGTAGCTGTGATAGCCATCTCATGATCCTGAAGCACATGCAGCGCTAGCAGCAGATCCCTCAAAGGTCAGATGCAAATGTCAGCTGCAATTTGTACTTGAGACTTGAAACATGGCCTGACAGTGCTCACACTATGCCAGTGACAGCAGCCAATCACCGCGCAGTCACAGTCAAGGCTGAGATGTAGCTCTGATGGCTTTCTCATCATACTCCTGAGGCACTTTATGAAATGCCAACAGATGCCTGCACAGTCACGTCCAAGCATTACATGCCGTACCTTGTGAGGTAAGAACAACAGCCACATGGATGCAGCTGATGGACGGGTCCTCAATGACAGGGTCACAGTGCTTTGTGCCGTTTCGTGCAGCACTAGCAGCAATTCATTGCATGGTCAGGTGCAAGCATTGGGTGAGCAACTTGGATTCTGGCTCTGACCGGCAACTTGACTCAACTTGTGGCTGCTGCCTACAACTTCAAAGCATTGCAACACGCTTTGAGAAGGAAAGATTGTGAGGATGCAGAAACACATGCATGCACCACAGCAGCCAGGCTCAGCTCTCTGTGGCTTGTAACAAAGCTTGACAGAAGGCAAACACTCAAAGCTGTGGTAACCCACAAGAGCTTATACCACGAGGCATCAGAACAATAGGTTCTGTTCCCAAAAGCGGCCAAAAAACTTTGTTTCAAGAAATAGCTAAGCATACCTGTCTTCATAGGTTTGCATGGCAGATGACAGCTTTTCCACGAGATTATAGGGGCTGTTCTTGTCAGCAAATCTGAATCTTAGCTCTGAGAGAGCTTTGTTCTCCTCAAATCTTTGCTGAGTGACACCGCCTGGCGCCTTCAGCATGCTGATGTAGGCAAAGACAGCATGCACTACATCCTGCATCCTTGCATGCCCTGCAAACATACAATTTCAACCACAGCTCATCTCTTGTGCAAAGTTTTTACAAGGCACTGATGTCTTGTGTGTTGTGCTGATTCAGGCAGACACTGCATGCACCACATCTTGCATCCTTCCATGTCCTGCAGAGACACAGCTATATCTTGAGAATTGCGTTTAGCTTAGTCTGTACGCAAACCTCTGTATCATGCCTCCTGGCGCCTGTGGCATGCTGATGTAGACAAACACAGCGTGCACTGCATCTTGCATTTTCACATGCCCTCAAGCCTTAGACCTCAGGTGAGTTGCTACCAACTGAGCTGCAGACTATGCTGTGACCAACAAACAAAAGTCATTTCATCTAAGGTACAGCTCTCGTGGAAGGCACACTGTGGCTGCAAGATACAATGAGAGGCTTGCCTGCATCTGTGAGCTCAATGTGCATCATGAAAATGGAACGTGTGCTGAGGCTGCCTCCAGACTCCCCAGCTGACAAGGAAGTTGCCCAGCCCAGTTTCTTCAGCAGGGCAAACACGCTGCCTTCACCCTCATGCCCCAGCAGATGACTGCAAGCCAAGTCAAGAGGCAAAGTTCAGGACACAGCAATTCACAAATGCAAATAGAAGACAGCCAAAATCCAGAACTCCAAGTGTGCAGGTGGGGTTAGGAAGCTTGGCTTGTTCAGCAGGGCAAACACACTGTCCTCGCCCTCATACCCCAGCAGGTGACTACAGGCACAGCCAACAGAATCTCAGGGCATAGCAATACAGGCAATGGCAGTTTGAGTGTAAGGCCACCAATCCCAAGCAGTCATTTGGGCCTCAGTCGCAAAACTTCATCAGCAGGGCAAACACACTGCGCTCACCCTGATGGTGACTGTACCCACAAAGACAAGCAATGTCAGGGCTCCTGGGCAACACCCTCCTGACAGGACTGGTATGCATTTTGTTGTGAAGCTGGCTTGAGGTAGTTGCATGGTGAGACATTGAAGGCCATGCTTTCTACGGGTGACCGACTCGTTGTGAACCATCAAGCAAGTCTGCTGAGCTAAACTTCAAAGCAATGGTACACCGTAGATAGCTGCATTAAAAGGCTTTGTAGGCTGTGGTTTCTGGGGTATAACTCATCACATCATCATACAGGTCTGCTGTGCTGGACATTCAGACAGTTGCGGAGTGTTGGCTTTTGTGTATGGACTGCTCATGTCTCAGAAACGTTAATAAAACAGCCAACCTCAGGTAGCTGCATGGGAAGCCCTTGTTGGCCTTGGTTTCTGGAGTTATGGTCCACTCAAACACCATAAAGGACTGCTGTGCTGGACATGCAAGTAGTTTCACAGTGTTGGCTTTGTGTATGACTGCTACTATCACAGAATTTTTTATTGTTATCAACTTGAGGTAGTTGCATGGGAACACTTGGTAAGCCTTGGTTTCTGGGGGCATGGCTCACTTCATGCTCATTGCGTACATCTATGACATACGCCACTCATCACAGAGCACATGATCTCTGGGAACATCCCAGTGACTCACAATTGATATATGATGCTGGGTGCCAAGTATGTTGTATGGCTGACCTGAGGTAACTGCATGGGGATACTCTGTAGGCCTTGGTTTCTGGGGGCACAGCCCACAAAGCATGCTTATCAGTCAAGTCGGCTTTGATAAGCACTCAGCATGTCACACTGCTCTTCAACTTTTGGGAGCATTGCTTGCATGAGGTGTTGGACGCTTGACAAAGCTGACCTGAGGTAACTGCAAGGGAAGACGCTGTAGGCCTTGGTTTCTGGAGGCACGGCCCACTGCAGCTCCAGGCAATGCCTATTTCTTTCAGGCATTAGACTTGTTTCAGACCTTTATTTTTCTGTCCACAGACATGGCGGAGATGTGCTGTACTACGCATAAGGCAAATCATTGAACTGACCTGAGATAACTGCACGGGAAGACCTTGTGGGCTTTGGTTTCTGGGGGAACAGCCCACTGCAGCTCCAGGCGGTGCCCATCTCTCTCAGGAACCACTTTTAACAGCTTGGCTGTCTGCTGCTCAGTCACTATGTCACCTGGGATGTGGAAAGGCTGCAGCTGTCCATTTGGTACGGCGGCAAACATGCTCTTGACCAGGGTCTCCAACTCATCAAGGCTCTGGGAACCATACACACTGAGGCACATGATGTTGGAAGAGTAATGCGCGCGATAAAACTCCTTCATCTGCAGCACACGCAGAGAGAACTTCATTTCAGTGTCAAGGCTTTGTCTACTGCGCTCATGTGTGATTAGTTAGCAGTGATGGGTGTGTACAGGGTGCTGACATTTGGTTTTGACATCAATTTGGTGACATGAGCGAGGTCCAGCCATGGCTGCCGGTACACTGTGCAGCTAATGTGTGCAGCATGCATAAGCCTTGCTGCAGGCCAGCATCACCTTCTGATGGGTGCATGCCTGCTTTACGTAAATCTGCTAGCAGCATTTGAGACAATCTGATATGGCGACACAGCTGGTCAATTGCATCCTGAACAGAAATTGCTTGACATGCAAGGGATGATGCAATGACAGATGAACATGAGATCCTGCTACTGTGCAACTTGTTTGGGCATGTGATGTTGCACTAGCGTGTGGGATTGTTGATTGGCTTGCTTGTGGTCTGCTCGACCGGTGGTCACAATGGTGGGCTTTGCAGCAAAAGCACAGCGTCAACAGCTCTGAGTCTTGCAAAAGCAGCTATGCCGAGCGTCCACACGCACGCACAACAACTACAGACAGGTCAGGGCAACATCAGTCGCCATGAGGCGTGAAATGTGGCCAAGCATGAGCGCCAAAGCTGAAAGAGCCGCACAGCTCAAGGACTGCAATTCATCTCAAGCTGACTAAGTGCATGACTCACCCTGAGATGACTGTTAATGCCCTGCGAGGCAGGCTTGGTCAGCAGGGTGTCCTTGTTGCCGGTGGCAAACCTATGGCAGGGGTGGCTAGGGTTGCAGGTGTGGCGCCATAGCTGTAGAGCTTTCCAACCATCTGAGTTAAGATTCTTGCCATGCCTGCAGTAGCCACAAGCTAAATGTATGATATCAAGAATGGTAGATTGAGCACGACAGGCAACTCTTGCAATGCAGCATACGGATAAGTGCTAGGCTCCCAACAGTCCGCTGGCAAGATGCCATCAGTGGTGCTTATGTGGTGGCTTGCTGCTTACAAGACTGCGCTGGTAAGTTGCCATTAGTGTTGAACGAGAGTGGCGGCTTGTTGCTCAAAAGGCCGGACTATGCCCTCACAGGGGGTCACCCAGCGTGAAGGAATAGCACAATTGCATGATAAGTTTCATCTTGCATGCCTGATCTATAGGTACTGCATTTGGGATTGCACCAACACAGCATGGTGAAAGCGCGCACGCGTAAAAGCCAAAGCCTGTGTGGGCAAGGCCTCCAAGATCACAGGACACACATGCACTATTGGTGGGTTATTGTGCTGTACACCTTGCTTACTGCAGCAAGTAACTAGCAGGCACGCATGAAAGCATGCCTAATCTACAGGTATTGCGTTACACCAACAGCATGGTGGAAGTGCGCACACGTGAAAGCCTGCGCCTGTTTGGGCAAGGTCTCCCATGTCACAAGCCATGCATACACTCTTGGCAAAATGTTGTGCTGGCTATCCTGCTCACTGCAGCAAGTAACTAGCAGGCATGCATAAAGGCATGCATAAAAGCGCGCATGGAGTTGGCTGTGGTCATCAGACTAAGGTATGCAGCAACAACAGCCAAGAGCAATGCATGATGCAGACGTACTCTGAGTCCACAGCATTGACTTCACGCTCCACGCCGTCTTCAGAGATTGTAGGACTGATGAAAAATTGGGCAAAACGGTCCAGAGCCCCCTCAAGGTGATCATGGTTCACATCAAAATGGTAGTTGGTGCTCTCAGAGGAGGTATATGCATTTGTTGAACCACCATTCTCTGACTGCACAAGCACGTATTTGCTCACAATGCAGCTGCAAAACTTGCATCATGGGTTAGAACATGTGCTGGTGTGTTCAGCTGTGTGCAGCGTAGTACGATAGGATTTGCCAGTGATCAGGGGGCCTGACAACACAGTGCTGAGGCTTTGAGCATGGCGTCCAGTCTATAGTTGTGCACACGTGCGAAGAGACTGCAGAAGACTGGGTGCTCAAAGCTTACCACAAACTTGGAGTATTCATCTTCCAAAGGGTACTTCTCACTTGCATAAAACAGCATGTGCTCTGTGAAGTGAGCCAAGCCCGGCAGGTCATCGGGGTCGCCCAGGCTCCCTATGCGCACCTGTGTGCGGAAGGTGTATGCATCGCATCAGGAGCATGTCATGCTTGCGTGTAAAGCGGTTGACCTAACACGTCGATCACATACACTACAGCGGTGCGAAGAGACGTTGCACCCTCGGACTATTTGTGTCGAAGAAGCTGGAAAGCATATGCATAACAAGATTGCTCACATCCATCGCAGCTGCTGCCTTGTCTGCTTCAGGATCACTAACAAGCATGATGCGCAGGCCATTCTCGAGCTTCAAGCAGCGATACGTGAGCTTGTCTACGGCGGGTTTCACGACCTCGACACCGCCTGATTGATGACACGATCTCATGTCGTCAGCCTCAGGCATGACGGCAGAACAGAGCGCGTTTAGAGGCGAAACACTTGCAACTGTGTAGTCTCCTGCATGAATCCGTGCACTGCCGCAGTGCGTAAACGACTCCGTATCTTCCAAGCTGTCTCAGATTGTGCACTTGCAGCTTTCACCCTGATGACAGTCAAGAATGACCTGTGTTGCTGCCAAACACAGATCATCGTGTATGCATGGTCACGACTGCAAGCATGCTGCCTCCTTCAGATTTGCAGGAGACATAATGGTACAGAACCATGTGCCTTCAAGTGAGTGCCTAGTTACAAGATGAGCAATGTCCTTCTACATGTTGAAGTGACATCTTGCGCCATTACTGGTGCAAGTGCGGCAGACCTTGTGCAGTTTATAGATAGTGATCCGGGAGACTGGGCTGCCCGTGGTGATGCATCAGGCGTTCCGCTTCTGACATACAGCAGCTGCTAGCGGAAACTCTTTCAAGGCCACATATATATGCAGTACATGAGCTACTTTGCTGAAAGTGTGCAGAGAGTATATTCAAAATTTCAATTGCATGCATGTTTCTTGGTGATGACTGCACGCAAGTTCAGTAGCTGTGCCAACCTGGGCTCATCATTGACCAGCGTATGCACTGACACACAGATTGTTACAATCGGTCTTGAGTCTTTCAACACTTGGCATAATGATTGTCTGTACTGAGCAGGCTTTGTCTGCAAAATACTCTGCATGATTGCAAATGAGGTTTGCTGTTGACATCTATTGATACTACAGTATATCAGAAGAATTTGCAATGATGCGTCATAGTCTAACAACGCTATATATAATTCCTGCTATTGCAATCCTTGCTTTGAACAATCTTGATAATGCTCAAGTGCCCTTTCAGAAACTTGACATACACAGACAGTCTTCCAGTATTGGCTATGTACTTATGCAAACATAGAGGGTATATACATGGCATTCATGGTATAAGTGCGAGACACTAATCCCAAGCAATTGCAATCACAGCTGGTGTACATGGTGCTTACGCAATGACTCTGAGGCTCCTTTGGTGGACCGTGCAACTAGTGACAACCTGCTTACTCTTGACAGAACTGACTAACGGCAGAATTCGCACAAAGCAGAAAGCAGTGGTCAGTATAGCTTGGACTTGTATGTTCACGGTAGGAAAGGGTAGTCAGTGTATCCCTTGTCACTACCGCCATAGAATATATCTCTGACAATTTCATAAAGGGGCGCACTCTTCCTGAAATGCCTTGGACTTAAATGTTCATTCCAGAAAAGGGTAATCAGTGTATCCCTTGTCAGTACCGCCATAAAATGTATCCCTGACATACTTGTTGAGTGGTGCACCTTCCCTGAAACGCCTAGGCAGGTCAGGATTTGCCAAATAGTGCCGGCCAAAGACAATGAGATCTGCATGGTCCTCCTTCAATGCTGCAATTGCGCGCTCCCTGTTGTAGCCTCCTACACATGTTGCAGCACAGTTTGACAAGGCCCAGCAACAGGACAGTTTGTGGCAGGGTGTTACTATGCCTTGCCAAAGCTTGCAGCAAAGACAAAGGCACTTGCACAAATGCCATGCAAGGTGACATTCATGCAAACTGACAGCAGTGCAAGGCAGTACTTGCTGCTGCAAAGGGACCATCAGAAAGCTTTCTGAACGGTGTCAAACTCTGATGCTGATGTTCCCCTATGATTGATATTGTGCAACATGATCTATCACCACAAACAGGCACCATTGCTGCAAAACTTATCCCAGCAAACGCAGTACCTGCTGCCAAGAAGGGACCATTGAAAAGCTTCCTGAACGGTGCCAGACTTTGATGCTGAAACTCTCCTGTTGCATCTGTTGCTCCGTTTGCTCTGGGCTCCACCATGTGCAGGTAAGCCAGGTTGAGCCCGTTCAGCTTCTTCACCAGGTACTCGTTGGTAGCGTAGGGATTTGGGTCTGCTACATCACCAAACTTTTGGAAAGCTGAAAGCCTGCACACAAAACAAACCCACCGTCAGCAGCAGCATACTTCATACCAGCCATTGTCAACCCGTTCAGCTTCTTCACCAAGTACTCATTGGTAGCATAGAGATCTGGATCTGCCACATCACCAATTTCCAGGAATGCTGATAGCCTGTAAAGCAAGTCAAGCACCAAATCAGGAGAATTGAGCCCGTTTAGCTTTTTCACTGCGTACTCATTGGTGGCATAGGGATCTGGGTCTGCCACGTCCCCAAACTCCTGGCAGGCTGAGAGCTTACAAGGCGGGCAAAAGACATGTTCCGAGGCAGTGCATGTGATGGCACATGGCAGTATTGGGCATAGGCCATAAAGCACTCCCTATGGGAAGCATGCAGCTATGCATGCGACAATCACACTTCATGCATCAACTGATGTTTGCCCGACTTGTTCTGAGCCATGTTGTACCACATTGAGGATTAAGGCTGTGATGATCGAGCAAGACTGACCTGATGCCATGTCCGCCCCAACTTCTTCTATCACTACCTGTGTGACTTCTTGAGCAAAGCAAAACTGACTTGCTTTGCTCAATGTGTCAAGATGTCCGTCTGGACTTGAGAGTGCAGAGTCAGAAATTTGCACAAGACTGACCTGATACCGACTCTGTCGGCGCCAACTTCATCAACCACAGCCTGAGTAACCTCTAGAGCAAAGCGGCACCTGTTTTCCGCGCTCCCGCCATACTCGTCTGTGCGCTGGTTTGGCTTAGGCTTCAGGAACTGATCAATCAGATACCCCTGCACACTCTTACAAGTACTTGTCAGCGCAAGCTGCAATACCAGCCAGGCAGGTACATGGCAGATGCATGGTAGGTGCATAGCAAGTGCATGGTAGGCGTCCTGGGCAACAATGCTCCGTGCACATTGGCAACACAGCCATCAGCATCAGTCCAAAAGAAAACAATCAAATGTTGGCAATTGGCCACCCTTCAGCAAAGAGTGACAGAAGATACAGAACAGCAAACATTCAACCAAAGGCAATCAGCAACAGGTCAATGAAGCCTACGTTTACACAAGACAAATATGTGCATGTGCTTGCCAGTAATGTTCCATTGTGGTCTCTGTCAGCAGTCAAATGCCAGGCAGTCACCCACAAGCAAGAAATTATGGGCTGGATGTCAGCCAGACAAATTGAAAGCACTCACATTCGCACCATGCACCTCAACCCCATCAAAGCCGGCATCAATGGCATTGCGCGCTGCTTGCCTGAAGATTTGCACCATCTGCAGCATGCACACTGGTATCACATACACGGTATTGAAGTGGCACTCAATGTCTGTTCAGCTCACAGTGCACTCACATGAGCAATGAGAGTACACACATCTATGCCTAAGGTCAAAAGATTGTGTTGCAGATAGAGGCAATCAGAAGCTCGGGAGGTGTCATTGCCACTGTAGCATTCACAAAACCAGAGCATTTTTGTCTCGAATTCATGCAGCACATCTGCAGCAGGAAGCAGGTAAGTGCTGCCACTAAAAGTCAGTGCTTTCATATGACCAAACAGGCGCTTCCAGGTGTAGAGGATAGCAAGTGTTTGTGCAGCTTGTGGAAAGCACTTCCATAATGGTAATGATCAGTAGGCTATGCTCAAACTGCATCAGCTGCACAGGGCAAGATTAACCTGTGCAATGCCAGCATGGTCAAGGGCTTCTGGTGTTGCATGGGGCGGCGCCATCATTGAGCCCTACTTGCAGCATGGCACTGTCATGGTGATGAGGTGCCATAGCCACAAACAGATGTCTTACATGAGCCATGTTGCCCTTGTTAGCATCGTTCATATTGAGCATGACTGACCTGTGCAATGCCAGCATGATCCAGCGCCTGAGGCACAGGGTGTGGTTTGGGCCCATCAGGGGTGTATACATCCCCGGTGCAAGCAGTGGCAAAGGAAGACACAGGTGTGGCACCGTTTGGCTGCATGCCTGCACACAAATTGTGGGTATCAAGATATGCCACTGCCCACGCATTGCATAGACAATGCACAGCTCATCATGCATCTGGACATCCCCTGTGCAAGCAGTGGCAAAGGACGACTCAGGCGTTGCACCATTTGGCATGAGGAACAGATTCATATTGAAGCATGTCAGGCGGGGAGGGTTTGTTGAAAGTCAAAGCTCACTTGGGTGTGAGACTCGGCCTGTGTGCCAGAGCTGGCAGAAGAAAGTGGCCCCATGGCCTTTCACAGCCTCTGAAATCTTCTTCCATGACTGAATCTGAGCCTCATTATATATGCCGGGAACATCGATGTACCTGCACATGTGACATAGCATGTATGAGGCAAATTCGAATGGACTGCATTGGTAGAATATTGCAGGCAGCAATGGATAGTACGTGCTGTGCAGCAAGTAGTGCATGCGGGCAATGCAATGCGGCCCCGCGTCCTAGCTGGAAGCAAAGCGTAACCAAAACAGCATGCAGCTGACGTATGCAACAGGGGAAAGGTGCGTACCCACGAGCAGACTCAGACACGGCTGTGCCTTCAGCGATGATCAGACCGCCTTCACAGCCGCGTGCCCTCTGCGTGTAGTACTCGATCGCGTTGGCTTGCGGGATGTTATTGGTGGCTCTGCTGCGAGTGAGTGGCGCGTACACCAGGCGGTTCTTGAGACTGAACTTGCCGAGGGTGAACGGCTGAAACAAAACAGAGACGTCTTCTGATGACGATGGAGCTGAGTATGTCGGCTGGCCTGCCCTGCGCAGTCAGAAAACCCTGGTCGTACTTAGCTGCAGCAACTGCAGAGGCATCACACGTACTGCAGTGCCACCAACAATGCTCAGAGACATGCACTGTCGAGTGTGCAATGAACGCTTTGGTGCAGCCGTCACCAAGGGTCGACATCACAGCCAGTAGGCGATTCACATCTGGTTACCCTTTTTGTTTGACAAGGCCGTTCGGATCAAAGTTGTCTTCAGTGCTGAACTCCTTGCGCTCCGGGCTGATGTTGTCCTCTGAACCTAAGACACACGAACTTTCCAAGATCATGCGACTCACAGGCGCACTCAGAAAGCTTGTCTTGCGGTCTACAGAGCTAGCTAGCTGTACCAATGGCATGCCGGATCCTGCTTAGAGTATAGATAGCACGAACACGCAGGGCGCGCATAAAGGCTCCTACCGTTGTGTCGCACTTCTGGTGCCATTGCGCTGTTGTTGCGTGTCTGCTAGGTCGCGACAGGAGCTGACGAGCTGCGTTCTCGACCTGCTCTGCACTTTTCGCCATTTGACTCGGGGCAAATTCTTGCATTACTCCATGGGAGCATGGCATGAGCGTAATCAGACTGTCCCAGGGATTTTGGCAAACCTTGTTAGGCAATGCATTGCACAATTTGCACAATGTCAATGCCACAGCAGGGATTCGCCGAACACACAAAATTGAGTAAGCAAATTAATACGATGGCACTTTACGCTTGCCTTGGCGTGTACAATGAAATGAAGAGAAAATGCACTACCGCAGGCACATGACACAGGGTGCATGTCATGCTATCAGCGAGGTGTGTTACTACGCACAGAAGCACTAGGACACCAGCAGCGGTGCACAGGCCAAAGCACAGAACGTGCTGGGCGCTGACTGAATCTAGCACAGCGCTTCTGCAGGCTTCATGACATCTTCTTCTTGTGTCAAAAGTTCAAGGCTGTGTTTGGATCAATTACTAATACGGTGTGATTCAGCCACGTGCGTTCAAATAAGGGGCTCGCGCTCACTTTGCATGCATGTGGTTTGTGACGTTGCGATAAGAGCACAGGTGGTCACATAGAGAATAGGCGTCTTGCCGAGTTTGCTTTGCACCTCCCAGCGCCACAAGCAGCAGTACAGCCTTCTGGGAAAAGGAGCTTCACCGCTTGACTAGATATCGCTCAAAGTGCCAGATGCAACACATGCTTGCAGCTGGAAGTCCTTCTGCGGTCTGCCTCAAAGGCTCAGCAGCGACACAAAGCGTTCGATTTGGCTCATTGCATGTCCCGACGACTTGCGCTCGCTTGAGGCAAACGTTAGGTACGCCCAAGCTCATATATTTCCACCTCTATATACTTGACTCTAGAGCAGCTGCGCAGACGCGACTGCCAAGTTGGAAGTCGGGCTCCGGCTCGCTGCCGCCTTGCACGTTGTGCAGCGCTCTGCTTGCCGCTTGTGCCGTTGACGTACGAAGAGCACGCAGGTCGTACAGCAGCAAAGAGCCGGCAGCACTCTCAGGTCGTTAGCGCCATTGCGGCTCCAGAGGGTCTCAGGGGCCATGTTCAGGCTGAGGGCCAAACCAACGCACCTAATTCGTTCTCGCAGCAAGAGTTTGACAAGTTCAAGCAAGGTTACAAGTCCCAGTACAGTGAGCTCAGCTTTTGGGTGGAGGACAAAGACATTGAAGGTAACTTCCCGTGAGAACGCTCGAGGACTAGTCATGACACCATCAACGAACTGCAATAGTCCTGCTGCATTAAATCAAGTCTGGTTTCCTTGTGTAAATGGACATCTAAGCCTTGCCAGCTTAGTTTTGCATGTCAGAACATATTTGGTACGGCGTTCAACTCAGCCAAAACTCAGATGGTCTTAGGGTCACTTCGCAACACTGCCCACATCAACAGCTTGACCTGGGACAACATGTGATCTCTCTTTAGCCCTCACCCAGTATGCTCACCCTCATGGGTGTGCATGAGTCATCCCCTGAGAGCAAGCCATGGGTTGTGGACAGGCCTGAGGCACTGAGGCACAGCAGTTCATATGATCTAGTGTGGCTGCGCAGCCCTGGCGTTGTAGCGCAGTGCAGCATCTGAGAACAGAAGTTGTCATGTACTACCTTCTTCCTAAGCATGCTGACCAACATGCTGTCAGCTTTAGACCCATGATTTCGTTCATCTCACAGCGCCAATCTTTCATTCATGCTGCTTGCTTGCTGACAAAGTCAGAGCTTTCGACTCAGCTTAGCACAGTGCAGTAATAACAAGCTGCTCAGGTACCATCCCAGCTGAGCTTGAGGAGACACTTATGCGTAATGGGCCTAGTTTGCTTGAGGTTGGCTGCACAGTACGCATTTATGATCAAGCGCCTCTGCTGTCCCTCTAATAGAAAAGCAGTGAGAACCTTTGCATTCTCTTTCAATGTTTCTCAACCCTTGCAGAAGATCACATCCTCAGCTTGATGAAAGTGACGCATGTGCTGTGCTGTTCAGGTACCATTCCAGTTGAGCTTGAGGGAACAATTCTGCGCAACGGGCCTGGTCACCGTGAAGTGGGCGGCACAAAACTGGTGCATCCACCAGCACAAGATAGCATGTCCCTACATTGGCATGATGGCAGTACAACTGACTACTGTTATCTTCAGGTACCATTCCAACTGAGCTTGAGGGAAGTCTCCTGCGCAATGGCCACAAAGCTTGCTCGTTTCCTGACAAACGTAAAACCCTTGACTTTGCATCATTTGCTGTTCAGGTACCATTCCAGCTGAGCTCGAGGGGACACTGCTGCGGAATGGGCCTGGTCTCCTGGAAGTTGGTGGCACAAAGCTTGCTCAGCCACTAGACGGGGACGGCATGGTGAGTCAGCCAACTTGAGTTGTCAATGGACTTGCACTCAACTTGAACTTGGCTGAGTGGTAGGCAGTGCATTGACTGCTCTTTGTATTGACTGCTTGATCTTGAGAAACTTGTCCATATATCTTATTGTCCTTACTCAGGAGCACCGTTGCAGTCATAATGCAGTGATTGCTTTCCAACTGTGCTGTCCTTAGCTCAGCAATGTCCTTACAACCAAGAGAATCTTTACAAAGAGAAGTCACTGGATATGCAAACTGAATGTTTGCACGTGGTGGCTTGACCGTTGGTCTACATGCCAGGCCTTTGCATGCATGACTATGCATTATCAATAATCCCAAGGCAGTCTGAGGATGCTGATGTTGAAGATTTTGTTGGAGATTTGCAAGTTTGCAATCAAGGATGGTAAGATCCATTTCCAGAACAAGTATGTGCGCATTCATGATCTACTGAAGGCGCAAGCAGCAGCAAAACTAATTCATAAGGCAGATTTACTGAAGGAGCAAGCAGCAGCACTCCTAGTTGAGGAGGCAGGAAAGGAGACTGATTGATTGCTGGCTTGAAACCCTGATGTACCTGCAGATTTGCAAGTTTGCAATCAAGGACGGCAAGATCCATTTCCAGAACAAGTATGTGCGCACTCACGATTTTTTGAAGGAGCAAGCAGCAGGCAAGATGTTGTTCAGAGGCGTGTTCAGTGTTGGCAATCCATCTGGCGGCTTGTTCTTCAACCCATTTGACTTCACAGTCAAGAATGTTGCCAACACAGGCGTTGTCAACTGGGGCAACAAGCTTCTGGCCTTGTATGAGGTCAGTGCAGGCTTTCATTTGCATGAATGTGTTCGTAGCAAGGTGTATGCCATTTGCTTGAGAAGCATATTCTGTACATATGTGAATTGTTGATGCACCATGCAGCTGTGACAAGGTTTCTTTGCAGAGTCACTCATCATTCTGATTGTTTACCTCTGCTGTGATCATGGCATCACCAATTGAAACTGCAGAGGTAAACAATCAGAATGATGAGGGACTCTGCACAGAAACCTTGTCACAGCTGCATGGTGCATCAACATTTCAACCTGCATTGCACTGCTGCTAGTAATGAGCTGCAGGCATGCTGATGTTAAAAGCTGCTGTTTGACTTGTGCTGCTGTCAAAATGACGCAAAGGCAAAGCAGTACCGCAAATTCTCACTCATTCATTCATTTCATTCATGCATTGTGAACGTAGGCTAGGCAGGCTCAGCAGGCCCATCTAGACACGTACAGAAGCAATCAACTGTCTCCAATCAGTTCTATCATGTGCTAAACTAAACCATTTACATTCTCATTGTGTAATGACTGCTTTGGTTCCCCAAAAAATTGGTCCTGACATAAAATTGTCTTTGCTCAGAGGGACCGCTGCAGTCAGAATGCAGCGATTGGTTATCAATGGCGTTGTCCTTACATCAAGATTGTCCTTACATTGAGTGTCATTACAAAGAGAGTTTACTGTGCCTTTCTGGATTTTGCTGACATCTTCATTGTTGAAGGGCATTGCTGAGTTGCTGCATATGTTGTGGCGCTGATGTTGTTGCCAACAACTGTGCAGGCACATTTATTATAGTAGATGCATCACTGCCCATCAAGAAAACACATCACCACACCTCAAGGAACCTGTTTTACAGAGGCTTTGATGCTCACCAGCATTCTGTCAAATGTTCTTATGTGCTGCAGTCAGACTTGCCCTATCAGCTGGACAATGATGTGAAGACCATAGGGACCACCAATTCGAAAGGTGCAATTGACACAGACAAGCAACGCTTTCAGAGCTCACTGCCACTATTCTCACTCCCATCTCATGCTGCAGTCAGACTTGCCCTTTCAGCTGGACAGTGACCTGAAGACCACAGGCACCACCCATGTCATCAGCATCAAGCTCACTCCTGCTTTAGCACCTCCTTTTTGGATGCTGCAGTCAAAGTTTCCCAATCAATCCGTTTGGTGCTGCAGTCAGATTTGCCCTATCAGCTGGTCAACGACCTGAAGACCATTGAGACTTCCACTCTCTCTTTTGACACAGACAAGCAACGCTTTGGATTGCACTACCGTGTTGTGATAGAAGCTTTTGAATCGCGTTGCCTGATTGATTTCAGCTTCCAGAACCAGCTTCTCAGCTCTCGTGTGCTGGTGCAGTCAGATTTGCCCTATCAGATGGACAATGACCTCAAAGCTATTGGAACTAACACTGTCATGGTACCATTCACACAGACAGGCAAGGCTGTGAGGCTCACTAAATCAGATGTTGCTTGGTGTTGCAGACTTAACCAATTGATATGTTTGTTGCTGCAGTCAGACTTGCCTTATCAGCTGGACAATGACCTCAAAACTATTGGGACTACTACTCTCAATGGCGCTATTGACACAGACAAGCAACGCTTTGGAGCCCACTACCGTATTGTGACAGAAGCTGATGGCTCCCGCCGTTTGATTGGTTTCAACTTCCAGGAGCAGTCATTAGCACAGAGTGGTGTGGTGACCATGTGGGAGTTTGATGACCAATTCAACAGCATCAGCAAGACACAGCATACCATGCCAGTAAGTTCTGTAACCATGCTGGACTTCAGAACTCTTGTCACTCTTGTCACTGTGTCAGGGATTGCCTCCAGTTAAACAGCATCAGCAAGATACAGCACACAGTGCCAGAGATTTTTGACCATGCTAGAGTGATGACCAATGCAACAGTATCATCAAGATATAGCAATTGATGACAGTGACTCATGATCAATAGCACAATGTGGGTTGGTGACCGTGTGGGAGTTTGATGACCAATTCAACAGCATCAGCAAGACGCAGCACACAATGCCAGTAAATTTCTCGCCATGCTAGAGTGATGACTCATGCAACAGGATCAGCAAGATGCACCACACAATGCTGGTGAGTTTTCTGATAACCATGCTGGAGCATGTTGACAGTACAAGTTCGCTGAACAATTCAACAGCATCAGCAAGACACAACATGCCGTGCCGGTGAGTCTTCTGCATATGCCAGAACTTGACGGCAAGTCCAACAGCATTAGGATAATGCAGCAGTTGGTGTCACAAAGTGAGCCGGCGCCCATGTGGGTGTTTGATGACCAATTCAACCGCATCAGCAAGACACAGTACACGATGCCGGTAAGCCCTGAGACATGATGCAGTCTGTTGGTGAAATTGTTTGCATAAGCATCCAAAGTCAGCGTGTGTTCTGACCATGGAAGACTTTCAAAGCATCAGCAAGACACAGCATTTGATGCTGGTGAGCAAAGGTCTTGCAGCATGATGCGTTGCAATCTACGTCAAACATCTTGCGCAGATGTTACATGGCATCTGTCACTTCAGCCAGGCACAGGCTTGCATGCAAGGTGCCTTGTACTGTAATGCCGCACATTTCATTGTGTCGCAACACGATGAAAAGACCAAAGCAGCAAATGCAGTGCTCCGGCATAACTTGTCTTGATTGCTGTAGGCATTGCAAAAGCCACGCTGATGACACATTTGTACTCTTTGTGCAGGGAGGCACTTTTGGCTTCATCCATGATGTATTAGTCACAGATGAGCATTACGTCATTTTGGAGAATCCCATTGAGATGAACTTCGGACGGCTGTTGGGCAAGTACGCCTTGGCAAAAGCCTGCTTAGCAGAATGCTTGGAGTACAAAGCTGACAAACCCACAAAGATACATGTCATCACACGGCCTGGCAAGCGCAGCTCCATTCTAGGTCAGTCATCTCTCTGCCGCCTGCGTGTTGGCCTGTCCATGCGTCGTGTTACCTGTATGCCTACCTGTCTGCTTACTAGCGTTCTTCTCCTTCCATGAATGTATCTGAAGGCAACAATGCTCGCTTTGTGAACCCTGTAACTTTCCGCAGAATGCTGACAGAGATAGCCTGCATACATGAAGGCCCTGGGCAGTGTATACAGATAAGAATCCAGCCTTCTTCAACAGAGTGCTCACAAAGCAGATTTGTGCAATGCAGGCAACCAAGCAAGAGCGACGTTTGAGACTCCAGCATTCTTCTCCTTCCATCATGTAAATGTCTTTGAGGCAAGGGAGGACAGACTTGTAGTGGACACTATAGCGCTGGCCGGCATTGACTTCAGCAACAACTATGACTCTGCTGGAATGTTTGAGGGAGAGCCTGGCAAGGGGGTCGTCACCCGCCTCATCATCAATGCCAAAACTGGTCAGGTATGCGACTCCAATACTTGCCTTTGAGAAAGGCTGTGCATAAGGCCTGCTTTTCACTGCACACAATTGCAGCATGAAATTTTCGTCAGCATGCTATGGGCAGATCCCAGCAAGGCAGTTCACTGGCTTTCTCATGCAGGACTGATTGCCTTCCCACCTGTACATTCATTGATATTGTGTTGTGAGCAAGTGAGCAGGGCAGGCTGGGTTTTCTCAATCTGAAGACAAAGCTTCTGCATTTTCACAGTCAAGGGGTGCTTGTCCACTTGCAGTCATGAAAAGTGCCTTGTACAGGCACCCACTTCTGTGGGCAGAGAAGCCATCAGATTCGCTGACATCCAAGTCTGCACCTGATTAAGTTTCCTTAACATGCCTTGACTTAGTCTATCAATATGCATCCTAATAATATGCAGGTGGGGAAGCATCTGATCCTGGCAGAGTCTGTGACCTGCATCACTGTTGCATGAAACATGAACTGCTTTTGACCTAGACATTGGTCATGCCAACACTCACTGCTGATGCTGGACCTTTGAATGCTGTGACTGGTCACGCTCAGCCAACTTGTTCATGATACATCTTTGCCAGTATGCAGGTGGACAGGCGTCCTATTGTGACAGATAGAGCCAGCAAGTTGCCCTCTGTGGCTCCTGCATCAAGATTTGGCAAAAAGTGCAGCCTGACCTAGTGAACTATGCATGACACTTCTTGCCATGATGCAGGTGGACAGGCATTCTATCCTGACTGACAGAGCTAGTGAGCTGCCCTCTGTGGCTCCTGCAACACTATTTGGCAACAAGTTGCAGCTTGACCTACTGAATTATGCATATCACAACTTTGCAAGTGCACAGGTGGACAGGCAACGAATCTTGACTGACAGCGCCAGCGAGCTGCCTTCTGTGGCTCCTGCTGTCATGGGCAAGCCTGACACGTATGCGCATAAGGGCAGCAGCAGAGCGAATGAGTTCAGTTGACATGCCTTTACCACATGCAGGTGGACAGACATCCAATCTTGACTGACAGAGCCAGTGAGCTGCTCTCTGTGGTTCCTGCTCTGCTGGGGAAGCCCCAAAAGTGGAGAGGCAGGCGTGGATTGCCAAGTGACAGCCTGCACTCAATGCATTTATTCTGAGACATTTTTGCTTGTGTGCAGGTAGACAGGCATCCGGTTTTTACTGACAGAGCCAGCAAGCTGCCCTCTGTGGCTGCTGCTGTTGTGGGCAAGCCCAACAACTACGCCTACATTGGCAGCAGCGGAGTCGTGGGTTCACCCCGACGTGTGTGTTCCCATGCAAAGACCAGTGGAGAGGCAGGCAAGCACTGCAATAACACAGTCAACAATTCTATTCAATGGAGGCAGGGCGGCACATCCTTGCAAATGCGTAGGTGGAGAGGCATTCAATCTTGACTGACAGAGCCAGCGAGCTGCCTTACTGAGTGTTGTGCGGGAAAAAGCTGCTGTTGCACAGATCAACAGGCATCCATGGTCAAAGATGGAGACGCCTCCACTTGTGACTCACACAACCGAGCATGCCTTGGTGACTTGTTTCTAACACCATCTTGCCATCATGCAGGTGGACAGGCATCCAATCCTGAATGACAGAGCCAGTGAGCTACCCTCTGTGGCTCCTGCTGTTGTGGGCAAGCCCCACAAGTATGCTTACGTTGGCAGCAGCAGAGTCAACGACAAGAGCAACTGGGGTCCCCTGCAGGTCAGGCGTTCCTCAAGTGCATATGTTTGTAAGTGATCCAAAGAGTGTCTTCTGTGGCTCCTGCTGCCGTGGGCAAGCCTCACAAGTATGCTTACGTTGGCAGCAGCAGAGTCAACAACATGAGCAAATGGGTCCCTTGCAGGTCAGTCTAAATGTCATTTCAGATTGTCTGACATCATCTGATCATATGTCCATTGGCATCTGCATCATGTGTCCATACTGCAGTATATACACCTCGCAACTACGCCTATGTCGGCAGCAGCAGAGTCAATGACAGGAGCAGTTGGGTCCCCTTGCAGGTCAGTCTATTCCTTAAGTGCTATCAAACATTGCCTTGACTCTTTGTTAGCAGCTGTGTCATGTTGCACTAATGCTGTTAGAGACAAGCCACACAAGTACGCCTATGTGGGCAGCAGCACAGTCTATAAGTACGCCTATGTGGGCAGCAGCAGAGTCAACAACAAGAGCATCTGGGGTCCCTTGCAGGTCAGTCCACCCTTCAACAAGGCTCTGAGCCCAGTCCTTGGTATTGCTACTTTAGATGATGTCAAGGGTGACACATTCACCAGATGTGTTTGCTGTTGATACGACGGAAGTGCAAGAAGTCGCACAAGTACGATCACCTGGGCAGCAGCTGCGTGACAGACATGAGCAGCTGGGGCCTTCTGCAAATCAATCCTACCCCTGAAACCCTAGACACCCCATGAGACATCTGAGCAGCCAGCAAAGTGATATTTGGAATGCTGGCTCAAAGTCGACTGCTCTGTGTCAGGTGTCGTTAGGCTATTCCAACTCTGCTAGCAGTGTTGCCATGTTTGACCTTGCAGCTTTCCTTGTACAGGTAGTGATGAGGCTCACGCTTCCAACAGATCTTGGGCTAGACACTTCTTTTTACGTCCAAGCAGTCAGCGATGATATCTGAAATGCTCACCCAAACTGCTTTGCACAAGGATCCAATTTCTGACAGCTGTGACACCATGTTAGACACCGCAATTCTTTCCTTTGCAGGTTGTGATGAAGCTCAATCTGCCCACCGACCTTGGACTGGACACCCGTTTTGATGTAGAAGCAGTCAGCAGCGACATTTGGGATGCGGGGTCAGATCAGTTTGCACAAGAACCCATTTTCTGTCCTAGACCAGGCTCTTCTAGGGAGGATGATGGTTGGCTGTTGGTCATGGTGTATGACGTTCAGAGCGATCGCACTCAGCTTGTTATTTTGGACGCAAAGGATTTGCAGGCTGGACCTGTAGCACGTGTCAAGCTCCCTCACAGAATTCCTTATGGTATGCTGCTGCTGCCTGTGCTCAGCAAGTGCATGTCTTGCAAAACTACAGAATTGCAGTGTGATTGCAAACAGCTTGTGATTTTGGACGCAGAAGATCTCAAGGCTGGACCCGTCGCATGCATCATGCTGCCTGGGATTCTGTATGGTATGCTCATGCTTCCAGTGCAAAGTGTGATAGCTCGTATTCACAAAGATTAGGGTGAGTGCAAGACTGACTGTACACAGCTTGATGCAAAGGACTTGAAAGCTGGGACTGTGGCACGTATGAAGCTGCCACAGGATTCTATACAGTATGTTCTTGTCTCAAATTGAACAGGCACATATGAGGCAAACACAGCTTGACTGGAAGAGCAACCGTACCCAGTTTGTGATTTCAATCGCAAAATTCAAAACCTTGGGACATAGCACAAAATAAACTGTCCCGCAACAGGCCTTTTGATGTAGACGTAGGGATGTATTGATGTCATGCTATTTTGTATGAGATTGTTCTCGCCCGTTGTTTGATGCAGAGGGTAATAGCACACAAGGCTTAATGACTCAATGCTATTAGGCTCAATGCCTAATGACAAGTTGCAACCATACAAAAGTGTCTTAGATGCAGCGCTCACCATACACTTGTCTTGCTGTCTGTAGGTACTTACAGGACGCTTTGATGTGTATTGACGTTTGAATGTCTTGCTGTCTGTAGGCATTCATGGCAGCTTTACTCAAGAGTACTTGGGAGCGTCTGAAGCGGCTCAGAACCAGTCATACGACATTCGCAATGGTGTGGGGTCAGGCAGTGAGCCCAAATATGCTTGATTCATGCCAGGAAGTGCACAAAATGCAAGGGCCGCAATGCCTGAGGCAGATCTATTTTGCTGCTGGTTCTTTTGGGAGACGGGAGGCGTGAGCTGCAAGTTGCACTTTTGCAAGGCTGTCTTGGCGCAATTCTTCTGTATGCAGAATAAGCAACGTCCCTGTGGAGTACTGGTTTTGAGGCTAATCAGTTCACATGTTAACGACCTCAGTCTGCAGCAGCGTTGTTGTTCAGCAGGTCTTGACCTGTGGTGTTGTCTGTTTTCAGTCTTGTTGCACATTGTTCCTGTATGAGCAGTAGTCTGATGGTGACAGTTTCGAGTCATTTCATTCATTTCATGACCACTGGCTTGAAGGTGAATGTTGTAGCATAGACGTGGTGATCAGGAAACAAACAGAGTTGCCGTTTTACGAGGACAGTTTGTGTTGCCACTTGCGCATTGCTGTGTTGTGTTGACGGTGTGAAACCTGAGCTTGTGATCTTGATTGCTTTTGTCTGTCTATTGCTTCAAGAGCCACTGATACTATGCAGTTTTGATGACGATCCTAGATTTGCGTGTAAAAATACAGCATGTTGTTTCCCACCTTCAGCTGTTCCACACAAGGTGAGATTTTTGTAACCTAATTCAAATTTGCTGTTGTCGCTGCTATTGATGCAACTCTGGAGTGCAACATACATGCAAGACATGACAGACTGCTGGCTGCGGGCAATGCACATATCTGCTGCTGCAGCGCTGAGTTGAACTGATGCAGTAGTTTGAATCACACAACATTGATGTCCATGTCTTCATGGTTTCATACTGTTAAAATCAGCTCACCCTACAAACGCAATTGATAGACATGCAGGCAAGGCAACAGTGCTCAGGGTCAATACGCCTTCAACGGATCAGCAAGTATGCTGTATGACTACATGACGCAGCAAATACTTCATGGACCACCTATACACTTCAAGCAGTGCTAGCTAGTTCACATTGCAAGATTAGTTTTAAGCTTTCAGTTTGCATCTTTCTCAGACCTGCCTGAATTCTTCTCACTTGAACAAACGTTGAGACTGCAAGAAACACAAAGCTAAGCATCACATGCCAGTCAACTTGAATAGACATCTTCAAAATCACACATAACAGCTATCAAAGCATCTATGCCACAATAAACGTAGGCTGGCATACACCTCATAAAACTTCAGAGCAGTTTTGTCAACCTTGAAACTTCAAACCAGTTCTGGCAATTGTGAAAACCTGCAGCAAATCTGTCAGCTAAGCATGCTTGCATGTGCGCAGAATATGTTCCTGATGATATTATCTGTTTGCGCCTCGGGAGTGGCATAGAAGACAAGTGGGTTGAAAGGATCACCGTGAAAAGACTCAAAGCTGCATTGATACCCCTCTTGTACTAGCCTAGCAAGCAATGCATCAGGTTGACCCTCAGTGCGTTGAACCCAGGCATAACTGAACTCAAACAGCAAGTATGGGACATGGACTTCTAAGATGGTTTTGCCACCTCCCCTAAAGACATGTCCTTCATACCCTTCGACATCCATTTTGACCACAAGGATATTACTTGTGTTCCCTTTCAATACATCATCAATGGTTGTCACTGCTACACCAGATTCTTTTACCGCATAGTTGTCAGGCAGAGTAAAATTGCCCTTGCAAGTAACTATGCCGTCACCCAGGTTATCGTTGGCGGAAAATATGGTACAGTTGTTTTGGGATACATCACCCAACATATCAGTGTAGTATGTTACCCTGTCCTGAAAGCCGGCATTGAAGCACAAGCTTCTCCTCAAAAGCTGCTCATTGGCGGACATGGGTTCAAAAGCGATGACTTGATGTCCCGCAGCAGCAAACAGCAAAGTGTACCAGCCAATATTGGCTCCAATATCTAAAAGAACAGCTTTGTCTCTTGATATGTTTCGCTTTTGGCAGCCTTGCTCCATTGCGTGCAGCAGGGTCCTGCTTATGCCCTCTTCCCAGAATCCAGCTTGCAAGATCCCAGCGGACACCACATCGTGCTGTGTGTAGCAATATATCGAGTAAGTCAAGTTTTCGAAGCTGACCGGGTAGCGGGTGAAATTGTCCTGAGTGTCCATGAGCGGCAAGGAAGCCTCGGTGCAGAAGCTGCGCTGTGTGTCTTGAGCTTCCTGTGCGTGCGATGCGGGTATCATGACTGCTTTCCTGCTGAAGGGAGTCAGCGACCATCGAAGCACTGCATGTCGCCGAGCAGCTTTGCGCGAATGCTGCCGTTGTGCAAGCGACCATGTAGATGCTGTGCAAGTCAACAGAACTACAAGTAAGACCACGGCGCAGTTGCGTTGCATGATGCCGCTGCTCTGCCGTACCCTGATGGACTGCAAACTCTGCTCGCCATAGGAAGTACAAACGTTGAACCACATTTCAAACTGCATGCACGTTGAACGCCAGACAGCGCGCTCCGTGTGTTCCAAGGAGGCAAATAAATTGTCGCATGGTTCTACCAGCACAATGCACAGACGTCCCATGCAAAATTCTTGACTCTCTCCATACCACTGAGCACAGCTGTAGACCGCCAAAGCGAGGTATGTACATATGTGGGGACATATCTTGCATGCATAGTGATGCTGCTGCTTGCAGACGCAAATTGCCTGCAGACTCAATCTGAATGTGATTTTTTGATGCAGACCAAGGCGCTGCAGAATCTGCATGTCGTGTAAGCCTGAAGTCAGACACTTATGTGTATGGCGGGAGATGCTTACAGACGCCAACACCTCTCACTGCTGAGTATGTAACTGTGATTGTCACATCTGCTTTGCTTGTTTACGTTCCTCGTAGTCGGTAGTGGTGAGTAGGCGGATTACAAAGTCAGCATTCCATGTACAGTATGATGCTAACATCACCGAGGCAAACATAAATAGCTTACTAGCTGAGCAGCTGCTTGTTTATCATGATCAAATAAGGCCACAGGTTACACCATGCGCTGAAGAGCAAGCTGAATCTGACCTGACAACACAAGACAGCTGCAGTAATCAGGCGTGTTGCTACAATTGCCTCCAAGGAGCCTTGTTACCGGTGAGCTGATAAAATCTCCCCAGTTCTTGCATCACAATGCGACTTGCTGAACTATATGATCAGAGCGTCATGTTTTGCATTCAGCTGCTCTGCTAACATCACTGAGTCCTGGTAAATCTGATCATACCCACCATCTGACAAAGGCCTGGGACCGCCATCCTTCTCAAGATTGAGCATGCATTGTGTGCCATCCCATGTGCCAGTGTCAGGAGCCCAGACAACAGGATTCATCCACACTCTGTCCTGCTTTGGCACCCTTTTGCGGTGATACAATGATCCATTGTACCACAATGGCTTGCCTTGATGATCCAGATGCAGAATATGGCTGGGGCAGAGAAGCAGCTTGCTGCTGTCCAAGTCAGTGCTGACGTGACCAATAGCAGATGCATAGGCATCATCAAAATGGTATGGTATGTTTGCCAGCTCAAATGCCATCCAATAGGTCTCCTTGTCGCCTGTACCCACAACAGCTTTGCGATGTTTGCAAAGACTGTCCACTCAGCAATTGCAGTAACTTCTCTGCTGCTTCAGCGCTGTTGCATGTAAATGTACAGCACCTAGAGTGTGTTTGTAGGTAGTCTCGCTCCTGATGAGGTGAGTGTTCATCCATGCTGCAAATAGCAGGCCTAGCAGTACATTTAAGTTGCCTTTGTTGAAGACAATCAGGCCGCTTTCCATCTCATGACTGGATGCATTTGCCCAGAAAGCAGACTTTGATAGCGAATTTGAATGAGGTCTGCCTTGCATGATGGTGTGCCACCAGTCATGTACATCACTGCCCTCATAGACAATACGGTCATGGAAAAACAGTGTGCCTGTTTTGCTGTACCCAGGGTGATCAAAAGCCACCTCAGGGGTTTGGAGGAATACAGAGTCTGAATCGGCAATTATGACGTGCTGAAATGAGGAGGCAAGAATTGCAAATGGCTTGATGGCCCAGCCACCTCCCTCGAGACCAACAATGCGCTCATCAAACAAGTGAAGGATGTTGATGGTGGTAACATGCTGTCCAACAGCCTCCAATGCATTGCGCTGAGGCTGAGACAGGTCAGTGTCTCCAGCATATATGATTTCAATTGGTAGTGAGGAGTGGAAGACCAACCTAACAGCAGCAACAAGATGCAGAGCAAACTGAAAGTCTGCAGCACCACAAGGGACAACAAGTCCATGTGTCCCATGGTTCTGATTTTGCTGACTGCTGAAGATTGTATCGTATTTTTCAGCTATGAAAGGAAACAGGTGCAGGGTTGCAGCCCTGAGTTGCTGTGCAACTTTGGTGTGTTTCTGTTCAGCTACGCTTGACTGCATTGATGGCTTGTGTTGTAAAAGGTTTGCAAGCTTTGCAACAGCATCTCCCATGACGGCAAAGTCGTCTGGTCCAGTTGCAGTTTTGAGTACGGGTTGAGCTTCGGAAAGCAGGTCTGGCGCCAAACCACCAGATGTGGTTGGCAGAGGCGATGACAGCAGTCGTGCATCACGCAAGTTCACGCAGCCTTGGCCGTCTTGACAGTTGCGCTTGATGATATTGTTACAGACTAGCAGTGTCACCAAAAGCGTGATCAAGGTACACCATACCCTGTTGAAGAAGGTGGACGATCGCATCGCTCAAGGTATAACGGACCTCAAAATGCAAGCTCGGTGATATTTCTGTGCAGCCTGCGAGCGATCCTACCTGGTTTGATCGTGGACGCAAGCGCTCAAGAATTCCAGGAATCAACTCGAGATCAGTCTGCTCTTGGCAGGGCCCTTGCCACACTGCCCCTGCATCCTCAGTCCTATGACATTGAGTGCATTTCAATGGTTACTGCGCTGTTCTGCTCGCTCGAAATCACTCGGTATGTTGTGCTGAGTTGACTCGCAGCTAAGCGTTATATGCCATTGTCTTGACAGTAGTGCTAGTGAAATGATGTCTAAGCCTTTACAATCAGTATGCCTGACTTGCAGCAAAGAAGGTTATATACAATGGGTACCACCGCACAACCTTTGTGGTCAAGTCAAGACTCATGTTTGCTAATATCTATGTGAGCCTATGTGAAAGTCATCTTTCGCCTCATGGTGCATTGCATGACACTATGCCTTGTTCTTCTTGACAGACACCATCCTCTTGAGGAAGCCCTTGATACTGGCTGCCTTCTGCACCTTCTGAGGGTGGGTGTTGCGGTGGAGTGTTTCACATACAGCCTCACTGTCCTGACTCTGCATGGGACAAACAAGAGCCTGATTGATCAAAACATCACATATATCGAACATTGTAGCTATAACAGCAGCACAATGCAGGCAATCTTGAAACTACACCAAGCACTGGCGCTACAACAGGTAGCATGCCCAATGTTTCTTCAAAAGTAGCAAAACATCGCTGCCGTGACAGCTCTTTTGGGCTGAGGCCATCTTGTAAAAGCACATTTCAGATCAAATAGCCAGCATGATTGATGCATAGGGAGCTCAGACATAGCAGTGAGGGTGCAGCTGGAACCAAGTGAACTGAGACCAAAGCGCTTTCTCACATTAAAGCACTCTCTTGTCTAGTTTTCATGGATTCCAGCAGTCTTTTGGCTGTCTCTAGACATCTACCAGTTGCAGCTACATGACAGCATAGCCAGACACGTATTGTGGGTACAGGTAAAGCAGTCAAAGCTTTTGGGGAAAAAGGGGGAGGGAGCAGGCAGGGGGTCGGACGGGTAGTGATGAGGTGCATACCTGCGTGTGTGACAGCAGCGGCAGGGTGCTGTGCTGAGTGGTAGCTGAGGCTGCAGCCAGCTCCACAACAGCAGCAGAAGCAGGGGCCGCCTCAGCCTTGCCGGTGAATGAATCGGCGAAGGGGTTGCCCTGACGCCGGCCCTGTATAATAACCCACACAGTCAAAGCAAGCGCACAAGAGCCAAGCCCTGTCGCCAGCAACATTTCAAAATTGTCTCTGTGTGTTCAAGAAACAAGGAAGAAGTGGTTCAAATCAAAGCTCAAACTTGGGCAGCTGTGTTTGAACTTGATGGTCGTGTATTTTTGCAATTGAGCTGCAGCCTAAACGATGTAAAACCTGGGTTGCGTAAGGCTAGAAAATACCTTGCCCGTGCGCTTTGAGCTCAAGCCAAAACCCTATTGCAGTGATGCACTGCCTGGACTGCAAATGATGCAATGTTGCAAAGGCAAGGTGCCCATGCCAAAGCACAGCAGTTCTGGAAAGGCAGAAAGGCAGAAGGCATACCTTAGGGCTGCCAGTGTCAAAGCCCATCTGAAGGCGATCAAAGACCTGGCTGTGACCCTCCAAGGGGCGGCCCCTCACCCCGACCCCACCAAAGCTGCCCCCCCGGGTGGCAGGGATAGACCCAGTGGACACCCTCACCAGGCCTGCCTTGTCTACCACCTTAGTAGACAGGTAGGAAGGGCTAGACCGCTCCACAGCTTCTGGCAGGTAGTCTCCCCGGTGGTCTACTGACTTAGTAGACAGGAAAGAGACGCCCGAGCGCTGCACTGCCTCAGGGAGGTAGTCACCCCTGCGGTCCCGGCCAACACTACCCACCTGCATGCAGCTAGGGCTCTTGCAACATACAGATCTGCTGATGATGATCATGACATCAGCAGGTTCAGAAAATTGCCAAGAATGGCTTCAAACCTTTGTTGACGCTGTTGATGAAGCAGTTCCGCTCACCATCAAAATATACATGACAATTGCAATACAGACAGGAGAATCCACATCACTTGAAGACAGTGTCATTTGCAGGATAATGCACATAGCAGAAAGAACTTTTTGTTCACTACAACAAAGCATTGACAGGGAGACTGGATTTTTCAGCAGAGCTTTGATTTTGCAGCTGAGCAAGGGTGAAGCAACTTGAACGAGCAGCAGAAAATGGCAGCAGTTCACAAAAAATCCACAGCCAATCCACAGTGACCGCCTTTCATGATGCTGAGACAGGCAGAAATATGTGTACATGGGTAGACCATGCAGCACGCCAATACACCGGCTCTGAGCAGGAAACAGGTGTTTGGTGTACCTTGGGGGTGGTCGGGGGTGAGGCAGGGGGAACATAGCCAGCCGCAGACAGGCAAGCCGCCCTGTAGTCCTCACTCACACGCTCTTCCTGAACAAGCACACCACACTGACTCAGCGGTCTGAATCATGCAAGGACAACAGCAACTTGTGCAGGACAGATAAGGCGACAGCTTATGCAGGACACACTGTTCAGCTTGCAGATAGGCATGCCATTTTCTGTATAAAAGCAAGTCTGGCCGTCAGAGCAACTTCATAAAAAGTTTGCCTGCCACAAATTCAAGAGCCATTGACAGCAACAATAGCTGTGGCAGTATGTGTTTCAGCACTGACAGCTTCACAACTTGTTGCATACCTGCTGCACAGCAGAGGAAATCAGGGGGGTAGGGGCGGGGGCCTGTGTGTGGGTCTCCTGGAGCAGAGCCATGTGGGCCCTGAGCTGCTGCTGCTCCTGCTGGCCAGCGCTCAACTGAGCCCTGCAGGACCATCTTTCTTTGAGAACAGAGGCGATGAGGATAGATGCTACACATGCATCACTCACAAAATGGGTCTGCACTGTAATAGCATAGACTCAAGGCTAAGTACAACGTACACACTACGCTGTAGATGTGTTGACGGTTCAAGCTGTATGCCTCTGGCAGTGTCACGGAACATTGCCTACAAGACAACACCCACATTGCTGATGGCAGACAAGCTGATTTCAAAACACTCATGCAACGAACTGTCTAGCAAGCACCACAAATGCTTGGTCGTATGTTGTTCACACAAGTTTCTGACTTTGCTTCAGGTCAGAATTTGATGGCAGGTGCCTAGAAAAAGTCATGAATGGTTACTGGAAAAGTTCCACAGAGGTAGTGCTGTACCTCAGGTCATTGATGACAGCAGTCTGAGACTCCAGCAGCTCGCTGACTCGCTGCTGCTGCCTCAGCTGGGCCTTCAGAGCAGCACACTCCCCCTGCACCCCCTGGATCTGCCCTGTCACCCTCCCCTCCATATCTGCAGTCCGCTGCTCCAGGGTCTGCATCTTCACAATGTGACCCTGGAGCAGGGAGACCTGCTCCTTCAGAGTGGTGATTTCCACTGCCTGAATGTGCTTAGACTGCTGCACCTGCTGCAGCTGCTGACCCACAGAGAGGATGCGGCTAAAGGCCTGCTGCAAAGCTACAATCCGCTGCTCAAGTGTGGTTTGCCTGGCAGTTGTCCACATAGTTGTTCTCTTCAAAGCCAGACGGTGCCTCTTAGCCTGAGCCCGGTGCTTCTTGGCCAGAATCTGCTGCTTCTTGAGAGAGGCCAAGGTGGTTTTGATTGCCCTGTGGCGGCGGCTGCAGCGAGTCTGTTGGGTGCTAAGCAGGTCTTGGGCGAACTTGAGCTTGAGACACTGCTCCAGCAGCTTAGCAGTGACGTCCACATGCTGAGTGTGAGCATGCTTATGATGGCTAAGCTCGCTGAACAGGTACAACGCGTACTGTCGCAATTGCTCATGCAAGCGCTTGCACAGATCTGCAGTCAAATGACATGAGGTGAGTGATGCTGTATGAGCAGGAGCGTTTGTGCAATACAGTTGCTATCAGGAAATGGAAAAAGCTTGTTAACAGCACCCACAGGTCCTGAGCAATGCAAGGATGTGCACAAGAGTGACTACTTTCAAAGCACCCAAATGCAAAGCACCCTGTTAAAAGATGTGCACAGCATTCTCATATTCTGAGCAATGTGCTTGTGCAACTTGGGGCATGCCAAAGGGGCATGCAGTTGCGGCAACGTTACAATGAACAGCGCTGCAGACGCAAGCAGATGCAAAGGGACTCACCACTGAACGCCAAAATGAAGCACACCACTGCCCCCAGCACCATCACAGTTGAAGCAGATGGCCAGCGCAACTTTGCAGGCTTAGAGGCAGGCGCACTGAGCTGCTCAGGCTGTGCTGACTGGTTCACAGCGACGGGCCGAAGCTCTTGCATCGGCACTGGCTTTGCACCAACCTCTGCATGAAGGGAACGAGGTCCGTCAGACATGACAATGGTGTTTTGCAGGCAGAGAGGTAGGCGCATTAAGCTGCACAGGCTGGGCTGACGGTTGAGCATTTGCGATGGCTGTGAAGTCACAACAAATCCTGCATGAAGCACACAATGTCAGACATTCAGGACAATGCAGTCCGTAGCTCGTGTACCAGCTCTGGGTTTGCCACAGGCTCTGCATGAAGCACACAAGCTCAGACAGTCAGGACAGTTCTCCCAATAGCAGTTGCAGCTCTTGCACTGTGGCTCTGCCGTTGCATCAGGCACTGCATGTCAGACAATGAGTTAAGTCATATAAAACAGTTGGTCAATACCAGATGCAAAATGTGTATAGCAGCAGCACCACATGCATCAGATTTTGCGTGAAGAAGACAAATTTGACGAGGCATCATACCTGGTCTAAGGGTGGATGCAAGTGACAGTTAGTAACAGATACACATGCAAACTTTGATGAACTGTGCATCCCTGAATAGCAAAGATTGCATTGTGACAGAGCTTCGTGCCTGATATAATCATTCAGGCTTGACATGGTCAGTCAATTAAAAATGTCAACTGCAGTCATGTCTCACATTACTGCAATGCAAGCAAAGCCATGCCACAAATGAAACCTTGCAGGCGCAAAGAGGGTCACCTGATGCAACGGCAGAGGTACTGTTGGGCACGCCGAGCTCAGCTGTGGGCAGGGAAGTGGGCACTGGTGTCCAGATCTTCATGGGAAAATTCAGTGGCTCCAGCTTTCCAACAGACTCTGCACGTACATGAACACACCAAAAGTGAACCTTGCTTCAAGGGCAGTGTTCAGCGACAGACGCACATGCAAAGTATGACCTGTTCCCAACAACCTGGATGAAAGACAGCATCGGGGCAGGTTCCTGTGAATTTTGTGGATGCAGCAACACGTAAAGCCATGCTCAACAGACAATAAACAGCTGTTGCAAAAGATGCTTCCAAGTTGCTGAAGAGCAATCAGAGCAAATTCTGTCAGTCATGAACAAACTACTCACCTGAAACAGTAGCGGTGGTGTTGTCAGGTAATTTAACCCCAGCCAAGCTCTGATTGCAGGCAGCCTTCAGTGGTGTCAGAACCACTGTGGAAGGCTTTACTCCAGGTGGGGATGATGGAAAACCGACTCCATCAACAGCTGCACCAACTGGCTGAGCACCTGAGGTAGATGCTTGAGCAGCCACAGCTGCATGAGTGGTGGCATCATGTGGCTGAGATTCTGAGATAGACTCATGGGGTGTAAAGGCTGCATCAATGGTGGTGTTGCCCCCAGGCCGCTGCTCAGGTAAGCACAAATCATCACCAGAAGCCAACATCACAGGCACATTTGGCACAGGGAAGGCTGCAGCTGTAGTTGCAGCCTGTGACTGAATGCCTGAGGAGGAGCTACTGATCGCGGTGAGCGGTGCGCGGATGGTGGTGGTGGTGGCGGTGGTGCTGTTTGCTGGCTGGTCTAGAGGCAGACACATGATGTCTGCCAGAACCCATGGCATGGGGATGGCTTCAACAGGCAGGCGCTTTGTAGCTGTAAGCATTGCTGACCCAACAGCTGCAGCAATCAAGCTAGTGCCACCTCTGGGCAGCTGACTACACAAGTCCAGAAGATGGTACTCGTGCAACAGAGCTTTGTCCTGGGGAGAGTTGACTACAGCTGGCTGATGCTGAGACGTGAACATGACGGGGCCACCCATAGGTACAGATGCATGAGGCACCCAGGCTGCGTTGAACTCTGGAGACAGAACTGCAGCTAGGTAGATGTCGTAGGGAACCCTGTGACGGTGATGCCTGAAGTTGACAGGCTTTGTACTGGGCTTTGCTGCAGTTGCTGCAGGTGTAGAGCCTAATTTGGCTGCAGGTGCTGCAGGCAATGATGGCTGCTGCTGGGGAGAAGGTGATGTGAATGAGGGCGGAAGTGACTGAGAGTGGGTAGGCTGCGCTTTATCTGGCTCATTGACTATGACCAGCGGCAGACCACGTCCTAGCTCAAAAGGCAAGAAGTGCTGTGCATCAGCAACCCCTTCTGCTGACAGAACCTGCATAGTCAAAAATCATAGCGAGTGTCAGTAGACTGTATGCAGCAAAAGCCGCATAGCAGGCGGACTCATCTGTGAGCATAGGTGTGCAACAGTTTGAGCTGATGAATTCTGAATCTTTGTATTTCGACCTCCTTATGCATCAGCAAACAGCGCTAGAAGTCATTGTCACACCTGTGTGTAGTCCTTGCCATCGGTGCCAGTAAGAACGGGCTCAGCTGCTGAAGGGCACACATTTGAGACAAGCGGAGGAGACTGGTCTTGAGCTCCAGCACAAAAGCTGGCTGAGACCAACAGCGACCAGAAAAACAGGAGGGCAAGAAGAGAGCGCCGATGTGCCATCATCGAGCTGAGGGCTCGAGAAGCCAGTCAGCGCTCACGATGGTAAGGTGGCTGCCAACACACAGCGTTTCAGCGGTGATGCGATAGGACGTTGCATATAATTGCGCGCTGCTGAAGTTGCATCAGATGCTGAAGCTGATGCAGCAAGCAAGAACGCTCAATTTGGCAAAGCATCAAAGCAATACGAACGTCATGCAACTTCTTGTAAGCTAAACTTGACCTCACCGTTGTCATGTCAAACTCGTCTCGATAGCGGCAACCCCAACTCCGCCCTTGGGGCATCTGCAATACGCTCAGCGCTATGTCCCCAGATTGCCGAAACCTCGCTGCTGGCAGTCTTTTGCGTTTGACCTATCTTACGTCATCGCTGGGCGTTACGGCCCTGCACGCGATGTAACGCTCAATTTTTAGGTGCCGTCCGAGATTGTGCCGTGTGGCAGATTGAGATTTGTGACTTCCTAGATTTGTCGGAAAGATTGCACGCTGTTGTAAAAAGGGACCTTGCTGGTGTCCTTTGAATGTCAAGCGATGGATATCTGAACCAGTGCTTCGGTCCACATGACCGACAGCAGCCAGCCTTCAGATTCTGAGATAGACGGGCTTACAAGTATTTCTGCCTGAAGTAATTTTGCTTGACTTTGTTGTCGACTCCTCGTGGTGTGATGTGCTGGCCACTCTGCAGGTCGGCTTGAAGCCCTCAACTTTCGCGGTCAGAATGTTCACAAGCCATTCGCGAGTCTTGGCCCCGTCAGTAACCCTTACTGCGACCCATTGGTTCCACCAGCCGCAATCCTTTCAGCGGAACCTATAGCGACCCAGGTGCCAGTTATGATCAGATCTCATAAGTACTGAAAGTTAAGAATTGGAAGTTCAACCTGCAAGTTAATCTGCAGCTGTCAGGTGTCATAATTGCTGTGCAAGCTCTCAACTCTCAAACAGCCTTTTATGCAGCAATGTAAAATGACGAGGATATTGGTAGTCATCTTGACCGTTGAACAAACAAACCTGAAGTTGAGCAACCTAGCTCAACTGGAATTTGCAGTGCTCATCAACTTCTTGTAGAGTTTAGCCGCAGTTTGAATACAGATGACCTTGGTCCTTCTGTCGCATTCCCATTTGCCAGCTGAATGCACATGCTGACATTACTTGAGCAACATCATGTTGTATACATTGTGGTGACGGTGAATTTGACAGGAAACTTGAACTCTAGAATCAAACCCCAGAATGGGTTTTTTTGTGGCCACTGCATTTTTGACCAAACTGGCTTCTGCATGCAGATGACTCACGTGCACTTTACTTTTCCGCAACAGCTGCAAGCGACAGAGTATGTCAAGCTTTGACAAGCAAATGGGACAGCCTGAGTAAATTTCATGATCAGCAACATTCGCTGATGCGGCAGGATGGGGCAATTTACAGCCGGTATGCCTTCAAAAAATGCTTGGGTCCGTGCTTTGCAGCAAAGCTGCAGAAACAAAGGCGTGTGCATGGACACACAATGTCATGCATATTCTGCAGGTTCTGCTTGCATACATACGTTCAGCTCTGACTCTGTAAGCATTTGCAAAATCTGTTTGTTGCAATGCGTTATGTTCTATATTTGTATGCAGCTGCCACCATGTGACCCTTGCATATCTTCGTGATGTTCTGACATACACTCATACAGCATTTACCCGCTGCTGCAGCTGGAAAGAGTATGGGTACTTTTGGGACTACCATAATCCTCCCCTGCAAATGGAGTTTGCAGAGCACAGATTCTTGATCAATGCAGAAGCTGTTCATGCAGCATTGAACACGGAGGCTTGTGATCAAGCAATCCGCAAAAGCATCAACCTTTGGAGGTCTACAGAGCCTCTTGATGGCTTGATTTCTGGGCTGCAATCCAACTTTGTCCATAATACCCCTGTGGACAATGCACCATGGGTTGTGATTCTTGGATGCGGACCAGCACCAGAGCTTAGAGCTGTGAAGGTGACAAACCTGATGTTTTGTTGTTGCAGCCATGCAAGTCTTACAACAGTCATGTTGCTTTTGCAACATGTACATGATGATGTTTTTGGGCTTGCACATCTTTAAAGCCTGTCGACAGCTTTCTTGACACCAAGTCTTTCTGCTGTGCAGGCGTACCTGCTAAAGAAACTTGGCATCAAGTCAGCTAACTACATGCTCATTGACTCAGCTGACTGGAAGACAGCTTGGCATGCTCTTTGTGACACAGCCAATGAAACTAACCACGTTGTTGGCTACCAGCTAGACTTGTATGACGCTCATGACAAGCAATTGTGGGACATCATGGCTCATGCACAATTCATCATTGGCTGGTATGTGCATGAGACCTTACAGGAGCTTTTTGATGACATGACGCTCAGCAAATTGGTCAGCAGAGGCGCTTGCCTGCTTCTTGGATGGCCTGGCAGGTAGGAGCACGCAAGCTCCTGACAAGCATAGCAAGCTCTTCCGATTGTATGACAAGGTCGCTTCTGCAGGTACAAAGCTTGCAAATATTCTGGATACTGCAATACCACTGTGGAGACTGAGATCAGTATTCCATGGCTCATTGACAACAAGGCCAGATGCTGCATGTACACAACGTAAGCATAAACGCTCTCCAAAACAATGTTGCAATGCTGCAACAGCCTTGCTTGACACAGAGGGGTCATGAGTGTGTGTCATGCAGATGCTTGGATTTGACAAATCAGCCCCAGTCACTCACACGCAAGATCATCCTGCGCCGTAACCTTCCTCAACCCAAGCTTAAGCTCCTGGAAGGCCTGATGATCAGGTGAGCTGTGCAACATGGTCAGAAAGAGCGTAGTATTACTGTTCAAGGCATTGTTGTACAGTTCAGGATCACAGCAGAGAGATGCATGTATGTCTGTTGTTGCACATCTCCACCCAACAACATTTTGCTGCACCCTACTAGGCTATGATGTTGATGCGGAAAATCATGCATGTCCACTTGCTTGCATTCTGCTGGCAAGCCAGCTTGATCATAGCCATGACAGGCCAGCAGTTGATTCCTGGTAAGTTATCGTGCAGTAAAGCTCCTGTAGCTCAGGTTTGACCATGATTTCTGAGCCCATCAGCAAACTTGAATGCGAGGTATGCCAGCGTGAAACTAGTCTGAAGCTGTATCTGCCTGGGGCAAATTCAGCACACATCAGACTCTGGCATCGAGAAGCTTTGCCTAGCAACCCAAAACGTGTTCGTGTAGACATCTTGTTTGTAATGTGATGCTTGCAGCAGTATGAGGCAAAATTATCTGTTGACTAAGCATTGGGCTTCAAAACAGAGCATGTCTCAGTTGTCGCAACTGTGCCAGGGCTGTCCAGTCATTGCTGCAATGCGTATCTGCTCTGGTTGACATGCATTGCAGAGACAGTTGTTCCATGTTGCTGTCAGCCAATTGTGCAATATTTGCATTGACTTGCAGGTGATGTGTGTCAGCATAAAGTGTGCAGCGCCAGCAGAGACATAAAAGATCCTGGAAGTATACGGCAAATTTCTAAGCTGCAGTGCCCTTTTCTGACTGAGACCTCATGACCTCGAGCTCGCAAAACAAAGCCTAGCTAAACCTGTACACTGTCCTCATGTACAGAGTTGAGGGTTTGAACTGCCTTGTATGCTTGCAGCCTTTGATACAAAACAACACATATTTTAATGTTGATCATGACTGTTTGACCTGTAGATACTTTGACTGCACTCTTTTAATCCAAGTTTTGTTGACGTGCGCTTGGGCCATCACCAGAAACAGCACGTTGCATGACATTGATCGGATAGATTGTGTAAGAATCAGCAATGATTCGTCTAAATCAAATGTGCTCCACATTAAACGGACATCGACTGCAACGTGGCACAAAGCAATGTAGTGTTGATCACAGACGCATAACTTCTTTTAATGCCAAAAAACATGCAGGCTTCAAATGACTGCATGTGTTCACGCCATGCTGGATTCAGGCTCTGAGTTCTGGTAAGTCACCAGTGATGTGTTTTGCCTCACACGGTCACTGCAACTCTGTGTCTTCTGTATCAAATCAGACCATGTTGCCCAGAATGCATCATTTTTCAGAAGGCAAACAGCGCTGCCGCCTCTGTATGCTTGATGCTCCTGCCTGCAACAATCCAGCTTTGACATTGACTGCATGGGCCATTTCACTGTTGCCTTGCATGCAGCATGCTGAGGTTTGCACTGCCGCTGCGTGAGCGTAGCACAAGCTGCAATAAGCCAGACTTTGTGTTGCACAGCACTTCAAATCGAGCAAATGAGTCTTTGATTGGAATGCATTTTGTGTCCAATAAGGGTTGCTGTATGCAGTATGCATGCAACAGTCAGAGACAGATGCTTTGCCTTTGTTTCAATGCTGCTTTGTCTGCACAATCACTGTCACACAAAAGGACAATCAACAACACTCATCAATGATGGCAAGGTCTTAATAAAAGCTTATGTTCCCAGAAGCACTTTCATATGCGTTTATGTGATCAGCCTCAGCAGGCGAGAGACACACCTGTTGAGGTCTCCAAAGCACACAGCTCTCACTGCACTGGCATTGATGGAGAGACTGCCCTACAAGCAAATGCAACTCTGCTGTCAGGGCGACAGAAGTCTGTCAGAGGCTGCATGACTTGCCTGAGAAGACACACAAAAGCCAATTCCTCAGAAACACTTCTGCCCTGCAAGCCTAAGTCACCCTGCTGTCATGCGCGCTAGGCATGACTTGCATAAGTTCACCTCTTGTTGACAGCAGGAAGGGACAACATCGGATGTGACGCCCCACTTGGAATGGTCTTGGAGCACATACCAGCCAGCACCCTCAGGCACTGCAACTGCTGCAACTGTGAAGGAGAAGAAGGGGTGGAGCAGGGAAGGGCAATTGGGTGGTAAGTCCCCTGAGCCATGCTGCCAAGTCTCCCACAGCATTCCTGACTGCAGTGATGGCTCTACAATCTGCAACGCACACAGAAGAAGATGAACAACTGCTGCCAATGCAATGAAGGGTTCAGGCACTGCAACTGCTGCAGCTATGACGAAGAAGAATGGGTTAAGTAGGGCCAGGCAGTCGGGTGGCAGGTCCCCTAAGCCGTGCTGCCAAGTTTCCCACAGCATGCCTGACTGTAGTGATGGCTCTACAACCATTTACACACAAAACATGAGATCACTGCCCTTCCCAAGACAATTTGGCATTTCCAAGTGCTGATAGCTGTAAGACAAAGGGATGCAGTGATGGTTGTACAACCTAAGATCAAAAACAAATGAGATGGTCAACGTTGTGAATACAGTCACAAACTGTGGCTTTGTAGGTACTGCCACTGTGAAGGAGAAGGATTGGCAAAGCAGGGAAGGGCAGAAGGGTAGCAAACCCCCTATGCCGTGCTGCCAAGTCTGCCACAGCATTCCTGACTGCAGTGACGGTTTTACAACCTGTGTCAACAGTGATGAAGAGGAGGTCCAAATATGTTGACACAAAATCAAAAATAGACTACAGTAACTAGCAGAACGAGTCACCTGCTCACACAAGAAGACAAAGCTCGCGCCAGGAAAACAATCTGGCAAAGTTGGCACCTAAAGTTTGCGACAGTCAGCCAGACAGAGACAGTCATGACACCATAAAACTTTCCAAATAACCAAGCCAACATAAGTCACCTGCTCGTACAAGAAGATGGGGCTGATGCTAGGGGACTTGGCAAAAGTAATGGCCTGTTGACCCCTCAGGGTCTCAAGGGGCTCCCCCCAACGAATCACAGGCGATTCTGCAAGCATAGCCTAAGTTGAAAGCCAGAAGAGCAATGTGGCTTTTTGCCACGATGATGCATTGTTTGCCGATACCACCCCCCCTTTCCCCCCAAGGGTGTGAAGGGAATCCCCGCCCGGATCACACGCAAGTCTGCAGGCGCAACAAAAGAAATGAAAGACAATTTGTTGTGATAACACTTTGCCACTGAGCGCTTGCATATTGACTTTGCGTGCAGATGTTTGTAGATGGCAGGTAGCAAAACTGCACATGAGCCTTGTAGGTGCTGTTGCATGCTGCAGCAGTAATGAAATGACACCATCACGCTGTAACTCACTGTGGAGTGCTTGAGGAGCAAAGTATGCTCAGTCATCTGATGGCTGTGATCACAACATGCGTCTCTATGCAGCTTCTTTTGGGGAGGGGTGGGTCCTTTCACTATGTAAATGATTGCCTGAATTCAATTGGCATTTGAACTTTGGCATCATGTGTCAAGTGGAATCAGCCTTGCCAGCTGTTGAAAGCATGCAGAACCCTCTTTTTACCTTGTGACAAGACGGTTCTGCCATAAGCGGCAGAAGCAAGCTCCACTGCTGAAGGGTAACTTTGGCTCATCTCCAAGGGTATGTGATGGTCATATACCCACACCTCTTCATCCTAACGCGCAGTTGCACAACATCTGTCACAGCAAGGATTTGGCTAGTCAGTTGAGCATGCCCTCAGCCTTTGTAAAATTGTGTGCATTTGTTTGCAAGTGGCTGACATTGCTTTTGCACATGAGCATTGAGTGCACGCACAGTGTTTGCAGCAAGGCTGCTTGTACTCATATGTCATGAAAAAAGTCCAAGAGCATGCTCAGACATTCTCACTGATTCACATTTGTGCTCTTTATCATTGTTGCCAGCTAAGCCTCAAGCTTTAGCGCTACTCAGATAGGCACATTGCATGTCACCCCCAAATCAATGCATCTCCAGCACACAGTGCTGCTCGATGACTTTGCAGCATGCACAACAGGGTGCAAAACTTACCGTAGCCATGCTGGCAATTGTGTCAAGATCTTGGGGGCCCCTTGTCATGCATGCGTTGCTGTCAATCAAAACCCACATTTTTTGACTTTGCATTTCACAGAGCAGGGTGTTTGGCGCACCGTAGCCATCTGGGCAATTGTATTGAGATCTGAGGCTCCCATCGTCATGCAGAGGAAGCTCTGGCCATACAGCTGCTGTGCCTGCATATGGGGTGTGACAAAGCTTTAGTCACACGCATGACATGCAATTCTATACAGTAAGCTCTCTTTGTAACAACTGCTTTGGTCACCAAGAAACTTGCCCTTACACCAGTTTGTCCTTACTCAGAGGGACCACAGCAGTCAAATGCAGTGATTACCAATGGCGTTGTCCACACGTCAAGATTGTCCTGGCATCAAATGGCCTTACAAAGTGAGTTTAGTGTACCAGTCATCATGGACTTACTAAACAGCATCACAGCAAGGCTTCAGCATTGCAACACGTGCAATTTGGCATATGACACAATATTTGCAAGTCGTTTTGAGCTGCAAGCTCAGTGCATGGCACGCTATGCAATTCAGGAAACAAAGCGTCTGTGACAGACAAACTCGTGCAAGCGCAAATCAACACAGTTGCCATGAACACAGCTGATGCACAGTCATCAGCTTTCCAACAAGGGTTGGAGGTATGCAGATTTGATGAGCGCATCAGCGTGTCAACCACTCTCACATGAAGTGTCGTCAGTCATGTGACAAGCATTGCAGACAAATGAATGGGTTTGACTCACAAGGGCTATGCCTGTATATGTGCCATTCCCAAATGCTTTGCTGCAGTTGACCGATGCAGGTGCAGGGAATTTGGGTACTGAATGAAGCAGATAGAAGCCTTGAGTCAGGCCTAGACCCAAAACCCCCTTGGCATGGGCGCCCCCTTCCCAAACAGGGGGGTCGCCCCCAGGAAACTCATCATTCCATATGATGTACCCCAACTCCTGCATGCACACTGCCATGCACCCTGTCATGCATATTGTCATACACACTGTCATACACACTGTCATGCACACTGTCATGCACACTGTCACATACAGTGTCATACACAGCCTTTGACATGACATGACTTTGTCATGATTGTGCCTTTCCAAATAATGCACCGTAGCTCCTGCATGCAAAATGCCAAGCACAGAACTTGACATGACAAGACTTGCCATGGTTGAGCCTTGGCCTGGGAGAGAAAGTGTCATGACATTGAAGTAACAAAGACAGATTTTACCTGTGGTTGTGACGTGACAAAGTCAGATATCACCTTATTGTGACATGATAGAGTCAGATTTTGCCATGATTGTGATACGCCAAAGACAGAAAATTTCCTTGGTATGACATAATTGTGACACAGTAATTACACACTTTGCCATGGACAGACAGGTGCCAAACAAAGCTTATTCTCTGTCTTTGCTGAGCGTCATGTCGGTGTACCTGATCAACAGGTTGTTGGTAGAGCTGCTGTAATGTTGCAGCCAATGGCTGGCCAGAGGTGTCAGCCCAAGCATAGCCTTGATGCCAGGCAAGCCTTCCAGATGGAAGCTGCGCTGTGCTATTATCCAAGTATGCAAAAGCGTCGCCACCAGGAAACTTCAAAGCCACCCACCTGCGATTTGCGACAGTACAAACTGCAGGCAAGCCAGTTTCGCACGCTGATGTAGAGATCAGTGCCTCACCAGTCTACCGACTCTCCATTGATACCGAGACATGATGGCGCTAATGCTCTCGCCACAGCGCAGTGCAGCACAGTGATGATGCATCCGACCGCTGCTGCCTTTCGCGAAGGCTGCGTGTTCATTGCAGGCCACGGTCGTATGAAGAGCAGCATGACGGCATAGCTCCCCAACGTTCTCTCTCCCCCTTGCAGACTATACAGAAGCAGGTACAATCGAGCGTTATGATGGATCAGCTAGCTCGATCGCGCGCTTCAGGAGCTGCTCAAGAGACAGATACTCTGTCTGTGACAAGCACATCAGCACATCGGAAGGTCATGTGCAGCGGCCCCGCAATGGACATGCACAAAACATGCGTCGCAAAGAGCTCGCTTGCAGGACTGGAGGGGGCATTAAACGCTGCCGTTACGGCAGAAACAGCTGCAGCAGCAGCTGCCTTCCACAGGTAATTTGCTTTCATATTGTGCATTTCAGGAACATGTTGACACCTAGGCTAGCTGACAGCGTGAGATATCTAGCTGGTAACATCTGCGTGAGGAACGCAGCATGAGCAACGCCGCCATGAGCATCACACGACATTGCAAGCAACGCTTTTCAGGTGTGATGCAAACTCGGTATTTGCATTATGTACGGCCAGAATGGTTGTAGCTAAGAACCTGGAGCACGTCCAGACATCCCACCGATATTTGCGTAATAGCCAGGCTGCAGTTCAAAAAGGGGTGTGATATTTAGTAAGAAGTAGTTATGTACGTATTTTACAGAAGACGACTGTCCTTTTAGAGCAGGTGCTACACTATGCAATGGAACATGTGTACATATCATGATGCTTGCAGCACACCAGGGCTGAACCCCCATGGGTCAAACCTTTGCTGGCAGGTGCTTCCATGGCAGCAAGCTTCTACTCACAGAAGCTCCTGTAGTGATGTCTACTGGCACAAGGATCTCAGAAGAAAATTCCCAGGCTGCCTCTAATGACACAGGCTTTCATCAAGGAGCCCCCTTTTGGGGTACAGGGTACTGGATACTACCCCAAAAAGATAACCCGAAGCTTTTACCCAAGCTTCTCCGGATACTACCGTGAAAAGATGACCTGAAGTCAAGACACCTAGCGCCAAAGCAATCCCAGCAGAAGATTCCCAGGCTGCCTCTGTTGACACAGGCTCCCGCTGTGATGCCTAGTGCTAAAAGAATCCCAGAAGACGTTTCACAGGGTGCCTCTAATGACACAGTCTCCTGTTGTGACGCCCTAAGGCAAAGATTTCTTTTCCTCTGCTAGCAGGAGCCTTGAATGCCACGCTCTTAGCAACAGCCACCTTGACAAGGGAAGGGACACTTAGTGCCAGAAGAAGCCTTCGATCCCTTGCCGACTGGCAGCAACCGACTTCACAAGTGCTTATGACGTTGTAAGCATCATTTCTTGGCTTTTCTGGACCATCTCTTGGCTTTTCTGGACTGCTGCTGTTGCTCAAGGATCGCAGCGTGGGTGGCAATGTTCTCAAACCCAACATGAACTGCGTCACTCCGTCTGGCCTGTTTCTTGGATTCGCCTTGCATTACTTGTGACACAGAATCGAATTGGTCGATGCCAGTATCGCCAACCAGAATCAGTCCTTTGGCTGCAACTTGTTCACTACTGCTGAGTTGGCTGCTGCTGCTGCTGCTGCTGCCGCTGCTGCCACTGCTACTGCTACTGCTTGGCTGCTCTCCAGACTTCTTCTTGCCTGTTGCCTGCAGACGGTTCACACTTGCTGAGTCTTCACTACTGGATGTGACCTAGGAACAGAACTGTATCAGGATAGTATACTGCTGTATTGCATCTGGCACGGTCATCAAACATCACTTGCAAGCATGGGAACGACACACGTGAGCTATTGAACAAGCATTGCATGAAAAGTGAATGTGCTTGGGCAAGGCTCGACATGAACTGTACTGCTGGTTTTGGACATCATCTTTTGATGCACAATCTGTCAACGCACACAGCACTTCTGTTCATGGACTCAACAAATCCAGATTGGAGTGTTTGAGGGCTTTGGAACTGCTTGGATTCCACATAACTCATGCCCAACATGGATGCCATCTGAACCTCTTTTATGCACAAACAATAAATGAACGCAGCACTTCTGTTCAAAGGCTCACCACATGCACTTTGGAGTGTTTGAGGGCTTTAGAAACTGCTTGAATTCAAATGACTCATGTCCAACATGAATGCCATTTGAGACTCTTTTATGCACAATTTGTATATAAACGCAGCACTTCTGTTCAAGTACTCACCACGTCCAGATCAAAGTGGAAGTAAGCATTGGATGCGCCTTCTGGGCTTCTGTCGTAATCAATATTGAATTCATCTATAGCTGCCTCATCAACAACAACTTTGCTCAAGATCGGGATCTCAATAGGAGATTGTAGCTTGTCCTATATAGCATGAACATGCTTGGTCAGTTGCATTCAAGACACACACTCTGTAGATTGAAAACATGCAGTTGCAAGAGCTTACATTTTGTGGGTGAGCGCAATGTTGATTGCACGAGCTCGCTTGACACATGCAGTTGCAACATTTGAGATTTTGGAGGTGAGGGCAATATTGTAAATCATCATCAATTGCCTCGAAACAATCCTGTCGCCCATGATTGAAAGTGTAAGTTATCCTAAACAGCATGACGACACCTGATCAGTCATACTCAAGACATGCGCTGTGTAGACTCAACACATGCAGATGCCAGATGTTATGTTTGAAGGTGAGGGCAATGTTGAAATCATCATCAATTGCCTCTGCAACAATCCTGTCGCTCATGATCGGGACCTCAAGAGGAAATTGGAGCATATCCTCTACATCGTGACCACACTTGATCAGTCATATGCAAGACACACCAAATCTCAAACGCTGAGCATAACACGGCGCAGCCCAGCGCACCATGACATAGCACAGCACAGCACAGCACAGCACAGCACAGCACAGCTGCAGAAAGATATTTGAGTTTAACATGCCTCACCACTTTCCCCATTGTGCTGCGCATTACTGTAGACAGCTGCTTGACAGCTAGGCCCATCATGACCCCTTGCAAGCCATCAAGCACAGCACAGCACAGCACAGCACGCTTCAAGTTTAAAATGCCTCACCATTTCCCCCATCTCACTGCGCACTTCAGCAGATATCTGCTTGATAGCCAGGCCTGTCATCACCCCTTGCAAGGCGTCCATCATGGATACTTCCTTTCCGAGCGTACTCACACACCTCACGTCCTTCATATCGCTTGGAAGCTGGGCTGGCATCTGTATTACAGGACTCAATGTAGCCGTATCTTGCAGCCCTTGAGACTGCTGCTGCTGCTGCTGCTGCTGATCCTGCTGCTGCTCGCTATGCATATCTGTGGCTTGCTGTGTACTGGAAGCAGACGTTTGATGTGCAGAACTCTCTCCTGGCCTGTGACTCTGCTGCTGCTGCCATGACGTGAGGTGCGTAGTGTCCTGTCTGCTCGCTTTGTTGGCTCGTTCAGCTGCCATCCACTGTTTCAATAGTTGCTGATAAGATTTACTTGAGGCAGAGACTGGATCTTCTTCGTCTGAAGAAGACGATGATGTGACGCTCTCCCACCACCTGTACATGTTGCGTCGTGGCTCTCTCCTGACCATGTGGTTTTGTGGCTCAAAGTTTTGCTTCAGGGCAGCTTTGTACCTTTGCTTCTCAAGGGCAAGAGCAGCATCAGCAGCAGCTGCTGCGCTAGTGGCAAATTCTGCTTGCGCTATCTGGTATGCAGCAAGTCTCTGAGATTGGTACGCTGCGTCCTGAAGCGATTGGTTCCATGTGCGTGCATTGCCAATCACCTGTTGCAATGGCTGTTCCTGTATGACTGGTGACCCTGACATGCCAGCTGCCATGTGACCTGTAGCAAACAGATCTGCTTAGTAAGCACTTACTGAGTACTGAGTACACTGTTGTAACGACCTCATGATGGAAGAATGACTGGTGAGCCCGACATGCCAGCTGCCTTGTGACCGGCAGCCAACAGATCTGCTTGGCAAGCACTTAGTGAATGTGGATTTTGTGAGCACAAGCACGTGCTCTGCAATGCAAGTAGTGTGGAACCAAGCTGGTCATGAGAAATTGGCATTGCTGTCAGAACCAGTCCTAACTGCAATCATCAGGGTTGGCCCTAACAATCTCAGTGCACCCCAGGGCACCCAGAGTGAAGCCAGCCCTGAGTGACCACTGCGTTTTGTAGCAGTGCAGGCAACACCCTGTACTGTTTGCAAAAGATCCGCTATTACCGTTTCACGTTTTCATCACTTCCTACACATGTTCCTACTATAGCCTGAAATGAGCAGCAGCATACCTATTGGCGAATGTGACACCCACTTGTCAATGACATTGGCAGCGTTCTCTGAAATTAAGGCGCTAAGGGAGACTACACCACATGCGAAAGCCCCCACGATGTCTAGCCCCCCTCGGGGCAGAAACCGCATCTCTTTTGAAGACCTGCAAAATCCACGACAAAGGTGATGCAACAATAGCACATATTACAGATGAGGCCACAGATCTTTCCGTGAATCAAACCGAGCCTACTTGGATACTCTGGTGGTAAAAGACGATAAATACTTTTCTCAGCAGCCTGCAGCTTTTTGTGTTTGAAGGCCTGCAATGATAACAAAGATGATGTTACACCACTAGTGACAGTCTCCATGATGTCCAGCCTCCCCCAAGGCGCAGACCGCATCCTTTTTGAAGGCCTGACGCATCAAGAATGGTGCTGCAAAATCAATGATAGGTATTTACTTCGCCACAGATCACAGGCCATAGGCTCAACTTGCATCGTCTTCTTGGAAGGCTTGTTGCAACATTGATGGCAACATTGAGACCAGCGCATAATATGTAAACACAGATAATGTGTGCCAGACGCTAGAATTGTATCAGCCTCCTTTTATAGCCTGTTGCATCAAGAGTGGCAACGCTAAGACAGGTGCATAACATGTGAACACAAATAAATTTGTGTGTGGTCATCATCACATGTGCAATATGATTGAATTGCAGCATCTTCTTTCTTGAGAGGCTTGTTGCATTAAGGATGACAATGCTGAGACAGGTCCATAGACTGTAGCCACATGATGCACATGGGCAGCAAAGGCTCCAAATGCATCATCTTCTTTGAAGGCCTGTTAAAATCACATATGTGATACAGAAATAGGATCATACTGGATGGAACGCATGTCATGCAGCACATGCCCAAGCACACTGATAGTGCAGCAGCCTTTGCAAATTGAATGTTTCACTGCATCATCTTCTCTGGAGGCATGTCAGAACAGCAATGGCAATGATCCAGAATGTCTAGGCACAAGCAAGATGAGTGCTACAGTGGCTTCCCTTTGTAAGAACTGCTTTGGTCACCAGGAAACCTGTTCTTACATGAAAGTGTCCCTACTCGGACGGACCACTGCCGTCATAATGCAGTTATTTGTTCCCAGTTACAGTGTCCTTACATCAAGAATGTCCTTACATTGAGTACCCTTACAAAGAGAAGTTACTGTACAACAGCAATGGCAATGAGTCAGACTGTCTACACACAAGCAAGATGAGTGTTACCTGCCATCACTTGCACCCATTTCATTCATGAGCTCTGCCACCTCAGGAGGCTCATCCAACCCATCTTCATCCTCACTTTGGCCCACTTCGATTCTTGATGACAGGCCTGTAGTCAGCTGTGCAAATGAGTCACACTGCGTTCACATGACTCACACAGGATTTGCATCTTGGTGTACAGGCCTACAAACAGCTGTGCAGATGAGTCACACTGCGTTCACTTGACTCACACAGGACTCACATGTTGATTGTTGGCCTACAAACAGCTGTGCGAATGGTTCACAATGTGTTTGCATGACTCACGTGAGGCTTACATGATGTCCATAGAGCTCACGTGATTCCAGGCCTACAGTCAGCTGTGGAATGGGGCACAAAAAGAAACAAAGAAACGGTCTACAGCTTTTAGCCAGCAAGCGTATGAGTCCTGAACTTTGTGAGGTAAAGCAAGGAGTTCCACCTGTGGAGCATGCAACTGAAGCTAAAATTAGGTGAAAACAAAAGACACGCAATTTTAACAAGAAGTTGGATTTCTGCTCAGCTCTCAGAACGGTTTTTTGTCGCTTTACGGAGATGCGCAGCATTGCAACACAAATGAAGAAGAGCAAAAACAACCCAACCTGTAAAGCATGCAGAAGCACGTTTCAGCAAAAGGCGCATCATCATACGGTTGAGGAAAGGAACTGTGAAGACGCACAAGGGGTCCTATGTGTGAAGAAGAAGTGGACATGGGTCCTGCCTGTGAAGCGTGCAAAAGCACGTTCCACGGAAAGGCGCATCACAACACAGTTGAGGAAGAGGGGTCCTAGCCGTGAATAAGAACAAGGGGTCCTATGAGTGAAGAAGAAGTAGACATGGGTCCTACCTGTGAAGCGTGCAAAAGCACTTTCCATGAAATGGCGCGTCTTTGCGCGGCTTGCCATACGCTGCTGAACGCCGTGCTTGATCACCAGCCAGCGTATCATATCCTGCAAAACCAATGCTTCTACTTTCTTGAGTAGGCAAATCACAAATGTAGTTTTGTCAGGCGCTGCTGAATGCCGTGCTTGATCACCAGATAGCGTATTATACCCTGCAGAACCAAAATCTCCATACAATTTCCTTGTGTAAATTGGTGGCTACTGTAATTTTGACAATGAACAAGGATCATTTGAGGAAGCTTCAGCCGGGCTGTGCTTGATCACCAGATAGCGTATCATATCCTGCAGAACCAATGCATATACTCTCTTGGGTAAGCAAATCAGCAATGTAGTTTTGTCACGTGCTGCTGAACGCCGTGCTTGATCACCAGATAGCGTATCATGTCCTGCAGAAGCAGCCCATATACTTTCCTTGGGTAAGCAAATCAGTAATGTAGTTTTTGATGACGCACAATGCAGTTCAATGTGCATCATGAAGGCATACACTCTCACCTAAGACATCTCTGCTGTGTTGCAAGGGAGAAAAACCCGGGCACAAAGCACTGGCGCCACCGCTCTCAATACACCTTGCATCAATGTACAAATTACAAGGACATGAAACATCGCCATGTGCATCACAAAGGCGCACACTCTTATCCAACTCATATCTGCTGCATTGCGGGAAAGGAAGACTGGGGTAAATGCAGCGGCCATACACATGCAGTGTGTTGCGGGGATGATCATGCACCCAAATAGCAGCACAAAGGCAGTGCTCTTATTCATGACAAAATGCAGCGGCCCCACAGCTCTCAGTAAAACTTGCATCAATGCACACATTGCAAGGACATAGAATAGCGCATATGTATCACAAAGGCGTGCACTCTCACCCAGCTGATCTCTGCTGTCTTGCGGGACAGGAAGACTGGGGCTAAATGCAGCGGCCCTACAGAGGAGGGCATCGCCAAAGCCATTCCTGGAATGGTGTATGTCACCAGGCCAGTCTGGATCAGCTGATTTGAGGTTGCCGCTTGTTGCCTGCATCAACAATATCAAGCTTGGATCAGCTGATTTGCTGTTCCAACTTCTCGCTGCAACATCAGGATCAATACCATGCTTGCTAATGAGCTCCCATGACCCTGCTAGGTTTTAGCACTATGATCAATGAATCACCATGTGATACGCAATACGTAGCGCCTGGATTGGTGTATGTCATCAAGCCATTCTGGGTCAGCTATTCTGCTTCTGTGACTTATTGCCTGCAACATCAGCAGCAGTCACATGCTAGCTCATGATGTTTGACGCCTGTATTGTGTGCATACAGACATTTGAGCTCTTTCCAAACAGCTCTACCCCAAAAACGAGACAAGTTAATATATGCACGATCGTATTGAGGCCAGCCAACGAACCAGGTAAAAGCAAGAAGGACAGCCTGCAACAGAGCACACGTGCTATCAGGGCCATGCGACAGCAAAAACACGCTTTCCCACCTTTGCTGTGTGTCCTCCTGTTGCCATGCGACAGCAACAACATGCTTTCCCACCTTTGCTGTGTGTCCTCCTGTTTGTTGATCTTGGCTTTTGCCAGTGCTGCTTTGCCGTTGATCAGCAGATGAACACAGTAACTGCAAGAAGGACAGCTTGCGACAGAGCAGACATGCATTCAAGGCCATGCGACAGCAACAGTCACCATGCTTTCCCTCCATTGCTGTGTGCCCTCCTGCTTATGACTGCCTTTTGCAGCTTTGACTTTGCGTTGTCCTTTGGCCAGGAGATAAACAGAGTGAATGCAAGTGGACTCAAGGCCATCTGACAGGCAACGACTTCCCACCTCTGCTGTCGGTCCTCCTGCTGCTTGCCCTTTGCCTTAGCAGCTGCAGCTTGTGCCACTGCAGCTTTGCACTTGCCTTTGACCAGGAGGTGGACAAAGTTGTTGCAAGTGGGGCATATTGCAACACAGCACACATGTGATTGAGGCAGTCAAAGGCTACAGATAGTGCTTCCTTACCTCTGTTGGTCCTGCTGTTGCTTGCTCTTGGCTTTTGCAGCTGCCGCTTTTGCCGCTTCAGCTTCGCGTTTGCCTTTGACCAGGAGGAAAAGAAAGTCGATGCAAGTGGGGCGCATTGCAACACAGCGCACATATAAGTGGAGCAGTTGACGGCAACAGACAGTGCTTCTTTACCTCTTCAGCTTATTCTGTCGCTTGCCCTTGGCTTTTGCGGCTGCCGCTTTTGCAGCTGCTGCTTTTGCCACTTCAGCTTTACGTTTGCCTTTGGCCAGGAGGTGGACAAAGTGGATGCGGTTGGGGCTTTTGGAAATCAGATCGAAAGCCATTGCCAAGGGGAGGCGTTCTGGGCCCAGTGTCTGCAAGGAGCACATGTGTGTATACCCGCCAGCGATGTTCCAGTTGTGACACTTATTAAGATGCGATTGTTGTTAGCCTACATGTCTTGCATCAATGCGCAATACAACTGTGCCAACAGCCTTTGTCTTTTGACATCACAGACAGAGGCATGGACATATCACTCATTCCCTGCAGACATTAGCACATCTTGCTGGAGATTTGGATATTAAGAACTGCAGATTGATGTTCCTTCAGTTGCAGACGTTCGGATGTTGGAAGTCGCTTCCTGACTTCACCTGCATCACAGACTTTCCTGAGTTCAAAACACCGATGCTAGTGAAGAAGTTTGGTGATTTGCGGTTTGCTCAAGATTGTTTAGCTTGAACAGGATTTCTTTTGTTGACAGGGCGACAAGAGAAAAAGAGAAACATACGCCGTTAGGCAGTATAACGGGAGCCTGTGTCTAAAGAGGCAGCCCTGGCTTGACTGGATGCTGTTGTAAAGAGACTTGTAAAAAAGTAGCTTTTGCAATGTACCTTTATCATCAGCTCTTCACTGGCAAGATCTAATTGCTGCAAGACCCTTGCAGTCTCACACATTGCCTCTTTTGCATTGCGCATGAAGAATCGCAGTGATGCTTGAACGAGAGCACTCAGAGAAGCACACCTTTAGCATCAGCTCTTCGCTGGCCAGATTTAACTTCCCCATCGTGTTGCTCTCCTCCCAATCATCATCACTATCTGCACCATATGCAATACTCAATATGCAACACGTAGCATGCAATACACAGGATTTCAGAGTAGATATCACAGAGATACAGTGCAAATTATGAAGCGAGCAAGACATCGGCGTCCACATGTCACACACACACACAAGTCTATTGCAGTGTCAACCTGTGACAATGATAGCATGATGATGTTCTGGTTACCTGTCTGACAAAGCGTCTGTATGAGACGATGTGCAGTGCCAGCAATGGCCCTGGCCATGGTCATGCCCATTTGTTGGATGATGTTAGGGTCCCCCCTCTGGCGTTTGTTGCCTGCAAGTCAACAAGAAGCCTGGCAAGACATGACTTGTGCCAAACCACCTAGCACCTTTGCAAAGTGTCATCAAATATCATATAGGTGGTATGGACATGTCTGCAGGTTGCTAGACTCTAGGTTGCCTAAGATCATGTTGTTTGGTCAAGTCATGGGATCAAATCCTCCAGGTCGCCCAAGGAAGATCTGGAATGACATTGTTTTGTCTGACTTTCAGTAGTTGAACATCAGGCGTCCATATCACGACGCTCAAGACAAGCCTGCCTGGCGAGTTTAGGACTTGTGCCACACATACCTAGCAGTATATGCTGGAACATGTAACTATTATTATTATTATTATTATTATTATTATTATTATTATTATTATTATTATTATTATTATTATTATTATTGTTATTATTATTATTATTATGATGATTGAATATCACATTAAGGCAGGACTTGGGCCACACGCACCTAACACTGCTGCTAGTGGTGCCATCAGTAAACACACCAAGGGACTGCTTGACAATGTGAGCAAGTGTAGAAGGTTCAGATACCTGCGATCCTAGCAAGTCTTGCTTTCTTGATTTCCTTCATCCCCTTTCTTTTTGCCTTTTCAGCTTCTTTATGGTTGGCAAACAAACCAATCGTCCCTGCACATTGACAGCCGCAAAAGTGGAAACTAACAGAATATAACGTAAAGCTGTTTAAAGAACAGAGAAGAGAAGACAATGTAATGGCATGTGAAGGGACACAAACGAAAAGCACACAGAGCAAGACATTGTCATCTGCACAAGTGCAGTGTTGTGGATTCCTCAAATTCTTTTTGTGCAACCCCTTCAGCTGCTGATGTCCTGGTAGACGACCCAAAGGTACCTGCGCACTGTCAGCTGCAAATGTTAGAAGGGTTGACTCCTGCTTTCATCTTGCCACTTCTTGAGCTGCTGATTTGCTAGTAAAATACCAAGGGCATCTGCACATTGTGAGATGCAGCAGTGGAAAGAAACAGAAGACAACCTAAGGGCGCCTGAAGTGACATAAAAGGAAAGCAACCAAGGTACCTGCACACTGTTTGGTGCAAAAGTTGGAATGGATGAAGACAATATGATGGCCTGAGATTAAGGCAGCATGACTAAGTCATCTGCATTGTGTCATGATCAGCTGTGAGATCTGTCATCACAAGTAGGATCAATTGGCATGCAGGACAAGTATATAATGCACACAAGACCTACATCAGCAAAACACAACATGTGAAGAGTGCTTACTTCTGGATACAACCTATCAACCTGTGCACATAGTTTGTACAAGGGGAACGCACGATTCGCATGTGCTGACACATGAAGCTCCTGCTGTTTGTGTACATGTGCTCATTGTCTTGCCTGAGATACAAATGAAGACAATGCCAAAGACAAACAAAAGGTGAAGGTGAAGGTGAAGGTACATGTGATCCTTCTTTTGCTTGAAAACGAATGAAGACAAGGCCAGCGACAAACAAAAGGAAAAGGAGAAGGTGAAGGTGAAGGTGAACGATATAGATCAAGATGCAGAAGAAGATGAGGGTGACAATGAACACAGAAACTCAGATTCAGACAAAGTTGAAGATGAAGAGGCAGAGCAAGATGGCGTTGAAGTTGAAGATGAAGAAGTAGAAGTAGACAAAAAGAGAGAAGAGCAAGAGGAAGACAAAGATGACGATGACAATGCAGATGAAGGTGATGGAGAAGACTAAATGGCACGCATACCGCTCACTGCATCCCTGAAGACGAAGGCGAAGGCAAACATGACAATGCAGACAAAGGTCGTAGAGGCAACTGAATGGCATGCATACTGCTCACTGCATCCCTGAAAGATCAAGATGACAATGAAGACCAAGGCCATGCAAAGGCGAAAGCAAACATGACAATGCAGATGAAGGTGATAGAGAAGACTAAATGGCATGCCCACTGCTCCCCGCATTACTGAAGGTGAGGGTGAAGATGAAGGCCAAGGCCAAGGCCAAGGCCGAAGGCCGAGGCAAAGGACAAGGCGATGGCAAACATGACAATGCAGATGAAAGTGATAGCGAAGACTGCATGGCACACATACCACTTGCTGCAATACTCAAGGTGAAGATGAAGATGAAGGCGAAGGCGAAGGCGAAAGCGAAGGCAAACATGACAATGCAGTCAAAGGTGACAGAGAAGACTGAATGGCATGCATACTATTTGCTGCATTACTGAAGGTGAAGATGAAGGCGAAGGGGGAACATAACAATGCAGACAAAGGTGATAGAGGCGACTGAATGGCATTCGTACCGTTTGCTGCATCACCCAGGGCCACTGTGAGCATTCTTGACCATGAGGTGAATGCCCTGGGTTGGAGCAGGCGTCTTGCTTGGTCTTTCTGCAATCCCTCAGGCTGATTAGCGTTGTAGCTGCAGGCACAAAAAGCAATGTGAAATTGCCTTGAGCCATTGGTAACATAAGAAATGCCTCTTGCATGTGCATTTGGCCCTCCTTTAGCTTCTCCTTGACTGCCATTGTAGCTGCAGGCACAAACAGCAATGCATGATTGCAACACGTTCCACAGAATTGAGAGCCATTTAGGACAAGGAGAGATGTCAAGGAGCATGCAGCATGCGCTTGATAGTAGATGATCAAGGATAGATGCAGCAGTTATGGAACATGTAGCATATGCTCAGTGGCTGGTGATGGGAGCAGAGTGCAGCGGTGACAAAGCATGTAACATGCGCCTTGCATGTGGTGCATGGAGACAGAACGCAGCACTCACAGTGTCATCTGACTATATGACTGAACGGCAACTGATACAAATGAGTGTTGCCCAAAAGGTACATCAGGCACAAAGCGCACCATGTGAGACTCACTGACGGACTGAGAGTGCATCTGCTCTGCAATGGCGTGTGCGTGTAGGCTGTCAAGTGACTGGGCAAATGCTGAGAGTTTGCAGCATGCATCTCAGGGTTGAACAATGGGCACGGATTGCTGCACAGAGTGTAACAGTGGTGGTGTGATTAGGCAACATACCTGCGTGGCAGTTTACACAAGTGGACGCTGCCGAAAAGGAAGGCTGGGACAAAGCCCACCACATTAGGATCATGTGAGACACTGTCATCATCGGGTGGCATTGAGAACTCATGTAGCAGTAGGTCCTTCACTACGAGCGGGTCCAAGGCTGGAAATTTCAAGGGACCTCCGCTGTCAGTTGATGAGCCAGTGTCTGTGTCTGAGTGCAGCTGCTGTGCTGATGTGACAAGAAAGGCTTGCGGCAGGGATACTGAACTGATGCTCAGGCTTCTGCAAATCAACACGTCGGGCATACGTGCCTTCAGGTCTGATACTGTGTCTGACCGCAGCGTCAATTCCTGAGTTGCTTACCGGCTGGAAACGCTACGGCTCTGCAACTGCCAAAACTGCTTGTGCCTTGAATTTGCATCATGTGAAACAGTCGACCTCAGCAAAGTTGGGCCTTCAGGCGTTGATGTAGGCCGAGAGCAAGCCTCAGCTGGGAGGCAAATGTCAGGTCTTGTGAAAAACGAGCAACTGGGCTTTCCTAAGGGTTGCGACATGCCATCTGCAAAACGAGCTTGCAACTGCTTTGACATGCTTGCTGCCTGTAGGTCTTGCGCACGGCCTTGCACACAGGAGCACGGCTGCAACCGAAAAGTGTTCACAGGAGAGCAACCGGCGCAAAGACAATGGCAGAAGAAGAATAGAACTTCCGACACAAACTGAAGTTGCGCATGCGATTTTTGAAGGGCGCAGCAGGCAACAGATAACAAGCTCGTTGATGATGCGGCGCTGGTGGAGCGGGACAAGCCAACCATGGCTGACATCTGTACGCGTGTGGTGCTGTGCGTTGCGACTAGCTGCATCCTCGGGCTCCTGCTGCTCAGCACGAACGCTTTTCCGAAGTCTGGGAAGGTCGTGCGTGTGACCTTTCGAGCAATGGCCGCTGGCACACAGCTTAGCATGATCTCATCAAAAGCAGAATTTACTGCGACAAAGTTGCCTATCGGGGGGATTCCGAAAGTGTTGCATCACGTGTACCTGGATGGCCTGAAGAACTTACAGCAAGCAGAAAGTCTTCAGAGCGCCAGGCCTGGGGAAAAGTTTCCTGGGTATAACAGCACATGGCGGCAGTCATGTACCATTGTCCACCCTGGCTGGCAATACATGTTTTGGAACAACAGTCAAGCAGAAAGCCTGATCAGAACCAAGTATCCCCAGTTTCTTGCTACGTTTCAGTCACAACGTGCAGAAGGGTGAATGCAAGAAGATTTGCATCTGCTCATGATCTCACCTGTTGCTACAAATAACATATACTGCCTTACAGCATTGATGTGCCAGCATAACAGCAAAGCTGCAACAAGCCTTAGTCTCCTCATCGCTTAATATCTCAAACTGATTGCATTGCAGGCGACGCTCTTCGACCGATTCTCATGCATGCAATCGGTGGCATGTACCTTGACATAGACATAGAATGCTTCTCCCCTACTGATCACCTTCTAAATGGGCATGACGTCGTTCTGCAACTAGAAGACTCAAACCCCAAATCTCTCAACAATGCTGTTATGGCCAGTGTACCAGGTCACCCCTTTTGGGTCAGAGTCATCAATTTGATGCTTGACCGCAGCAATACTGCAAACTCACGCAATATTTTTGGCTTGAAAAGTCTGGGAACCATCCTCAAAACTACCGGTAAGTAAACCTTTTACCATGGTTGGAAAATCGTGCTTCCAGCTGCTCAGCAAGTGGATGCAGACAGCAAGCGGATGCTCGGCTTATCAGCAATCGCCAGTTGTGGTAGTCATGCACAATTGTGCACCTTGAACAGTGCCTACACCACAAGCCTGTGTATACAGGCCCCTATGCAATCCGAGATGCCTTCAAGGACTTTTCACAAGAGACTGGTGAATTGCAACAAGGGTATGCTGGCCAATGGACTATCCAAAACAGCAGTTTCCAAATATACCCCATGGGCCAATGGTTTGAGCCTTGCAAATGGGATGACTACAAATGCCACACACAAATTCAAGATGCAGAAGACTTGCCAGTCAACCTTGTTGGACACCACGTCAATGCAGGAGCCTGGCTGAAAGACCTCAGAAAACACAACAGAAAGTTGGTGGAGGCTTGGCTTTTAGCAGCTACTGTAATGTGCGTAGCAGCATGCATTTGCTGCAGATCAAAAATACAATCAGCAAGATCAAAAATGAACCTACAATGTCAACGATGCTGTCCGTGACTGGTCAAGAATTGTCTGCCTTTAGCCAACATAGGCAGACAAATGTACAAAGTTCAACGCTACAGTTACTAACTAGCTTTTGTAGGCTTTAGTGACATGTCAGTCTTCAGGAAAAGCGTTTTCGACAAGTGAAACATGCCAAATGTCATTGAATGCCAGATGCAATATTGCTTTCATGAATGCACTCTGTTTGATTGGGGCTTGAGCAGCAATGCAGCACGACACTGCAGCCTCTTTATTGCATTTTGCAATCCCTGCTTTTCCTGGAAAGCTGCGTCCTGGGACTTGTTTGTGACCTGCAATTCAAGCTCACCTTGCAGTCATGATATGCATTCTATGCAGCAGTCAGTGTAAACCTTCTTCAGCTTCACATGCATGCAGTGCAGGCAACAGCGTGCGCAGGAACTGCGCTTGCAGATAGAGTCGGGTCTGAAAATGGCGGCAGCAGCAATGCTCGGCACAGGTACGACAGAACATTGTCGCTTGCACCGTATGGTCTCGAAAGCTACATGGTAGTTGTTTCTGGTCAAACATGTTCAGTACGCCTGCGCAGGTGGCGTCGTCGCAGGTGGCGCTCAAATAGCGGCTGCTCAGCAGCCATCACGTCTGCAAGCGCTGACAACAGGTCGCGCCAAGCATGCCAAACACAGCAGACACTGTAGAGCTCGTTTTCACTCAGATCAGCTTGGACAAGTCAGACGGACGCCACAACCGCATCGTGACTCGGCAGCAACCGCAAGGCTGCAGCTAAGCTCACAGCATCAGCGCTCGTTGTCAATTTGCGCGCCGATGCAATGCAGCCGTGACGGTCATGGAGGAGCCAGCCAATCTCAGCATCATAGAGACAAGACTGACTCGGCTGACCATGCGTACAGAAGCAGCCAATCTGGACCAGAAGACGGACAAGCTGCATACTCGAATGGTTGGACATCTTCAACATCGATAGGAGGAGGTCCACCTGGCCACTCAAGCTCAAACAACATGCTTCAGGCCGAGTTCAGCAACTCAAGACCTGATTCAGAAGCGCAGCAAGACCCTGGACATTCCTTCCTATCAACACCTGCTCCTCCTCAAAGCTCAGGTCAAGCGCTGCCTGGACAGCCGACAGCCAGCGCTGTACAGCAAGATCCGTCTCATAATCAAGGCTACAATGGGGTTGCTGCATCACTGGCGGACAACTTCTTAGCAGGCAGATCTAGTCCAATTAGTGCATCACAGGCTGCAGCTGAAGCTCTCAAGCGTGCAAGACACACGCAAGAAATCTTGGACAGCGAAATGGCTAAGCCAGAAATCCGCAGAAGCCTAGGTGTTGATGACATGCTGGCTCGAGACCGCATGCAAGATGATGACGACGATGATTACTTTGAAGGCCCTGAGCATGCAGTGCATGCAGGCTCACAAGCCAATCAGCAAAGCCAACAGCAGCGTTGCAAAAGTTCAGCCCAGTCGCCTGCATCACAAGCTAATTCAGCACAGCTGTCACTCAAGCAAAAGCTAGCTGTAGTGTGGACGAAAGTATTTGGCTGGCTCAAAAGTGGTTTCATTGGGTCATGGCAATGGTTGGTGGTCCTGGTTGTGCCTCCAATTTGTCTCTATGTACTTTGGGTGGCACTCAACACTTGTGTGAGTTTTGTGAAGACCGCCAATCAGACGCATACATGGGTCATATTTGCAGGACTTGCAGTGATTACATTGATTACTCCACAGACTGTCAAAGCCAATGAGTTGCTGAGGATGCTAGATCAGAACAATGTGTTTGCGACCTTTGGTGAAGCCAAGCGAAAACTGAATCTAATGACTTGGTCAAGCATTGGCATCTTTTTTGTCCTGGTATTCTGTGCAGGCTCTCTCTGAAAAGCAAGTGCTATCTTTGATGACTGGCCTGTACTGTACTCAGTAATGCCATAGTGTTATTTGGATCCTTTGCAATTTGCTGCGCAGCCTGTGTGTTTCTGGATGTGTGTCCTACTGTCTAGATATTTTGAGCGCGTGTACACAAGCAGTGCACTGAGTCAGACTGTATGCAGTGCTGTCTGCATTTGGATCCGTCCCTAGACGATTTATCATTCATTGAATCAAGTCTTGAAGTACTACTAGTCAACATCATCGAATGACAGAAACACCACCAAGCATTTGCATGACATATTGTCAACGTTGTCGAGTCCATGCAGCAACTTCGACGTGGCAGGAACCATTTTCAGGGTCAGATCTCAATGTAATCGAAGATTAATGCTCTTAGCGATTGCTTTTTCGCCTTGGCGTGCCTAAAATCCTGTGGCACTCCTGTAGTGTAGCCGCATGCGACCCTGAGCACAAGTCCTGCTTCAAGCTTGAATCAAGTCTCTTTGGCATCGCATTGCCAGCTTTGTGCATACACTTTTGCATTGATGATGCAGCATGCAGGCATGACTGCAATAATCGAGATGTGTGCTGGTTTACAAAACCCAAAACTCTGACACCTGCTATTGCGTGCAAATTTCTTTGCACACAGGCTGTAACAAAACCACAGGTAACTGGTAAAAGGTGATTTCAAGCCATGTCCTCGTTGTCTAAACCCCAGTCATCTTCAAGGTCAGCATCATCAACCTCAGCTCCTTCGCCCTCTCCTAGGTCTTCATCGCCTGCAAGCCAATTCAATTGAAGCTATTCATTCGTTGATTCACTCACTCATGCACCAGTCATGCTACACAGGCTCGGCAGGTCCAGCTAGGTACATACCATCAATTGAAGCTATAATTGCTCAAGCATGCAGGCGCATGATGCAGCAGCTTTTAAGTCCTGTTGGACGCCCTCTGGGTGGCTCGTCATTTCAACCCCTGCTTTGATGGCAGTTTTGCATGGCAACCAACAAGATCAACGCTACAACATGACAGCGACTTGCCATCAATCTGCGCTGGAGCACTGTAGATCTCAGGCATGTGTCAGATGTGCTTTGCCACAAGGATACAAGCCGGCATCTGCCAGCACAGCCACAGCAGCAAGAAAGACAGACAGCTGTTGCTGCTCACGGAGGCTCCATTGTGGCATAATCGCATAGACATTTCAGATCTTTCCTGTCTGAGGGCGCATGATGAGATTTCATGCAGCCTTGTGCACGGTGTCCCAAATAACTATCAAATTGTGGGCTGAAGTAACTAGCTCTGCAGGCTCAAGCTGAGCAGTGTCAAACACAGAAATGGGCACATGAATGAAGACAACAAGCAGGTATATGGACCCCAGAGTGCTTCCACTCACAGCGGCACCTCTCATGGCGCCTGACGGCGTTCACTTTTGTCAGGTTTTCTCCCATGTTGCACGACTTACCAAACAACTCTTCAGCTTCATCAGATTGTGGCTGGGCTTCAGGAAACAACTCTGCAGGCTCAGCTGGAGACTGCCCAGCTGCTGAAGAGATAGCGTCAGCAGAGCCTAGCCCCAGGCCATAGGGCTGATTATGCTGCTGAGGGCCATTGCCGCCAGAGGGCAGATTCAACTGCCCGATGTCAGCTTGTCTGCAGTGCAAAGTACGGCGTGAGGCAACAAATGTCAATTGGGGCAGGGTAGCTGCGGCAACAGAGCATAGCCCTTGTTATAGGGCTCGGTACGCTGCTGAGGGCTCATGGCGCCAGAGGGCAGAGTCAACTGCCCTATGTCAGCTTGCCTGCAACGCAAAGTTTGGGGTGAGGCGTAAAAATTAATTTCGGGCCTAAGCGACAGAATATGACTCCAGCAATGAGAATTGATGCTGTTCACCTGTTTTGTGGCTGAAGTGCCAAATCTCGGCCTGCATGATACCAAGGCCTTTTGCTATGGATTGGCACAAGCCATCGCGAAAGGGCTTGTTATCATGCAGCTGAGATGGGCCTTGATGCACATGACAGCGTTTCGACCTATCCTGTCCTGCAAACCAGATGGCTTGCATGCAAAGGTGACGATGGTGTTCAGTAAGGAAAGCCAGTACATAGAAACACACAGTGATGCAGCACTTACCTGGGTTGGTCCAGCAGATTTGGGGTCTCTTGGGGGGCTTGGGCATGCAGATGGGTGTCAGGGGAGTCCCCTTCTGTGCTGTGGGGTCCCGACTCTGCATTGCCATTGGCATCTGGCTGCCCAGCTCCATTGCTTTCATCCATTGTCATGCCTGCAAACACCAAATTCTATTGACACAAATTTGACACAGCTGGCAACAAGATGCCAATACAGCACTTTGCTGACAAGGGATAGCAAGAATGGCAGGGGGTGGGTGGCAGTGCGTGCCCCTCAGCGCTGTGGGGTCCCACTTCAGCATTGCCATTGGCTAGCGGCTCAGCTCCACTGTGAGCATCCATTGTCATGCCTGCAAACACAAAGAATACATATTTCATGTAGCTGGCAACAGCGTCACACATTGGCAGTTTGCTAAAAAGAAACAGCATTGTGCCGTCTTTGCAGCGTTCAGGCAGTTGTTGGATTGTCGCAATTTCTGTTGAATTCATTGTGCTTACCTTGGATCTCCTCGATGAGGTTGGCGTAGGTGCTGTTCTCATAGTCTGAGAACTCCCGAGCAGGGATGGTGTGCTTGCGCTGTTGTCTCTGATATTGCTCAGCCTTCAGGGCCAGGTCTAGGTCAGGGAACAAATTGGCGTACTGTGCAGGGTCCGCTAGGGACTCAGCCGCCTTGGCATTGATCTTGGATAGCTCCTTGCGCCACAGCTGCACCACCTGTAACAGGACACGTTTCTGTTACTTGCTGCACTGAATATCACCATACGCTTAGGGAACAGGCTGGGGTAATGTGCAGATTGGCTAGAGACTCAGCTGCCCTGGCATTGAGCGTTGATAGCTCCTTACGACACAGCTGCACCACCTGCAGTGAAAGACAGCTGTTGTAGCCACACGCAACCTCAAAGGCTAAAATCAGCAAGCTCTTGCACCACTGCTAGACCACCTGTGGGCAGGCAGCAGTCTGTTGGTCAGTCAGTCAGTCAATGGCGACACAGCAGCTCAAGTCCAGCTCTTCAACACAGGTTGGCACACTGTGCAGGATCGCCAAAGACTCAGCTTCCTTGGCATTGACCTTGGACAGCTCCTAGCGCCACAGCTGCACCACCCGTGGTGAACAAAGGGCCAGTCAGTCTGTCTGTCAGTCAGTCAATTAGGCAGGTAGTCAGTTGGGTGACAATCTGCAAGTGAGAGCCGGTCTAGGTCAGGGAACAGGTTGGCATACTGTGCGGGGTCAGCTAGGGCCTCAGTCGCCTTGGCATTGATCTTTGACAGCTCCATATGCCACAGCTGCACTACCTGAAATGAGCACAAGGTCCTTTGGTCAGTCAATGGCTGAAATGCATGACAAATACATAGTAAGTGTAGGAACTAGTTCGTGTACTGTGTGGAATCGGCCAGAGACTCAGCAGCCTTGGTCTTGATCTTGGACAGCTCCTTCTGCCACAGCTGCACTACCTGAGGTGAGCAGAGTCAGGTAGTCAGTCAACCAGTCAGTCAGTCAGTCAGGTATACAGTGAGTGGGGTCAATATCTGCAATGAAAACAGATCTAGATCTGGAGATAGATTGACATATTGTGCAGGGTTGGTCAGAGACTCAGCAGCCTTGGCGTTGATCTTGAACACCTCCTTACGCCACAGCTGCACCTCCTGCAATGAAGAAACGCCTTGCCAGTCAAACTTTGCGTTTTGCTCATGTCCTGTGACAAGGTGTAAGGACTCTGCAGGAACTCAGCAGCCTCAGCATTGAACTTGGACAACTCCTCATGTCATAGCTGCACCACCTGACTGGACAGGACTTTGCAGAACCCCACTGCCCTGAAAGGCAAGTTAAGGCCTGCAAAGATCAAGTCAAAGCCTGACGTGCACTATCAACCAAAGGTTGGTACCAACTTTTGAAAGCTCCATTTGCCACAACTGCACCAGCTGTGACCAGGATGCTGAGTGTTGTGGTTGCTGCACAACACAGTGTCAGACATCGACATCGAGTCCTTCAATGGCTTGAAGAGCTGGTTTCATTGCAGGGCGTGAATTTGATGTCAGAGACTTTGTTGTTGAGCAACTACACCACTTGCAACTACACCACTTGCAGTGAGGAAAGGTTGCTGTAGAGAAGGCAGCAGGGCCAGGTTGCTTGCCTCACAGACTCTGCTAGGCGTGTAATTGTAGGCAGAAAATGCAGCTTCAAGGGAAAAGGGCAGAAGACACCAGGCCGTCCATACACTTGTCCAACTTTAGAAGGAAGCAAAGCAAAGTGGCTTACTTCACCAACTGTGCGACGCACAGCAGGGGCAAGTTGCTCACCTCACTGACTCTGCTAGGCACATAGGTGCGAGCAAAGAATGCAGCTTCAGACGTGCGGCCAGAAGACACCAGCAGATCCACACACTCATCCAACTGCCCTAGCAGGAACAGCCCCAGGAAGGCCACGTTCTGCTTGCCCTGCTCCTTACTGAGGTCTACCAGCTTCTTCATGCCGTCTGCGCTGCCCTTGGCTGAGTATAGCAGCAGCAACCCAGATAGGTCCTTAGCTCTCCACATACACCGCTCTGCAACCTGTGATAGACTCAGATGGGTCAATGATACATATGCACAGCAACACAGCAAATACGCTATTGACGCTCAGTTGCAATGCACTGCCCTTGGCTGAGTATAGCAACAGCAACCCAGATAGGTCCTTTGCTTTCCACACACGCCGCTCTGCAACTTGTGGCAAGAGGTGACATGGGTCAATGATACATATGCACAGCAACACAGCAAATACGCTATTGACGCTCAGTCGCAATGCACTGCCCTTGGCTGAGTATAGCAACAGCAACCCAGATAGATGCTTTGCTTTCCACACATGCTGCTCTGCAACACTGTGGCAACTCTGTGTTTAGTTGCCACCTTACTCTGTGGCAAAAGGTAACATGGGTCAATGCATCATGCAAATGCGCAGCAATACAGCGACAGTGCCATTGTTGCTCAGTTGCAATGCACAGCAATACAGCGACAGTGCCATTGTTGCTCAGTTGCAATGCACAGCAATACAGCGACAGTGCCATTGATGCTCAATTGCAATGCACAGCCCTTGGGTGAGTACAGTGGCAGTAGCCAGTTTTCAGCCATCAGCCCTGCTGATACACCGCTCTGCAACCTGTGGCAGAAGTTTTACTGTGTCTGACAGTGCCACAGATGCGCTGTCATATTGCCATTCCACTTGCATGCCATGCGCAGGGAGTTGCATCAGCATCGTGCTGTGGGCACTGCCCCTGACTGATACAGCAGCAGCAGCAGCAGCGGCGGTTGCTGTTGGATTTGAATGCAGCCTGCTATCAACAACCTTACTTTGATATGGTCAGAAGCAGACTACTGTTTTGCTGTTCACATCGGTGGCTCTGTTGCACGCAATGTGCTGAAGGAAAGGCTTCACCAGCCTTGTGCATGCGTTTCTGCATGTTGGCCAGCACTTACATGCAATCTGCCTGATGACATAGCCAGTTCATCGAGCTGGCGCAGTTTGCCTTCTGACTCAGCAGTCTCAGGCCTAGGACAGGGGTATAACTATTTTGCTAACAAGCTATGTTGCATTCTTGCAGCAAGGCAAGAGACTGTGCTGGAGCCGCAGTTTGGCCACATTTCACCTGCAATTTGCCTGAAGACATGGCCAGTTCACTGAGCTGGCGCAATTTGCCATCTGACTCAGCAGCCTCAGGCCTAGAGCAGGGGTACAACTATGTTGCTAACATGCTATGTTGCACTTGCAACAAGGCAGAAGGCTGTGCTGGAGCTGCATGCTGGCCACGACTCACCTGCAATTTGCCTGAAGACATGGCCAGTTCGCTGAGCTGACGCCATTTGCCCTCTGAGTCAGCAGTTTCAGCAATTTGAAGGGCAGTTTCCAGCTTGCCCAGCTGCACTGCCAGCTCAAATCTGTAGTCAGGATCAGTGGCCACCTCCAGGGCATCTGCATTCATTCACCATCCAGCTGCATGCTCGCTAATTCAGCCAATCAATCAGTAATTTGTTCGCTGGCTTGCTCGCTTGCTCGCGCGCTCGCTCACTCTCTCATTGTTTGTGCAAAATTGTCAGGTCAAGCTGGCAGTCAAACATGTTGCATGCGATTTTGAGCAAAAATTGCAGTTGTTGACTCATCACGCAACCAACCGTAACTAACTGCAAAGATGCATGATCTTGCTGAGAAGGTGTCAAACCTGCAGTTCTGCCGCGAGCATCTAGGAAGCGGGCCACGCTGTTCATCTGGTCCTTGGGAATGGAGGGCAGCAGCTGCTGGGCAGCTTCCATGTCCTCACGCAGCACTAGGGTCTTGTACTCTATCAGCGACAGCAGCAGGGTATAGCTCACAACGCCAAACTCCTGAACACAAGACCTGGTTGGTTGGAAGCCTGCTGCAGTTTTGTCATTGTGCTGTCAGTCACAAATTTTCTACGAAGCATGCAGCGTTGCGTCCAGTGCCCAAGCCCGGACAACAGCAGTATCTAGTTGACAATGCCAAACTACTGCTGTTAAGACATGAGCTGAACAGAAGTCTGACACATGCTTGAGAAAGTGCTCTGTGTTTGCAGCAATTATGTTTTGCTGTAAACCATGCAGCATTGAAAGACATAGAGCAGCTTGACCAGCACAATCCAAAGACCCAGAGGCAAGAAAGCCAAACCAAATGTGATGTTCACAGTCTGAGTATACATGCATATTGCTGTGATGTTCACAGTCTGAGTATATTTGCATATGTTTTTGTCAGCATACCTTGTCTATGAGGTAGACCTTGGACTGGGAGGCAAGGTAGCCCAGCAGGTACATGGGCCGGTCCAGGTGGAACATGGTGGTCACCTCGCCGCCAACGCAGTAGTTCAGCCGCCACGCACTGTTGTTGTAGATGAAGCAATCCCCGACCCACAACCCTGCATTGCCACAGATGAGTTTTTGACTTGTTGGTTGTTGCAAGTGGAACATGGTGGCACAGCCTCAGCTACAAAGTAGTTCAGCCGCCATGCACTGTTGTTGTAGATGAAGCAGTCCCCAACCCACAACCCTGCATTAACACGGGTGTCGTCACAATGCAACAAGCAAATTGGGTGGAACACGGTGGTCACCTGCCCGCCCACGCAATACTTCAGCAAGCACGCACTGTTGTGGTAGATGGAGCAGCCCCCGACCCACAACCCTGCGTGGGGCGCATCAACAGCCACGTAGCGCAAATAAGATCTGCACCATGCAGATGCAGCAGGTGCTGAGCGTCTCGCAGATGACACACTTTGTCTGCTGCTGTCTTGCCTTGCTGTCGCTTGGTGACTATACATACCTAGCAAGGCCTTTGAGCCCAACTAGAATGCGTTATTATGTATGTATGTATGTATGTCTGTATGTATGCGTGTTGCCTTTCTGACGTTTCCATAAGCTTGCAAGCAGCCACAAGAGGATCAGTAACAACAGCAGCAATGCCTGCAGCAGTCATACATGCTGAGGTGCGCAGGCTCCACAAGCATGCTGCAAGACACACTTGTGTAGCCTGTGTACCTCAGCATGCTGCATGACAGCACCTGCATGCTATTTGTTCTGCTGCATCCTGACACCTCAGCCAGTAATTGAAACTTCCAACATGCAGCCTGCCTGTTCTGACACGCTGTGACACCTCATTCATGACTACAAGAGCATGCTGCACAATACAGTTGTGAAGCCTGTGTACCTCAGCATGCTGCATGACAGCATCTGCAGGCTATTTGTGCTGCTGCATTCTGACACCTCAGCCAGTGTTTGAAACTTCTGACATGCAGCCTGCCTGTTCTAGCACGCTATGACACCTCTTCAGCAACTACATGAGCATGCTGCATGACACACTTCTGTAGCCTGTATACCTCAGCATGCTGCATGACAGCAGCTGCAGGCTATTTGTTCTGCTGAATTGTGACGCCTCAGTATGTAGCTGTAAGCCATATACATGCAGCCTGCCTATCTTGATGCACTCTTACACGCAATGCAGCAGCTCAACGGCATCGACATGCAATCTTTCTGTTCTGATGCGCTCTGAGACCTCTTTCAGCAGTTCAAAGGCTCTTTACCTCAAATATCTGTCCTAGTATTGGACTTTCGGCTTCAAAAACATGTTCGTCCTCTATGCAGTGACTTCTGTGTATAGAGACTTTCTGTTTCAGCATATTCCCAATGTGAGGACGATGCAATTTGAACCCGCCCACTGTGCTTGCGCTGCAGTGGTACCTCTAAGTAGAAACGACTCAACACAAGGACACTTATCTGTGTGACTAAAACAGCTGTCACAGAAAAAATACACTGTGATGTAGATTGCAGCAGCAGACTTGGAAGTTCTTGAACGTCAGGACGAGCGTCAGGCGTCAGGGGTCATTGTCATCTAGCATGGCTTGTGCTACCTACAACTGTTTGGCAGCAAATGCAGGACCTACCTGTTTTGACATGCTCTAACTCCTCATTCAAAAGCTCACAGAGACCTACATGCAGCTGGCTTGTTTGGATGCGCGTTGACACTCAGGATACTTTTCAAGATACCCAGATCCATTGACTTCACAGTGCACATGTCCTTGTAGTAAGTCTTCTCCAAAGGTGAAATTCGCAGCCTACCTGTTCTGACACGCTCTGAGACCTCATTCAACAGCTCGAAGGCATCTTCAAGGCCGTCGTCTTCAGCCTCCTCTCCTGAGGCAAGGAAAGAGTTGACTGCCTCGCTGTCTAGCCTCAGGATGTAGAAGGAGGTCTCACTCATGATGGCTACCAGCTCGCCACTGTCACTCCACTTGATGTCCCTCACTGGCACATCAATGCGCCTTATGAGCTGCATAAAGAAACAGGCATTTGGCTGTGAGGCCAGAGGCACACTCGTAAAAGCAGACAAGATTTTGCGGCTTGAGTATGTATGCACACGTTGCCAGAGGCAGATACACTCTGAGCCTCCATGCAGCACAGCAAATGTGAACTGACTTTTACATGTATGCTTGCCTCGCCGGAGGCCCAATGATAAAGGCAGACAGCGCTTGGGCGTAACAGCAGATGCTGAAAGGGAGAGGAACACCACGCACAAGCGGACTTGAACAGTCATGCTAACCTTGCCAGAGGCCCAGTAATAGAAGCAGACAAAGCCTGACCCCCCTGATGCCCAGCAGGCTGCCCCCGGGAAGAGCCTCAGCTGCATAACTGGCTTTCACGATGATGCCAGATCAACATGACAAATTGCACTGAATACAGTGGCACTGTTGTCGCACTGCAGCATGTGGAATGCATCAGGGGTGATGTGGGTATGCTTACCTTGCCCGAGGCCCAGTCATAGAAGCAGACAAAGTCTGAACCCCTGATGCCCAGCAGGCTGCCACCAGACAGCGCTTCTGCTGCAAAGTTGGTCTTGATGGCGTTGCTCTCCTTGAAGTTCTTGAACAGCTTGACGCTGCTGCTGCTCTCCCTGCGCAGCACCAAAAAGTCAGAAAGGTTGAGCTCAGCAAACTTGCTGTCATCAATCACAGAAATACTCAGCAAGTCCAAGAGTTTTGCAACGACCCATGAGTATAGCCTGCAGCAAGAAGAGATTGTCATCCCATTGCGGGCCTGTGCTGTGAAGGTAGCTGTCAAACTATAGTGCAAAGTGTAAACTGGTCAATCTTTGCTCAGAATCAAGGGCAAACACTCGCAACATCAGCACCACCCACCACATGAAAGGTGATAGGCCACATAAGAGAAGATACAGACAGTGCTGATTGCAGTGCTGACAGGCCCGTTTGCATTCCTGCAAAACAAGGTACAGCATGGGCAAACAACATGAAACCCTGCCTGTCAAGTCGGTTGGCTCACCTGATGGCAAAGTCATTGGACTCATTACCCCATACAAACTCAAGAGCGCTTCCAAAACTCTTGTTACGCCACGCTAGAGCTGTGTAGATGATGTACTCGCCGTCACCACACACAGTGACAAAGCGCCCATTGGGGTTGTGTTGAAGGGACTGGGGGTACAGGTCACAGCTGCCTAGGTCCTTGACTGCCAAAGGCAACCTTTCCCCATCAGACTGCACACCAATAGGCATTGGCTTTATTGACTGAACATGACCTGTGTGGTTGATTTACAGGCAGAAGCCTGAGAGCCAAGTTTGTTGGCAGGAAGAAACGGAGCAATGATGCAAAAGAAACGTGTGTCGCGAGGGTCATGGCAATCACCAATGCTCAGTGCAGGCCATGCATGAGAGCTGCAAGAGCCCTTGACAGCTTTTGATACATTCTACTGCTGCAGTGCACTGGTGCAGTGCTGGTGCAGTGCAGTAGTGCTGAGCAGTACACAGTGCAGTGCAATGCAGTGCACTGCCGGCAGTAGTGCCAGCATCAGCGCAGGCCACTTATAAGAGCTGCAAAAGCCTGTTGGCAGCTTGTCCTTCCAGACTATAGCCCTGTTGTTGGTACGCAGACCCACAAGAAGACTACGAATTGGAAGGACAGGCTGATTCCCAGCTTCTGAAGCTGACACAGCAAGTGGCAAAGACATGCTGACCAGTCAAGAACATCTACGCAGATGCTCCCCGGCACGAGGCATAGATGACTGGTCAGGCAAATCTTGCTTTGGTTTGCTCTCAAATGGAGAAGAAGGCTCCCAAAATGATGGACCCTGTGAAGGGGCCCTGACATTTTCAGCAGTAGCCAAGTTCATGTATCGACCAGTCTCTCAGCAGCACAAGGCATGTTGACCATTGCTGCAAAGCAAAGAGAGGCCGGCCAGGACTTAGGCCACATGTAGCCAGCAGCTATGCCACTTGAAAGAATGAGTTCTACTTTGATGGTCCAAAGACAAATGTTGCAAGACATTGCGACAGCACTCACGTCCTCAGTGTCAGCACCCAAGGATTTGACATTAACAGTTTGGATCTCGTTGTGGCGGGCCCAGATGATTTTCCCGCTGCTGTCCATGGAGGCAACTGGCTCTTCCCGCCCAATCTTGATCAAGGCCGTACCCTCATCATAACCCAGAGCAACACTGCACATCACAAAATCACAGATGCAAGCTGACTGCTAGAAGCTGTCAAGTAGAACGTCAGTATGACATGCAGAAGAACAGCATGTCTTCAGCTGATATGCTGTGGTCCTGCTCACTTTCAAGCCTGTATCATGCAAGAGCATGGGCTTCAAAGTTATTGATCGAGGCTGTACCCTCATCAAAGCTCAAGGCCACACTGCACATGACATGCTTGTGAGCTAAAAGCGGGCTGCTGTCAAGTGGAAAGCCAGCCAAGCAGAATTGCAGGCTTTGTCAGTACATGCAGTTGCAGTGTCTTGATCCCCTCGTCATAATCAGAGCAAGACTGCATATCACAAATCGGGAAGCTTATGTCTGCAAATTGTCCAGCACAAAGCCAGCCAAGCAGAACAGCACGCTTGAAGCTGACTTATGTTGAACGCAGTGATGCATGTCAGCTGCATGCCTATTTGCTGTCAAAACATGTGGTACGAGTATTTTGCCCTTCTGTGATTAGCCCATAGTGCAAGCATGTTGAGCATTCTGGGCTTACTTGTTGGACCCTTTGAGGTACGCCAAGGCCCACACACGCTCAAGCCCATAGTTGAGGTTGTTCTCTAGGCGGTATGTGGTGCTGTGCCAGACCCTGACTGTGCCATCTTCTGACCCTGCACAGACGCACAGACAGATTGAGAAGATTTGTCTTGTACAGTTTGTTGCAGAAGCTGGCTCAAAAGGTCTGCAGTCAAGGTTGTCCTCCAGGCAATGTGTGGTGCTGTGCCAAACCAAAGCTATGCTGTTTTCTGAGCCTGCACACACGCACAGACATAGCTAGCAGTTCTGGTGATTCCAGCCGTTTGCAACGGCTCCAGCAGAACGCCGGACCTGCTGTGAAGTCGCCTGGCGGGAGGTTGTGTTTCTTGATGCATTGCAGCTCCGCTGTGCAGGATTGACTCCACATGAACAGGCTTCACATATATGCTTTGTGTACTAGAACAATCTAATATGGTGACAAGACAGACACTCTGGGTCTAGCTTTGGCAGGCTGGCAGTCAGCTTAAGTCAGCCAAGCACACTTTGCAGTGCTGCTGACTGAGCATGGCAATACTCCTCAATCTGACTGAGTCTGCTCTGGCAAGCATACCAGGTTATCCCTTGCAGATAGACAAGGGGTACACAACCACACAGCAGTCTGATACCTACACCTATTACATAATGGTTGGGCATCAATCAAGATAGTATTGCCAAAGACCGTAGGCACAATATCTTACCTGTGATGGGCATGTTGGGGTGGAAACAATCTGCTGGAAAAATTGCAGCTGTGGCTACTCATAAGTAGGCGACAATCAAGCCGGCTTTTGGGAAATGCAGGGATTGTATTGCACCTGTGAGGATGACAGGCAGCTTTGGGTGGAAGTAAACTGCTGACACATTGTGACTGTGGCCACCCACCTTTTAGACAGTAAGTAGGCAACATACAGCCAGAATTTGAAAGATGAAGAATTGACGTCATACCTGTGAAAACGATAGGCAGCTTTGGGTGTGAACAGACTGCCAACACATTGTGGCTGTTAGGCGTGATGACTTACCTTGGTGCAGCTTGCACACAATGACCTTGTACATGGTAAGTGGGCACAAATTATGGCATGATAAAGGGGCATATCACACCTGTGAGGATGACAGGCAGCTCTGGGTGGAAACAAACTGCTGATACATTGTGGCTGTGGCCCTCTAGGGTTTGCACACAGGCCTTGGTTTGATAGTCCCAAACCTTAGCCATCTTGTCATCAGCCCCACTGACCAAATATGGCCGGTCACCTGTAGCCAAATAGCACCCTCTCTAATAATAGCAAGAAGATGGTGTTGTTGTTGTTGATGGCTCATGCAGTCGTAGGGCACCCTTACACTTGACACAGCCAGCTTACAAGAGTTTTCCAGCATTTCACTTGAAAGGCTTGCTTCTGTACAGCTCAATCTCCTTGACTTTTGCCCAGTGCAAATTGCTTTGTGTTCAGCACAAGCAGCAATCATGACAGGACAGGTGCTCCATTGGCTGTAATGAAGCCACGCAAGCATTTGGCAGCAATCTGATTACAGGCAGTTCCATGGAGCATAGCTTGAGAGTCTCACCTCCTGAGAAGTAGTCCACGCTGTTCACACCTTTGTCATGACCATCCAGTGTGAATGCTGGCGTGGGCTGTGACAGTGTCCATACCTACAGTACAGCTCAATATGCGTCAGGCAAGTACACAACAGGACTGAAAGCATTAACCCAGTGCAAGGCAGCCTGACAGACTGCGAACTGGACATGATGCTCTATCTATGTCAATCATACTGCATCATGGCGTTACTGCATCCATTACTGTGCTTCATTTGCTACTTGTGCAACGTGAAGCAGCATTTGACAGTGTCTGCTGCATGCAAGCATGCTTGACACCCAGCATATCCTAGCCTTGACATTGCAAGCAGCATGGACAGCGCCTTGCAAGCATGTGGCACTGACCAGCTTTGTGTTTGTTGGAGGCATGTACAGAGTCGATTGAGCGCAGAACCCCTTGATGATTAACAGGATCCAATCTACATAGATTTCTCACCTTCACAGTCCTGTCCAAGGATGCACTAGCAAATGTGTTGGTGTCCTTTGGGTTGAACACCACTTGCATGACATAGTGAGAATGGCCCTCAAAGACCTGTGTGCATGTCCATCCCTGCAACAGCAAAAGCCGTTCTGTGTGAAGCTTCCTGCCCTACAACAAACTTGGTAGCGCAGCAAGCAAGCTCAGCATCAGCAACACCATTGCAGCGCAAAAAGCGTGTAGTCGTGGTTGTGCACAGCGATTGCAGCTTGATCTGCTGACAAGTGTGGTTTGTGAAGTGTGAGGCTACATAGCATGCAAGTGCAATGCCTGGCTGCCTCTGCTGCCACCGGCTCCCATTACAACGCCTCATGGTTGAGACTTTCTGTTGTCTTGCTTGATGTCAAAACGCACTGCTTGAATGATGAGCAATTACCTTGTCCCAGTCCCAAAGCTTGATCAGCATGTCATCTGAGCATGTCAGCATGTATGGCTGAGTAGGGTGAACTGCTATGCTGCGGATGTAGTCTGTGTGAGCCTCAAAGGACTTGACTTTGTCCATTGTGTTGTAGTTGTAGACCCTAACAAACATGTCGTCTGCCCCACAGACGATCCACTGCTTGCGTGCCACAAACTTGGCAGTTCGCACTGCATGAACAGATACCGTTTGCAGAATGGAGTGGGCAAGCTGTCACTTGAGTTGAGGACGCAGGTCCCTGCTGAACAAACAGCAATTTGTTTGCATGGCTGGATAACTATTTACAGGAGCCAAGCGCTGAACATACCTGGCAGCTCTGTAACCTCAAAGGACTTGACAAGAGACTGGTCATTGGTGTTCCAGATGTAAAGATGGCCATTGTAGAGGTTAGCAAGCAACCTGCAGCATGTTCTCAGCTTCACCCCTGCCGTTCGTCACTGCACTGCAAAAGAGCGACATCCTAAACCTACCAAGGCTCTGTTGGGTGCAGATCAACACCCTTGACTCGGTCCGACCTCTGGAAAAACAATCTCTGCAATGCAGTGCCATAGTGTTAACAATTGGAGAGCTGCTCAAATCTGGCGATAAGTTCGCAAACAACTAGAGTGCGATGGTGTCGCTGCTGCGAAACAATGCTGATGGTGGCGGTGTAGCTGGCTTCACCTTGATGTCCAGCTGCAGGGGCTGCAGCATACACAACAAGAATTAGAAATTCGATCGCTCGTCACAATTTCTACAGTCAACTGCGGCAGTCGAGCTTACCATGCTTCCTCAAGCGCCGATCAGTGGCGACTGAGTCTTCAAACCGCCCGCATGGGGAGTCGATGGGTACAACACAAGCTATAGCTTACAAGCTGTGTTGCTGTGGAGTTGTGGTGCAACTTTCTTCCCCTGCACTGCGCTGCAGCCCGGTTCAACGAAGGCAACCCCTCTCGCTCGTCGGGAGAAGCCAAATCAGGCTACGTTCAACAAGTTCACTGCAACTGCGAATCTGCTACGATCAGCGAAGCGCTGAGGTGCGCTCGCCAGTTGCCGAGGGCGCGATTTCACAGCTTCTCTGACCGTGCGTGTCATGCTATTCTGAATTGGTTTTGTCTGAGCTCGTCGTGACGCTGTAGTGATCAAGCTCAAGCGTGACAATAGGCACGGCAAATTGGACGACGCTAGCTGCACTCGTCATCCTAGCCTAACACAGTCAGATTGCGCGCTGCGGCGACACCGTCTTGGCTTAGGCCATCACAAGTAGCTTACGGTGAGCGTAGGAAGTGCGATCACTCGGTGCAACCAGCCAGTCACCGGAGGATTTGAGCTCGAGCCAACCCACATTCAATTTGTGGTGCTGCAAGTCGGGCATCACGCCAGTACTGCAGCATTCACGCTGAGTCCGCTGCTGAACACTTCAGGCCAGTCAGGCACAAGCTGCCAGCGTTGAGCTCTTCCTGGCAGCAATGCAGTTGCTGTTTATATTGGCCATGCAACTGGAGTACAAGCTACAGTGGTGCCACGTTAGGTGACAAATCCTCAGTGCAGCCCAGCCTAAGTCAATTTTTCCATTTCTGCACAAATGCTGCAGTTGCCCCGCTTGATCGTTGAAACGCCTTCCATGCTGTATATACATGGTGGCATGCCATGCAGGTGCTAAGCACAATTCTTACAACCGCAGCAACTGCTGCCTTGATTAGCCACAACTGCAAATGATCAGGTGATTGCTATATGTCCGGCAAAGCAAAAGTGGCAGCCAATCTCATCCTGATTCCCAGGCTTTGTCTCAAGCAGTTTGTGCGCTTTGCCCTAGTTTCTGTATCCTTGCACTTGGCCAGCAGGATATTATATGATTCTCTGCAGCAGCACCCAACAATGCAAACTTAAGCAATGCTTTGCTGCTCTGCTCAATGATCAGTCTCACAACAATGCAAAGCGCATACGTACTGCTATACTGCTACACTTGTGGCTCTTTTTTGCACATGTTTTGATGTTCTGATAGTTGGACATCACTGCTGTGCCTGTGCAGGGCGTTGACATCAAGCTGGTGTCACAATGCACCATTTACCAGATTGCAGCAATTCCCAGCTCGTCACCGGCCTCAATCCCGTCAATATAGAGCATTGGTGAGTTACTAAACCCACACTCAACTGTCCCGGCAACAAGTCACAGATCTGTACAGCAAAGGTTTGACAGCAGCAGCAAGCATGATCCCCAGTTGCACTTCACTGCCTTCCATATGTGTTTGCAACGACGTCAAGAGTGACTGTGACCTTTGAAACCTTGCTTCTGCTTGATGGCATTGTAGCAGGCATGTCTAGTCCTAGCATTCAAGCTGCATAGCATCTTGACACTATTTGTATCAGACATTCTTGTGAACAGACCACTATGCTTGTTTCCTTTGCAATTGCATCTTTGCCAACTTGCTGATGCCACAGTCAGCTGCATTGCAGCACACAGGAGTGAAATGTTCACATAAGGCTCTGTCTTTTCATCTGGTCACTACTTTGAGGGCCACAGCTGGTTTTGCGTTGTGAGGACTGTGAGAATTCCACAGCTTGGGCAGTTACCATGCACAAAGGCTAGGGGCAAACCCAGAGCTACTTGGCAGACAACCATTTACAAGGACCTCACGTCCCTTGCATGCTCAATGCAAATGTTTTATTATAGCACAGAGCTGAACTGGCTGGAGACAGTTGATTGCTCCAGTATGTACCTAGCTGGGCCTTCTGGGCATGTGTAGCACACATTAAGAATGAATGAATGAGTGAAGGAATGAATGAATGAATAAAGAAATGAACGAGTGACTGTGCCATGCTCTGACCAGACACTTGCGATGCAGGCCCAGACAGCAGCGAGTGGCAGTCCCCATGTCAGAGTTGCTGTTGTGGGTGGTGGCATCAGCGGATTGATCCTGACCAAAGTGCTGCAAGATCATGGCCAGGAGGCAACAGTCTTTGAAAGGGATGCATCGCCAACTGCCAGAACGCAAGGCGGCATCCTAGATCTGGCCCCAGATAAAGGCCAATGGGCTCTGAAGCAGGCTGGCTTGTTCCAGAAATGGCAGGAGCTAATTATTGAAGGAGCGTCAGACATGCGTGTTGTGGACAGGACCGCAAAAGTGTGGTGGGAAGATGAAAGCACTGGCCGACCTGAAGTTGACCGCCCAGCGCTGCGCAAGATGCTGCTAGACTCTTTGCAAGCTGGGACCGTCCAATGGGGGCACCATTTGGTATCAGTGCAGTCAAATGCAGCTGAGAAGCACAAGCTGTGCTTCGCTGATGGGTCCACCATCAGTGCAGACGTTGTAGTGGGAGCAGACGGCGCTCAGTCACGTGTTCGGTCGTTGGTCACTGATGCAAAGCCCAAGTACTGTGGGATCAGTTGGTTTGATATATTCATCAATGACGCTGCCAAGACTTGTCCAGATGTAGCTGCTACAGTTGGCCGGGGCAGCTTCTTAGCTCTTGATGACAACAAAGCCATTATCGCACAGCGCAGTGGCAACGGCAATATCCTGGCTTATGCGACGGTCCGCATGCCAGAGGGCAGTTTATCGGAGCAAGCACAAGCTTGGGAAAGCCCTGAAGCGTCACGTGAGACAGTAGCTGCAATCTTTAAAGGTTGGGCACCTGAAATCATTCAGCTGATTCATAGTTGTGAACAGAACATGAAGATGAGGCCTCGGCCTGTGTTTGCCATGCCAGTGGGGATCACATGGCCCAGCCAACCCAATGCAACATTGCTGGGCGATGCTGCTCACGTGATGTCTCCATTCGCTGGTGAAGGCGCTAATCTGGCACTGGTTGACGGTGCAAGCCTGGCACTTGAGCTGCTCAAGAAGCAATCTCATGCTGAAGCAATTGCAGCTTATGATGCGGCAATGTTTGAGCGTTCAGAACCGGCAGCAGCAGAATCCGCCTTCAATCTTGACTTATGCATATCAGAAAAAGGGGCGGAGGAAATGGCTCGGTTGATGCACTCTTACTCGCAGATGGAAGGATGATATTCCATGCTGCCTGCATGCTTGTCTTTCTGCAATGTTTTTTTTGTGTATAAATATTGCCTGAGGTACTCACAAGGCTTTCCAGCGTGTGTAAAGTGAGAATTTGGCGGTGCTACTATAATTTGTTTGTAGTGCCTATGGTTTAGAGACTGACACCTGCCCTCACTCTGACATTGGTGTGGCATCTGCAGCTGCCAGTTGTCATGTTGTGGAATGACTGCAAATGCTGCTCACCATGATGCCAGGATTGTGAAGCAAGACCTCATTTGGTGGCACAGCATTGACACATAGCACAAGTGCAAATTTGATTGCACATCTTGCCAAGCAGCTAGTGTTAGCGTTCATGCCTGTGAGCATTGTGCTCTTGTGCTGTTGCATACTTGAAGCAACTGCCAGGTGCAATGCATTCAGACTTTTTTAATTGTCCACATTGCCAGTCGACCAGACAGCGCATGTTGTTAGGACAAAGCTGTAAGTTGCTAAACCAATATCACTCCTATACCGGTAGCTCAACCTTTATATAGCAATGATGGCTGGTGGCAACATTTACATATGTGCCAAAACTTGTCTCAATGTGTGTCAGTGTTAGGAAGTCCTGAAGGTCTTCAGGGGGGGCGCAAGTTGTTCTTCTTCCTCGTGAGGTAAGCTTTGACTTGTTGCCTCGCTGAGCTAGGCTAGCTCAGTGCCTGACTAGCGTTGTCGTAAAAGCAAAAGTTCACAAGTCCTGGTAACAATGAAGGCATCTTGGAAAGACACTGTGATAGCAGAAAGCAACGAGACACAAATCATCGACGGCAACCACTACTTCCCATCCAAAGCAATCAACCAGTCATACTTCCGTCCCAGCGACTACACTACGATCTGTGGCTGGAAAGGCAAAGCTCAGTACTACGACGTTGTCGTTGATGGTCAAACCAATAAAGATGCCGCCTGGTACTATCCTGAGCCCAAGGAAGCAGCTAAGCAGATCGCTGGCTATGTGGCCTTCTGGAAAGGTGTTCAGGTCAAATCGTAACAGCAGCGCATGGGGGGCAGGCTTACAGTCAGAGACATCAAGAAATTTGAGTTGTTGACGTGAGTCGCCGCCCTGAGGTGACAGCGCTGCCTGCTGGGACTGTGCAGCGCTGCACCTGTAAGGTTCAACTGAAACTAGAGATTTTCAGCAGACATTAGATAAGCACGCAAGTCCGTATTAGTCAAAGCTTGCCAGTGAATTAGGTACGCCGTAAGTTAGTAAATGTGAACTTAAAGCCAATTTGGGATGACAAACATTGACCAATTCCTGTGTAGCAACTTAAAGTATTGCAGTCTGTCTAGCAAACATCAGTCTGACCTTTGTTTGTACAGTCGGTCATGCAATCATTCTGACCAACAGTTTTGTGACCCTTTTTGTCAGAGACCAGACAGCATTTCTGTCTGTCTTTGGAAGCTTCTATAGCTTGATAAATAGCAAGCTCTTTGTTGGCAAAAGAGAGTATAGTTGAGAGTTAGTTAGACCTTTGAGACTTGCGCTTCATACTGACACTTAGTTATTCCATCCAGCAGGAGCTGACGCCCTGCTGTTGTCCTTGTAAATAACACACTCCGCCAACCCACCTTGCGATCTGTGCATACATGCTTGCATTCACGTCTGCATACATACTTGCAGAGCTACGCCTCCTGGTGCGTTGCCCGGGAACTTATCCGATAGGTAACTCCGTGGCAGGATACTTGTTGTGAGGTTTGTTGCGTTGTGCACGACTTTGTTGCGAGTTGTTTTAATCGTGAGTGTTTTGTGAATATCTCGACCAGGGGCAATCTCGCGCAGGTCTGTGACGACCACGACTACCTCCGTCTACCGACAACGACTACCCCCGACGACATGTTCTACCCGACTATTACTCCAATCTTCGACGTGAGCGCCTGACTCGTGCGTGGCTGTCTGTAAGATCTGTGTGTCGAAGTGCTTGTGAGGTGTTGCCTGAGTGCTTGTGAGGATATTTGGCCTTTTTGTTGTGATGAGTCACAAGTGTGTGTTGTGTTGCGAGTGAGACTACGAACTGCGACTTGTGTTTGGAATAGTTGAACATAGTGCTGAGTGACTCATTGCAGGGTCTGCGTGGCACCGCGGGGTTGTCGAGTGACGTCTGGAGTCCTGTCCGAGGAGACAGCTCAGCGTCATTGTCGTATTTACTGCCGGGTAAGCCTCAGTCGCCTGTGTTAGGTGTCCTAGACACTGGTTGCTATTCGCTTACAAAGTTGTGTGTGTAGAGTCGTCAGCTGCAACAAGCATACCCAGTGCGTCGAGCCTTAGGCCGGTTACGTTCGCATTTTCTACAGCACCGTGTGCAGCACCGGCACCATCCACCGTCTGCAGCCACTTGCCCTCCAACTTGATTGACAACAACTGGGTCTTTGAGTCTCCCAGTGCCAACTGCTCTGCTCCTATCACTGCAGCAGTACCTGCTATTGCACCAGCTGCTGTTGCACCTATTCCAACGGACCCCCGCCTGAAAGTCCGTGCTGCAAAACGTGTGGTCACATCAGCCACACGCAAAACAAAGAAAAGCTCACCTGTCTCTACACGCACTGTGCCAGATATTGTCCCTGATTCTGTGTTGCTGGCCAATCTTGGCAAAGAACTGGAATCAGGGACAATATCTGGCACATTGCGTGCAGAGACAAGTGAGCTTTTCTTTGTTTTGCGTGTGGCTGATGTGACCACACGTTTTGCAGCACGGACTTTCAGGCGGGGGTCCGTTGGAATAGGTGCAACAGCAGCTGGTGCAATAGCAGGTACTGTTGCAGTGATAGGAGCAGAGTAGTTGGCACTGGGAGACTCAAAGACCCAGTTATTGTCACTCAAGTTGGGGGGCAAGTGGTTGCAGACGGTGGATGGTGCCGGTGCTGCGAACTATAGAAAATGCGAACGTAACCGGCCTAAGGCTCGACGCATTGGGTATGCTTGTTGCAGCTGACGACTCTACACACACGACTTTGTAAGCGAATAGCAACCAATGTCTAGGACCCCTAACTCAGGCGACTGAGGCTTACCCGGCAGTAAATACGACAATGACGCTGAGCTGTCTCCTCGGACAGGACTCCAGACGTCACTCAAATAGAATACTGTTTTGAGTCAGTGCAAGTTGCATCAAGAAGGCAGACACACAAGATCAAGTCTGCCCTTTTCAAAGCCATTCAGTCTCACTTATACAAATTTAGCAAACAACTTGCTGAATCTGCAGACCGTATTGTTGCAAAACCTTTGGTCCTGACCCCCTCTTCGCGAAAGAGGACCTTTTCAGATAGCTTTGGGTCCGACCCCTTGGCTCCATCAACACCTGCAGCGGCTATCACTCAGAATTTGGTTGTGAGACCAGCTACTTCTGCAACCTCCACGGACTCCAAAAAGGTAGCTTTAGAGGATTTTCTGGCCAGCGACCTGCCAGCACTTGACTTGCCTGCTCTAGACGCCTTGCCTTTGCATGAGGCTCTGGACTCCATCACCTCAGCTGACCTTTTTGGCGACCTTGATGCCGGGGAACCAACAGTCACAAGCAACTGAACCTTGGTGTACTGGCTCTACCTTGTATCATATACATTACCAACACTCAAATTGTGTACTTCGCTGCTTAGCTGCGATTGCAAGTTACTTTACTTTACTTTTCTTTGTATACCAGTTGCACTTCGTTACAGCTGCACATTGTTGTACCCTTTGAAATCTTCAGCCGCACATTGCTGTATTTCTGAGCATTAGCACCGTTATTACAAGTCATTTTCCTTGGCCACAGTAGTAGTGTTACTCGCTATTTGACAGCACTTGCTGTACCTGTTTACAACAGCTCTTTGCTATACACTATTACAAGTAACCTTTGGTACTATTTTTGAGCTGTTAGTGTATTTTGGTTTGCACTTGACAATCTGCTTGATCTGTGTTTTTCCTAAGACCTTAAGCGTCTTGTATTGAGACTTGTGAGCACTCTAGTAACTGTGTTGAACATTGTAGTAGCACTTGTGTCTTGGCCAGTACTTGAAAGAAAAAGGGATTGTAAGAAAAAAAGAGAACAGTAAATACACCCTTGGCCGCTTGTGCGATTGCACTGCTTCATACTTGAGCCTGTGCACAGCAAAGCACTAGTCTTATCGTCTTGCATCACATTAATAACAGTATGGCAGCCCGCTCAGGCAAGCCCAGCATTGACAAGTTTGAACCTGGCCACAATGTTTCGCTGTGGCTGCATCGCCTTAACACTGAACGAACACTACGACAATGGCAAGATCCAGAGGCTGTTGCACAAGCTAGTCTATTGGTAGGTGATGTGCCTTTGACTTGGATGTTGAACAATTGCAATGCAAACACTACATGGGCTGAGTTTGTTACTGGTATGAAAACGCGTTTTGGTGATAATGAACAAACAATTCTAGCTCGCACTACACACAGAAAGCAGCGTGAAGATGAGAATGTGCAGGCATACGTTGATGAAATGAACATGCTGTTTTCACAGACTAACATTCCTGCTGCAATGAAAAGTGACAACCTAAAGCCCAGTTTGCGTGCACAAGTGGTTGCAACCATTCCTAGAACACTTGAGCAGGTCATTGACAATGCCACCTACCTTGAGGAGCGAGCCACAGGCGCAGTCGCTGACCGACTAAAGAGGTGGGACCAACAGCAGCACCGCAGCAGCTCTGACCCAGTAGAGCGCATCACCAAATCCATGGAGAAGATGACCCTGGCGCTCAACAACAACTTCAATAGGCAAGGTCCTATGCATGATATGCGTCCCCCAAACAGGCCTCCTCTCCCAAGGCCTAATCCCAGCTCTATGCAGTGTTGGAAATGCAAAGAATTTGGACATCGCGCTGTAGATTGCAAGCATTCGCCTGCAGCAACTAATTATGCACATGCAACTTTACTGGAATCACATGCTTGCAATTTAATGGATAACTACAGTTATAACAATTGTGATGACTGTGTTCCAGCAACTCCAGAAGCTGAATTGTATCCTGCTGGTGGGCATACTGGGCCTGCTCAGAGGGAACCCAAAAACAGAACAGCATTTACTCCTGAGGGCATCAAGGCTGCCAGAGACGCACGTGCCAACCGTGGCAACACAGCTGCCAGTGGCAGTGGCGATGGACCCACGCCAGCACCTGCACCTAGGACAGGCCCACCTGCCCCCACAGGACTTCAACCTGGTCATAGACAGCATGCACCACAGCCAGGCACATCATACCGCAGGGACAACAGAGCAGTTGACATTATGGCACATCTTGACAGCACGCCAATGAAGATTTCGCTTGGTACTTTTGTGAAAGAAGCACCTGATTGCCGTGCAGATCTGATAAAGTATCTACAGACTTTTAGCAAAGTCACACCTAGCACTGCAGAGCCCAGAAGACCAGCTACCAAGCGTCCAGCAGAACCTGCTGCTGATCAACAACCTACTGTTCGGCCGTTTGTGCCACACAGACCCGCACCAGTAGATGATGGACCAGTGCCAATGGAGACGGCATTGGAGACTGAAGCCTTCTACCATGCAGATCAGAGCCACACTGTGAATGCTGTAGTGAAGTCAGAGGTTGACATCCTTGGCAAACGGTTTGAATGTATTATTGACACTGGGGCATCCGATACAGTTCTGTCACACTCAGTCGTACGTCGTCTTGGTCTCATGGATCAGCTTGTGCCTAGTCGCATCAATTTCCTGACAGCAGCTAGCAAAACAGAAAGACCAATGGGCATGTTGCCTGATTTACCCATCACTATTGGCAGTCTCTGTTTGCATATTGACTGCATGATTACAAAGGCAAATAACTACAGTGTACTTGTTGGCAATGACTGGCTCAGAATGGCAGAATCTGACCTGCTGTTGAGTCAAGGTGTGCTGCGAAACAGAATAGGTCCAGATCATTATGAAGAGGTTCAGATTACTACTAAAGGCGACATTGCCAGGGCCCACATGACAAAATACCATGGCAGAAGCGGAAAGCGTACCACAGTACACAGCATGGAGCAACGGCAACCTATCTTACACACTTCATCTTTTGGTGAGCAATCTCAATATCAACAGACTGTTGACTCGGATTCTGAAGACTCTGGGACTCCCGCTATGCACCATTCATGTCATGCTACCTTGTTTGCTCGCAATGATACAATATTCTCAGATGATGATTCCAGCAGTGATGAATGCAGCATCATTGACAGTGACTCAGATTCAGATAGGAATCCCAACTCAGACAATGAATCCTCACCCCGTGGAGATGTTGGTGATCTCACACAGCCCTTACTGCAGCAGCAACATGATCACTTGCTTGAAGAAAAGGCCATGCGTATCACTGCTTTGTTGAACCAATGCAGCTCGCTTATTACGCAAGCAAATCTCAGCCAACAACATTTACCTAGTAATTCAGACCCGGACTCAGACTCACAGTCAGAAGTTGGTTCAGAGGCAACCATAAGCAGCGACACTTCACCACATGACACCCCTGTTACTTATACCAGCATCACGCTTGCACCTGAATCAATTGGCTTGCCTGCTTACAACATTGTTGATACAGACCCAGTATTCCATCTCCTGTAATCACTCCCTCCTCTCTGACTGCAAAAGCCGATGTCACAGCAAGCCCTTCCAATAACAAGGTTGTTATACCTACTACCATGCCTGAAAAACAGCCCACTTTACCTGAATCTGGCACACCAATTGTCATCATCAAGCAAGAAAGTGCAGTTCCAACCACTCTGCGTAAGCGTTTTGATCCACCTGTTATTGAAATTGATGATTTTGTGGTCATGAAAATGCACAAAATGGCCCGCAAAGACAGTGATCGTAAAGGCAAACTAGTGCCCAAGGCTGAAGGACCATATTTAGTACAAGGTTTCACAGATGACACAAAGCAAATGGCAATTCTAGCAGATGCCAATGGTCTCACCTGGACCAGGAGAGTTGCAGAATTGAGCAAATGGGAGCATGTTTTCATTTTAAAAAAAGGAAAATGGCCTGTCAAGCTTTCGATACAGGCTGTCAAGCACAGACAGACAGCTGCTTGTTTTCAAGATCATAAAACCATGGGTTTGAAATGACGGGCTTATGTAAGGGTATCACACACTCTCTGACTCACATGCTTGATGACAAAACATGACAAAACCCTATCAAACACTGTGTCAAAGCCTATGGTCAGTGGCAGTGAAGCAAATATATATATATATATATATATATATTTATATGTAAATATATATATATGTGTGCATGTATATATACATGCTTGGCCAACTTCAAAAAACTCAGTGACTCACAACGCTAACATTTTAAACTTAGCTTGATTGTTACTGCTCTGAACCATACCTTGCAACCTGTGTTTGGGGTCACCGTGATGGACTTCAAAGTTACCTTTTATCACAAGCTTGCTTGAAGACTATTTGCGCGAGCTTCAGCACAGTGCTGCACACTTGGCGAGCTGACTGGTAGTGTGGCAGCAAATCTAAGGATGTTGAGTACTTCAACTTCACTGTTCACGCAGTGCGTGTGTTAGTTTTTTTTGCACACGGAGGCCACTAATGCATGAAGGGACCCATACGGCAGGCTCAGTGTCAAAACCTTGCTGCGATCTTCGGCGATCAGCAAGGTATCTTTTGCCGGTGCAGCTTGCACGAAATAACGCAGGCACTTTTGCCAGCATCAGCAGCGCAGATCCATCAGCACAGCGGAGACAAACCGATAACAGATCTTCGCCAGTAGCCAAGCTGCCTGGGGCTGCTTGCATACCTAGCACCGATCCGCTTGTATAGCCAACGATGGCATGGAGGAACTGCTAGTGGCAGCAATCTGATCGAGATCTGTCTGTGCCTTGCGCTGTAATCACACAGGCGCTCAGGGAGGTACGCATTTCGTTCCAGATTTGCAACCTGCGGCCACCTTGGTGGTCCTGTATCCTGCTTGCATTTGTCAGATGGTTGCATCTGCCTATTGCGTAGCGAGTAGCACTGTCGACAGCCACTGTCTCCAAGCAATTCAAAGAATTTCACTCACCTGCACTGATTGTCAGCTGCTTACTATTTTGTTACTGCAGTATTCAGCAGAGGTTGTCAGCCAAAACCAAGCCAAATCAGCAGCAAACCAGCGCATAGTCAAGCCTGTGTGGAGCAGGCAACTGCCGTGCCGAAATGACAAGCTCTGCAGCACTTCAGCATTCACTGGCCAGCACCAGTATGCCGTCACAGTCAGCTAAAAAGTTTGCTTCTCTAGCAAACAACCAGCTCGAGCTCAATGAGCGCGACTTTTGGGAAGATGATGCAGGTATTGTCTGCATTTTACTCTGCTGATTCATTTCTTTTGCTCTGTTTTGCATGTTGTGCTGACTTACACTTAGATTGCAATACGTGGTATGCCAGCCAAGCAATGCTGCAAAATTCCTCTTTGCAAAGAATGAGTGCATTACAAGTTTCATGTTTCTCCATAGCCTTGTCTACAGCCACTGTTACGTAGTGCACCATATATTCTGTGTCTCATCGTCATGCTGATGTTGAAATCTCTAGCAAACCAGCTGCTTTTTGCTGAGATTTGTCTACAAATCCCTCAATGTACAGGTCATGGCATGTTGCACCCTGTGTGCATCATTGTCCCATAACATTTCCAGCTTGCGCATGCATCAGGCACCAAAGGCCATGACAAGCTAGCTCTGAATCACCGAGATCTCTTCACACTGCCTCGGCGCACACTGTGTGGCATGGTGCACCCTCTGCGGACCATTGAGACACCGGTGTTTCAACCTGTATTGCTTGTGCATTAGCTTACAAAGCGTTCCCTACCTGAGCACCCTGTCTCATCTGTTTCCTGCTTTGGCATGCAGACACTTCAGAAACTGAGGCAGTCCTAGCATCCACATCAGCGCCCACTTTGGGTCTAGATCATAGCAGTGAGTCAGAACAGGACCTGGAACCCCCCTCACCAGACATCAAGGCCTTTCATGGGGAAGCGCAAGAGGCAAAAGCGCAGACCCAGGCAGCAGACCATGACAACAAAAATGATGATGCTCCTGACGCATTTCCTGGCTTCCCCTCAAGAAGGAGCACGGAATCTGGGAGAAGCAGTATGGACAGTTCCTGTGCAATGCCTATTGCTGGTTCTGTGGCAAGACGGAGTCGTAGACCTCCCTTGAGAGCAAACAACACATTTGCAAACAGAGACGGCATTCAGCGCAGGGCCTCTATCAAGATGGTAAGTGTGAACGTAGTACACTATGTGTATGCACAGGCAGAAGCTTGCTCAGTTCTAGTGTATTTGTTCACTCCTGACCTTCGCTTCTAGCATAGGACAATAGAACATGCATATGCCATTCAAGCACTTGCTAAGTCCGCTCCATGGCATGTTGTACAAATTCGCTGCGTAGGCAGTGTATTTGACAGCACATGTATATGCCATTCAAGCACTTGCTCACGTTGCTCTGCAGTCATATTGGTAACTTTGCTGCTGCCTACCCATGCCTTGATGGCGCTACTGAGGGCTGTGCATGCAGAGCCAAGTCCAGGGCTGTTGACCCATGCATGGCCCGTCATGCATACTTGATGATAGAGCATATTGCATGCATGGGTGTGCATTGAGCAACAGCTTGTATGGTCACTGAAGTTGACTTTTAACGCCTTTGCAGGGCTCTTCAGCTCCAATCAACATCCCCAACATGTCTCGGCTGCCATTCAGAGATGACGACGCTGATGACAAGAAAACTCCCTTTGTGCCTCCTCACCTGTTTCACCAGTCGGTACAGTCTTTGCTCCTTTAATACTTGTTTGACTGGCAGCCTTTGGCTTTGATCCTGTAGACACCTGCAACATGCTGAGCTAGCAAGGACGAGCTAGCAAGGACGGTGTCTGAACAACAATCACACAATTGTGCTCATCAAAGCATGTTGTTGAGGGGATGCCCAGGCATATGTTTATGTCTGCTTGTCAACATTCTTGATGCAAAGGCATACATCAGTCCCCACAATACATGGCGGCATCCACTGTTCTTGAATATACTGGGCAAAAGAGTGCTCAAAGACATTAGCCATTGTTCAAGTCGATGCATATGGATAGGAGTGAGGGCACAGCATTCTTGTTCAGCTGTGACAAGGAAAAAGTCCTCACATCAAACTTGCACTATTTTGGCAAGACAGCCTCAGATTAGACCTTTGCTAGTCTGGCAAGATGTGCTGAGAACAAAGCTGCATCATGCGGGCAAACCCATCCAGCTTATGTGCAAACGGAATGTGCAGAACAAGGCTACATCAGTCCAGCAGCAGCTGTGTATTCTGACCGGCCGTAAAATTTGTTGAGACCTGATTGCACTAGCTTGCAGAAAGTCTACCTAATCCGCCTGCAGCGTACATGATGCCATTAAGATTTGACTGGCAAGACAACAGACCGATGTCACACACACGCACACACTCACTTAGCACGTGAGCTAAAAAGTGCAAAGCTCATCATTATCATCATCATCATTGTCATCATCATCATCATCAGCAGCAGCAGCAGCAGCAGCATCATTATCAGTACTGTTCTGCAGAGCAAGGATACTTCAGTGCAGCAGCACGTATCGATCTTGACTGGCCTCTCGCCAGGAGCGTCAGTGAAGAGGGAGAAGCTACAGCAGCGCAATGCAATCCTGCGCCGCACTGGCTTTCTTGAAGGCCCCCCCAGAGTCAGCGGAGTAGGAGGTATGTTGTCTCATTGAAGCCTTCCAGGTGCAATGTACAAATCGTATGCATGCCAAGACTTGGCTCTGAAGGCCCTCCCAGAGACAGCAGAGTAGGAGGTTATCTTGGATTTGCTTGGGTTCCATGAGAGGATATTTATTGATTCCTTACGTGCGCGTTATACAGATTGTATGCATACTGAGCAAGCTTGAACTCAAATTGCATGTGCGTTGCACAGGTTGGAAACATGCTGAGTAAGCTTGAAATTGGATTGCATGTGCATTGTACAGGTTGGAGCATGCTGAGTACGCCCAAAGCCAATCAGCGCGTGCATTGTCAAGGGTGCATGCCTGCTGAGTAAGCTCAAGGTCAAATTGCATGTGTTATATACAGTGCTGAGTAGGCTCAAGCTAAGGCTGCATGTACATTGTACAGATTGTATACATGCTGAGTGAGCTCACAGTCAGCGCATAATTGGGCAGTTGTCTTCACATCAGCTAATTCCTCATTGAGCATGGAGGGTTCTAGTCAGCATCGTCAGCCATCATAGCCCTTTGCAAGCATGCACTTGATGTCGAGTCTTTGATTGCGAATAGATTACTGTAGCTCCACTTGGAATGTCATTGCTGCTGTTGAATGCAGAGGTTATGGACCCCATCAAAGAGAGTCAATTTGAAAGTGCAGTTGGGGTCGAAGGTCTTCACTCCAATCCCAGTGCACTCACAGCAGCACTTGGCAGCAGTCCAGCTGTTGATGGTTCATGACCACACCAGAGCATTACAATGCTGGAGTCCTTGACATGGCCTTTGTTTTTCTTGCCCATGCTGGTTTTGCTGCAAAGCAGTGCTTATGTCATTGTGGCCATTCCATGCAGCCCTTATTCTTTGGCGTAGTCCTCACAAGCATTAATGTACAATAGCAGAATCTGTTCAGTAGGTGTTTGTGTGTACGCAGCCTTGGTGAGCGTTTGGTAGCTTGTTGCACATCTGCAGTGTTCTGGCCCAAATTTGTAGCCACCCTAATTGGTGCCAACCATTTTGATCCTATAGCTTCCCTTTGTAAGGCTTTGGTTAGGTGGTGCGTGTGAAGCATAATGCAATCGACAGTCTTGCACCGGATCTGGACTGGTGTACTGCAACAGCAGCATTATCTCAGATTCTCATCGTGCATGCATACATACGTGCATATACATACATCTTGCACCAGAGTGCCTGCAACATTGCTGCCCAGGAATTTGCCTGTTGTCAGTGAGTCTTGATTAAGCTTGTCTAGCCTAGCACAATTCATGCCCAAGGCAAGGCATGCATGTCTTTGAATCATATGAGACCTTGCCCCTGGAACAGGCAGCAGGGCAACTACATTTTACACCCAAAGCATTATGCCTGTTTACAAGATCTGCCTGGACATGCCAACTACAATGAGTGGCTGCATGCAGCTTGCCACTTGAAAGGGTTACAAGCAAACTGTTGTCGCTATACTGATAAAAGGAATGCCTTTCATTGAGACTACTCAGGCAAGTTTGAAGGGCAACAAATCTAGTGTGCATGATCTAGCATGCCAATACAAGTGCTGTTTGGACAGCGTGCGCAGGGCACTGCTGCTCTCATGCAAGCTACACAATACAGATGAAAGGCTGTAGTTAAAGCTGTAGAGAATACAGAGGCTGGACCCCAGCTGCCTGGCGCTTTGACTGACTGCGAGAGTATGCAAAATCAGAATCCGTGGATCTTGACCTGGTCCTTCTTGCAAATCTTGTTTCCAACTAAGAAGGTAGACACGTTTTTGCGCTGATCGCCTTGCAACTGGATGACCTGTACAGCCACCAATCAGCTCCTCAGTGAGCAAACTGATTCCCCTCAAGTGTCATGCTTGAACAGAAAACGCACACAACCATGACTTGCATGCTGTATCAACAGAATGTTGTAAGCGTGCACACCTGTCCCAGCTCAGTATCCTCTACTACAGTGCCGTTGCAGCAGAAATCTTTCTTGAATGCCTTGAGAACCTTTTTGTAGTCAATGCCTTTCTCCAAACCCTGTCAAGAGACAGAATGTGAGAAAGAGTTGCAAGCAAACGCCACTGAAAGTAATAACTCTAGAGAAGGCTCTGTGTGTCAAGAAGCACATAGATCACCTGCACGGTGGTCAAGCTCTTCTTGCCGTTGCGCTGCTGAATGCGAATGTGCACATAATCTTTGCTATTGTTGTCGTCAGTCTCGGCGTCAGCAAAAGCATCTGCAGCGTTGAGGAAGCCAGTAAGACAAATTGCCCAGTGCATCAAACTCATGTCGCACGTCAACAGCAGCACAAATGACAAGTTCATCGAGGAAAGGCTCCACAGGCAAATCTCAGAACAGCTAGCTGCACATCGCCAAAGAAAGTGTATGCTTACCAAACCCGCCAAAACTGGGAACGCTTGCTGGTTCGACGTCAGTCATAAGCTGTAAGGGGCGACCTTTGATCACAGGAAACCCTGTTGTCTGCGACGGGAAAGGGAGAAAGAGCTGAGAGCGAGAGGTGCAGCGACAGCAAGAAGGTAGCGAACGGGATAGATGCACCGACGGCCTTGTTTGTTTTCACTTCCAGCAATTTCGGATCTTAGGGTTCGGGTCTTATGAGAACCCTCAAGGCTTTTAAGTACTGCTGACGCTGCTAATTCGCAGTCTCCCAGCGGGCTTGTGCAAAAGCTTTTGAAATGCAAAAAAACGTTTCTAGGCACTGCTTGATTTTGCAAGCTTGTCAGAAACCTTGGACCAGGCACAGCCTTATCGTTGAAAGATGATCATGACTAACACGATCGTACTACCTGCACTGTACACGCACTATTGCAAAGCCCTGCATGCATGCACAAACTCCAATTGTGATCGCATTGACCAGCAGCCCCCTCTGTGGTTTGTTATCACCCACAATGAGCCATACAGCGACTTGGGCAGTGCTGGACAGTATCCAAGCAGACACAAGATCTGTGATTGTTCAATATTGCACAATCAGACACAGGTGACACCCTCTTCAACTGTTCGAACTTGAAATCAGGATATTCAAGCAAAAGCAGCGCTGCAGCTGTGTCAACACTAGTGTACAAGCACAAAAGCCGACACGACTGCAAAGCTACACATAACCAGACATTGTCATCAGCTAGGTACGACAATGTTGTGTCAGAACATGCCAACAACCTTGGAGGTCAGTCACCCAAGCTAGCATGAAGCAAGTGGTCCTTGGATGCATCACTGGCCAAGTAAGGAAAGCCATTCTTGTCTTGACGGCTCCTGTACATCTGCTCTGCAATCCTTGCTGCTGCAACTTGCTGTTGCATGAAGTGAGAGTAGCTCTCTTCAGCTTGTTTGCCTGAGGCTGCACCTTGCTGCCGTTGCATGTGACTTACAAACACCTGCTGGGCATCTGATGAAGAAGAAGAGGATGAAGAAGAAAAGGAAGTCTGCTGCTCTTGTGCATGCTCTGCATGCTGTGGGTGTGCATTTGTCATCCACTTGGCAAAGTCCTGCTTGGCCTTATTGACTACAATTCCTACTTGCTGGGGTTCACCATCCTGCCAAGGTTGTGCCAGGGTCTCTGGCAGGTTCTGCCCAAGTTGTGCCAGGGTCTCTGGCAGACCCTGCCGAGGTTGTGCCAAGGGCTTTGGCAGGCCGTGCTTTGGCCAGGACTGTAAAGGCTTCTGTGGGATGTGGGAAGGGTTTAGCATGCTGTGCCTGCTGTGTGATTGCTGAGCGTGCTGGGCCTGCTGAGCAGCTTCAGAACTGCCAACTTCTGGCATGTCATCATCTGCATCAACACAGATACAGTACAGTGGATCAGCGTCATCACTACTTACATGCGTTCTAGTCAGGTGCCATGGCAGAGCCAGATTCAATAAATTGGATACACTGGTATGCATGGCATCACCAGTGAGGGATCAAACAAGGGGCATAGGCAAGCTAGCATTGCGCAGCAATTGTTTGATACAAGCTTGATGGCAGAAAATGGCCTGCCAGATGCACACAATACGTTCCTGCGCGATGCGGCCAGATCCGTCAGCATATCTTGCCTCTTTCAGCGTGTCAGCAAAGCAGGGTGAAGTTGGCGCAAAAAGTGGTCTTTGCAATCATGCTTCAGCAGATTCTGTTGATGTTACAGTCATCCATGCTGCAAATGCAAACATGCAACAGATGCTGTGGTGCAAGAAAGATTGGTACACTGGCTTCGACAGCATGCAAGACCTACACATGCCAAAGCATCACGCAAAACTTTGGAATTTAACAAGCATCAGCAGACTTTCAAGATGGGCATGCAGACAGCAGGCGCTGTTTTCCATTGCACGTTGACAGGCGCATACTTGAAATGCATGTTGACAGGTGCACATTGAGATGCATGCATATTTTCTGCTAGTTGACATGGTCTTGTCAGCATGCTGAGAAGTGAGAGTGCTCCTTGCATGCCAATAGTTGTCAATAAGGACGAAATTCATGCAAGAACGATGAAAGTGGGCACGTCTAGGAGCCCTGAAACATGTGCAAATTACACAAATGGCGCTTACCCATTGCCATCTGGAAGGGCATCTGCTCACCCCTTGGCTGCTCCTTCTGTACCTCCGTGTGACTGTAGCGCAGCCCTGCATCAGCAATGAAACATCTCAAGCCTGTCCTGTTGCCTTGCACAAAGAGTCAATGGACCACTGCGCAACGGTAACTAGCAGGTGAAAAAGATAGTCTGCTCTGTCAACCCTGCGTTGGGTACAGAGACCCAGGTGTTTGCAATAGGCTTGATGCAAAAAGCCAGACGCAGAATGATGTGCATGCAGCGCACCTTCACTTACACTGGGCAGCACTTTAGGCAACTGAGTAGCGGTCAAGCTGCCAGTCACTGTGCAAGCTCCGACACACAAACATTGGTCAAATTTGACACTTGAGGTCACGACTTTACAAATGATGACATTCGCGCTGGTCAGGCATGGGGCACACATACATGACTATCCAAAGTAGACCACTCACACATGCAACAGACCCAAAATTAGTTTAAAACAGTTTAGAACAAATCCAGTACCCAGAGGGTCGTTTTTAATTGAAAATCTTCCCAAAAAAACCAAATCCATGAAAGGCTGCCTGCCGATGACACACTGCCTTGACAGCGAAACTATTGCAGTAAACTCTTGATATAACAATTGCGTTGGGTACTAAGAAAATGTCCTTACATCGAATTGTCCTTACTCACAAGTACCGCCATAGTCAGAATGCAGTGCTTGGTGCCCAGTTGCAGCAATGTGCAAGCACAAGCTCCACTGCTCAAAGATGGTGCAGGTACAGAAATCTCTTGATATAAGGACACTCAACATGAGGACATTCTCGTTGGGATTTGCCAACAGCTGGCTCATTACCAGCACTGATGCCCCGGACCATGGGCACATTGCTGCAACTACGATGGCAAGGGTCTCACCCAAGACATCTTGAGCAGTCAGGCTTGTGGTTGGCGTGCTCACACCACTGGTGCTACCCCTCACAAGCTGACCAGCGCATAACACGACAGTCACGTTTCTCACCTAACTTGTCTTGAGCAGTGGAGCTTGTGCTTGCACTGCCAACAGCTGGCTCATTGATATCACTGATGGTGCCCCTGACCAGCTGACTAGCAAATGAGTTGTCATCATCTTCAGTCATGCTCTGTTTGCTGGAAGCACTTTGGTCAGAGTCCGAGAATTTGATGGTGTCCACTTTTTCCGGCTGCTGCATATCACCTATACACCAAAACATGAGTAATCAGAGCAAACAAATGGCCCTACAGTCAATCTGGCTCTTGCACAACATTGCCTGCAGGCCAGACAAATTTATGAATGGCAAGAACAGCTGCTATATGATGACACGACAGTCAATCTGACTCTTACACAACATTGCCTGCAGGTCAGACAAATTATGAATGACAAGAACGGCTGCTGTATGATAACACGACAGTCAATCTGACTCTTGCATAACATTGCCTGCAGGTCGGACAACTTGATGAATGACAAGAGCTGCTGCAATGCAACGGCACGACAGACAACTCAGTTGTGCTGCGGAAATCTGATGCAGGTGCAAGCAGCGTCATGAATGATTTATTCATTCATAACGTATGTTAGATGGGCTCAGCAGGCTCAGCTAGGTACATACTGGAGTAATTGGCTGTCTCCAACCAGTTTGGTCCTGTGCTAACCTGAACCATTTCTACTGAATATGGAGGGTGGAGCACTACAATTGAGAGATGCTTGCAGCACAACAGCTTGTTGCAGTAGATTTGATGAGCATTGATGTATCCAGACTTGCGTCAAACGCACAGCACTAAGCCCGTTTAGCACAGGACCAAAATGGCTGCAGACACTTGATTGCTCCAAAGTCTGTACCTAGTTGAAGCTGTTGAGCCTGTCTAGTATGCGTTTTTGATATCGATCTGAAAGGCATGAACAGCTGTCATCACGTACCTGAGACCTGCTGCAAGTCTTGAGTCAGGTTTGACTTAGCAGCTGGCTTGTACAGCTTATAGTGTGTGAGCTGTTGCTGAGGAGTTGGTTGCTGCTTGTACAGGACTGCCCAAGGGTGCCAGCCCAGCACCCATGACATATCTGCCACGCGTGCCCAGAAGCTCTGTAAGGCTTGCCGTGAAGAAGACAGCTGGGACAGGTGGTCATCTGAGCTCTGCAGGGCTTCAGCCACCGATGTGACGGGCGACCCTCTCCTGCCGAGTTGCCACCCCAGGTCTTGGAGTTTGAGTGCGTCAGATTGTGTCAAGTCTGCTTCAGCAAAGACAGCAGATTTGGCTTGAATGGTGTTGGCCATAGCAGGAGATGATGACAGGGATGCAGGATTTGTAGGCAGGGCGGAGGTGATGGTAGTCGAGAGTGATGGGTTTAATGGGTGAGAGGTTTCAAATGCTGATGTTGGTTTCTGTTGTTGCGCTTGGGTGGTGGTCGACGGCCTGTTGAACAACAGCGCACTAATTCAGCTGTCTTGCTTTGCATGACAGTCGGCGCAAGTGCGATGGCCTTGCTTGCCACTCATTCAAATCTTGAGCCATACCTGGGCATATACTGCTGCATCGAGAGGCTGATAGGCGTCGTCGCTCCGAGAACACGCAGCGGACTATGCATCAACAGCATGATGCCTGCCAGCAATTGCGCCCGGGTTGACATCTTCAAGATCACTCAAGTCAACGGTTCCAAGGACCGTTTGGCAACTTTGTCGCCACTTTCTGCTCCTTGGCGCTGATGCGGTTCGATTGCACGACAAAGGGTAGGAAAGAGATCGTAGGAACGACAAAGCAAGACAACGGGCTAACAGGTCAGCACGGCATGTTATGCATGCAGCCCAGACAGTCGCGCAGGAAAGACGTTAACTAAGGTCATTCGTTGATGCGAGCGCTCGACGTGCAATCCGAAGATGTTGGCGCTTTTCAGAGCGGTGCAGATATATCCAACTAGGAGCCGTTGAATGGGTTTGACACGCACAGTGCTGCACAGGCTTGTTGCATGCAAGGATTCTGGATGCAATGATTAAGATGCCTATGTCTGATTTGCAGGCTGCAAATTGCAGCTCAGGAAGCAGACGCTCGCAAAGAACAACCCACAGCAGTGCTGTGCTGCGGTACGCTTTGTCTCTAGCGCTGTATCAAGATGCTTCCTGTCAAGCGACTTGTTTGCAAAGAAATCGCACATTTCGCAGCAGCATGTCCAGGGTCGTTCAGCACCTTTCTTTGTACTACGGGCCGTTGCAGTGGGCAGATGAACCTTGTCAAACAAATCGTTCACACAACATATTGTAAACCACCCAACTGCAAGTGGATGACTTTGACTAGGACTCTGCATGAATTTTATGCTTGGCACACTCACTGAAGCGTGCATGACTTGACGCACTTGACATTAGCTGTTCACTCCTAGCTATACATGTACACCTTCGACATGCAAGACAGGTACTAGACACACTAGCCGTTGGCCTACTGGCTACACTACACTGGATGATGGCTGAGCTTGCGCCCCTTGGGCGTTTGCTGATTGCTGCTGCGGCTGCTGTTGTGGGAAAGTCATGCCAGTGGCCGCAGACTGACATGCAGACACACTAGACACTGGCCGTTGCTGTTGCAATGCCTGCTGCTGCTGCTGCTGCTGCTGCTGCTGCTGCTGCTGCTGCTGCTACTGTCCTAACGCACCTTGAACGTCAGTGTTACTACAATTACTGACTGGGACACTAGTTGCCAAATTTGACTGCTGCTGCTGCTGCTGTTGCTGTTGCTGTTGCTGAGGTTGTGACTGTTGATACTGTGCCAACGCCTGCTGTTGCTGCTGTTGCATTGGCACATACTGCTGCTGCTGCTGCTGCTGCCGCTGCTGCTGATGCAGCTGAGCAGACAGTTGCTGATGAAGGCTGGGCTGAGGGCTGAAGGCCGTACTGGACTGCCCTGCCCCGGGTGCATAGGCAGCCGGCCACTGCCTTGCCCCATACATCCCAGAAGTGCCCTGCACCTGCCCTTGCCCTTGCCCCTGGCCCTGCCCCTGTGGCTGCGCCTGCTGATGCAGCTGCGCTTGAGCATGAGCGTGCAACTGAGCCTGATGCAGTTGTGTCTGTGCAGCTTGTGCTTGCTGCTGCTGTAAGGGAGTTGCAGCAGATGGGCTGTAAGCAGCAGCAGCAGCTGCTGCTGCTGCAGACCCTACCGGCGGCGGCTGGGGTTGCAGCCGCTGCAACTGCTGCTGCAGTTGCATCTGCTGCTGCTGCTGCCGCAGCTGCTGCAGCTGCTGCATCTGCAGTTGCTGCTGCTGCTGCAGCAGACGCTGATGTTGCACAGCCTGATGCTGCTGCTGCAGCGTTTGGTGCGTGCTCACCATGTGAACCCCCACCATCTTGTCTGGGTTGCGCTGAATCTTCTCCAGCAGGTGACTGAAGCTCTGGACGGTTGCAGGGGTCAGGTCCTCAGGTTGTGCCGCACCCTGGCATAAGGCGTAAACCTCCCAGGACCTGACTAGGGCTGCTTCTGCCATGAGCTGGCTGGCTGGGGCGGGGCTGCTCTGGTATATCTTGCTCAGCAGCAGCCATGCTTTGCCAACCTATACAGCAACAACAGTCAGGGGGTGAGTCAGCGTGAAGATCGCATTCAGAGTTGGGCCGCGAGCAAGCCTTTCAAGGCATCTGATGCAACAAGGGTCCAATGCATGCAAAGCTTTTGATAGCCAGTACGTGGTAGCTTTGGTAGATCTTGCTCAGCAGCACCCACGCTTTGCCAATCTGCACAGCGTCAACAGCCAGGGCTTGCATTACAGTCGATGCAGCTTGCCGACCATTTGAATAGACTCCCACAAGGCTGTGTGCCTACTATTGCTTGCAGGCACACAGACTTGTGGGAGTTGACTCCAGCTATACATTCCTTGATGAACAAAACCAACACTCGAGCTATGCATAGACAGCTACTGGCTACGCTTCATGTGTTGATGGCCGAAGCTTGAACATGAATTGCAGCATCCAGTCACAACGCATATACAAGCTGAAATTGCGGTCAGAGCTAACATGCTTAGAAGCCATACCTGTGGGTGAGTGGCTCCATAGTTGCGTTCCAAGATGAGCAGGTTTTGCTCAAGGCTCTGCAGGCGGCCTTTGGTGACAGAGCCTGGGGGGGCCATGTGGGGGGGTAGGCTGGGGCGGGCGGTGGGGGGCGAGGTAATCCCATCAGGCTCTGAAGGATCCATGTCCTCTGGACGCTCCTCAGGGTAGTTTGCGCTGGTGCCTGTGCACATGGGGGACTATGTCAGCAGATGAGCTTCACAAAGAGTGGATGGTAAGTCAATGCACAAGTCATTTCATCAGTCAGCTCATGCATCAATGAACAACTTCAGAATTGAGTCACTTAAGTCAGGAAACAGAGCAGATGCAGCTTCTCGAGATGTCCGTCTGCTTATTGACCTTGCTTCCCACCAAAGGACACACATCCTTTGCATACGCATCATGCCAAGAACTGCATGATCAAAAGAGACCGTGCTGCATTGTGAAGACGTGCACAAGCACAGCAAAGCATTACAAGTGTGACGCCTGATGACACACTCATGGGCACAAGCAGATGATGGGAAGTCAAGTTGCAAACATCAAAGGCACATGCAGTCAAAGGCTGCTGCTGTGCTTGTTCAGCATCAATGATCGTGGGAGTGACTGACTCATCAAACAAACCTCAATGATGTAGATGCCACATGGCTGCATGGGTGCCTCACCTGACATGGACTCAAAGTCTGGCAGGGGCAGGTTGAGAATGTTGACTTGGTCAGGGCCGCCTGTAGATGCCCTGTCCCCAAAACCTGTGTGTGCCGTAGATGAGCTGCCTGCATGCAACAGAGCACGTGCTTTACATTGCTTGTACAGGCAGACAGCTGTCACAATGACCTTTGTTGGAACGTCACAGTGAAACAGCTGCGTGCATGGGCCACAGTTCAGCTGACCTCATGCATTGGACTAGCCACACACTGCAACACTGTATCACTGGCATCGTGGCCGTCCACAGTGAGGTCCAACACTAGTTCAGCAGCAGTCATGGCAAGGATTGATGCTGCTTGTGGTAATGGTAAATTGATGTGTCTTTGCCCAGCATGAGCACCGTCCCAAAGAGAACAAGCAATTTGTGGTACCATACCTGCATTGTGACCTTCCACAGTGAGGTCCAGTACCAGCTCAGCAGCAGTCTCTGGGAAGGAGGCGTGGTGGGGCAGGGCAGGCGGAGGCTGTTCCATGATCGGCCCTGCCCTTGCTGCAGCGTCTGTGCCTGCCCTGAACTTGTTACTGTCTGGTGCCTGCATGCAGCGATCCTCATAGTCTCAGTGAGCTGAACATCGATCTGCAATTGAGTAACAGTCTCTGGGAAAGAGGCATGGTGGTGCAGGGCAGGTGGGGGCTGCTCCATAACGGGCCCGGCCCTTGCATGTCAGAATCAGTGCCGTATGCAGAACAATGGCATATTTTGATCTGGCACGTTTGATGTGACTTGGGCATGCAGTATTGCCCTGAGACTGTGAAGCAAAACCAAGTACCTGAAGAGGGTGAGGCCGGGAGAATCTACTTTCATCTGCCAGCATCTTGGCTTTGCCACGGGTGCCAGGACCCCTGGTGCCGCCCCTGCCTGGACCCCCCCTGAGGTTGCCCCTAGGCCCCGCCTTGGGGGTCAAGTGCTCCTTAGTCAGCCTGCGCTGCTTGGATGGGTAGGCAGGATTGTCCCTTTGCCTTTCATGAGGCTCAGCGCTTGTGATGCCGCCTGCACATGATACCAGTGCTGACTTTTTGTCAGCCAGCGTCACATCTGTAGCGCTTGTGACACAACCTGCACATGACGCCTAACAGAGCCAAAGGCTCAGTGTTTGCAATACTGCGTGCATCTGATGTTTGACAAAGCTGTAGGACAGTGCTGTTGTCTGGTTGTGGGAAACATAACATGGACATGTTATCTGCTGGATGTGGAGTGTTGATGAGACAGTCTTCATCTCTGACAGTGCCTAGGTGCTGCTTGAACAAGGCTGTTGGGTGACTTGAGCAAAGTCCTGGATGTACTATTTGATGCATACAGTGCAGCTGAAGAAGAGGCATACCATGAGTAGCAGCAGTGGAAGGCTCAGGGCCATCATGTGAGGCAGTCTTATGCAACTCTTCAGCAGCATCTAGCAGCAGCAAAGCACTGGAAAAGAGTCCAAAATGGTACAGACAGCTGAGGAAGGGGCAAGGATGCAGCTCAAGAAGAGGCATGCCATGAGTGGCAGCAGTGGAAGGCTCAGGGTCGTCATGTGAGGCAGTCTTATGCAACTCTTCAGCAGCATCCAGTAGCAGCAAGACACAGATGAAGAAGCAAGGACAAAACACATAGCTGAAGAAGAGGTAACGTCAACATGGGCAGAAGGCTGCAGAAGAGGCCAGGACAATGCAGACAGCTAAAGAAGAGTCATACCATGAGTGGCAGCAGTCGAGGGCTCTGGCCCATCATGTGACGCAGTCTTATGCAACTCTTCAGCAGCATCTAGCAGCAGCATGATGTTGCTGTTCTCTTCATCAGTGGCAGGTGACATGCGGCTGTCAGCCTGGTGGGCACCCCCCGCTGATCTGGCCTGACCCCCCGACCGCCCCCCTGACCGCCCTCCTGAGCGGGCTGCTGACCCTGGTCTGGCCCCACTCACTGCATCCTGTGGTGTCTCCTGCATTGGCTCAGAAAGTCTACACTTTGAAGAAACAGACAACAAAATCAGGGAAGCAAAGCAGACATGAATGCTTGCGGAACGGCGCCAATGCTACGTAAGAGAAAGAGAGATATTACGCGCTTTGGCCAGCCGCAATGAGTCAAGTACCATCTTTGATGAGTTTTGCCACGCGAAGATCTTCTTGCACGCAATGTGCTTGTCTACAGCATTCACTTGACAACCGCTAAGCAGACAAGCAATTGATTTTGCAAGACTTCAGGCAAAGCGTCGAAGATTGAGTGTGATGTACTGCTGTTGGCCTGAACAAGAAGTGTGCTGGGGATGATCGCCATTTCACAAGAAAGATAGCTATGGCTGCACAGACCCAACAAGGTCAGGAAGAAGCATCACCTGTTCTGTGGCTTGTAGCAATGCAGTAATTTCAGGGGTGACATAAGCATCATCAAAACCGCCCATGTTGTCACTGTCGTATTTATCCGCGCAAATGCTTCATTATATTCACAATGCTATACAGTAGGATCATGCTGCAGCTGTTGACAACGTACAGAGGGGATCTCTATGTGACCAAACAACACCAGTAGCTGATGAAGAAGTGTCACCTGGTCTGCAGCTTGAAGCGGTGCAGTGGTTTCAGGGGTGACGTAAGCGTCATCATCATGACCGCCCATGTTGTCACCGCTATATCTGTCTGCGCCAAAGCTGCGGCCAGATCTACCTCTGGGGTAGACTTGGCCTGAGGAGACATCTTGGTATTGCTCATCCAATTCCATATCATCGTCCCAGTCACCTTCCTCGTAGCGGTGGTACTGACCCTCAGACCCATATATGTCACCATCTGCACAGACACCAAAGTACAACATACACGTGAGAAATTCCAAATAAGGCTAAGCAATCTTGGTACTGCTTGTGCATGTCCACATCATTGTCCCAAACGCCTTTTTCACAAAAACAACGCTGGCTTTCAGACTAATATATGTCACCAGCTACACACACAAATTAACCATGAGAATCTTCCAAAACAAATGCACAGGCTTGAACAAGAAGATTGTCAGCGGAAGGCATGGTGTATTGTACAACAACCTGTCGATCTAGGCACGTGCAATGGTAGGATATTGCCATTGCCAGAGGCACAGCTGGGAGCAACTCACTGCATTCCGTCTGCACTGATGCTTCTCAGTATTGACCTGTGATTTTGGGAACAAGTGCAGTTGTCTTGTCAAGAAAATACTGTACATGACAATCACCTGAAGCTTCATAGCCTTCATGGTCTCCCTGGAAGCCCTCTCCCGCAAAGTCGCCCCCACTGTTGCCCCCCTGATAGGCATACTCGCCCCCATGATGCTGGAACTGAGGGTTCTTGGGGTCATCCACATAGTGTTCATCATCTTCCATCACCTGCAGCAACAGCAACAGCAACAATGATGCTCACTGCTAGCACAGGTCCAGCAATTGTACATGGTGTCTTGCCAAATCTTGGCAAAATCCGATTGGTCCTGAACGTTCAAACACAGAGCATGAGGGTACAGACCATGTTACAGCTTTGCCCTATGTCAAGATTCATGCTGATGGTTGGTACTGTCAAACACTGCAAGGCAAGCTGAACAAATGCAGCAAATAGTTGCAATTTGCATAAGTCAACCATTCAAAGCCCTTGCACCTTTGTGGGAATGGCCTTCTGCTTGAGCTGAGATTGAGCTGCACTCCTCATGAGCTGCAATTCTCAGCTCATGAGGATCAACTGCACAATGCTGCTGTCATGACCACAATGGGCAAAACTGAATGGCTGATGTAAAGCTACTGGCAAGCTGTCAGAAAGCTGTCCAAAAGGCTGAACATGCGGACTTGATGCTGTTATCACCTTGAACACCAGTCCCTTGTCAGCCCATTCTCTGAGCCCAAACAGCCCCTCATGGGGCCTAATGAAGATGGAATGGCCCTCCTTGCGCTTGACATCTGTGTACAAGGCTGAAGCCATGGTGGCCTCGGGTGTTTTGCCTTGACACTTGATCAGGCCACGCTGCAATGCAACCTTTGCAATATCGCCTGCAAGACATGATCACGCTGTCAGACAGGCAAGTGATGAGAGCTCCAGGCTCCAGTGTTACTGGCTCTGTGAGCAGGTTGCACTTCCAAAGGTGGCTCACTTGTCAACAAGCAAAAGTTAGCAAAGGTGGAGAACCTAGTGAGCCTGTGCATGCAAATAGACAGTGCAAAGACCAGACAACAAGCGAGATGAGTGACAAGTGAGCTGGCCAGCAGAACTCACCCCAAGAAGCAGGTATTGGAAGTACTGCCACAGCATGATCTGGCTTCCAAACCTCATCTGCATCACCCAGTCAGGCCAGCAGGAAGGGTGTGGCTCACCTGTGGACATAAGCCGGCGTTCCAGTCTAAGCACCTGCACGGCCGCGCTCTTGAAGATTCCGCCGCTGCCCATGGTTTGCCGCTGCAGCCGCTCGGCTGCCGTCTTGGGACGGACGCCGATGAAGCGGCCGGTCTCGTCGCGGATAGGCACACTGCCGCGCTTGGCTAGGCTGTTCGCATAGGCTGGCCGCCTACGACAGCGATCAAGCAATGACTCAGTGGCTGAATTTGAACTTGACAAGAATTGCATGCAGATGCTGCCTGTTTGGCTTTGTGACATGTACTTCCCAAACACACTGCATGGCAGCAGTTCAGCATTCTGAGTATGTCATGTCTGTATGTCCTCTAATGAAGTGATGCCTGTCAGCAATTTGCTGCATGCAGCTTTGGTATGCACATGAGATACAAAACATATCATCATACAACACAAATGCAACAGCACAACCCTCAGTGCCTGGGCAGGTTGTCCTGCACACATCAAATGTTTCCACACAGCACTACACACGCATTACTGCTGACTGCAGCGAAGCTTACAGTGTCTCACCATTTGGCTCGCTCTGTCTTTGGCTGCTGAGAAAGCTCATGGCTTGACTCGCTTTGAGCAGGCTCCTTTTCCTTATCCTTTTCCCGCTCTTTCTCTCTTTCCCTCTCTTTCTCTTTTGCTGCAGGCTTTGGTTGCCCTCTGAACCCTTCAAAACACAGCAAATCCCACTGACGACTTTGCTGCCCATATTATGCAAGACTATGAATTCAGCATGTGTACATGCAATGATGCTTGTCTGACTCAATCTCCCTTTCCTTTTCCTCCTCCTTTGCTGCAGGCTTCAGTTGCCCTCTGAACCCTTCAAAACCAAAGAAATTTAATGGAAATGCCTAGCTGCAGCAGGCAAATTGATCAAAAAGCTCTCGAAAAGGTCAAGGACAATTTTGATGGTGAACAAAGCAGTCGTTACAACAAGAAGTCACTATAGCTGACTCATGCTGCATTCAAGTCGTGAGTAATCAGTCAGCACCCAAACAGGTTGGCTGTGGGTACATGCAATCGTGTCATGTCCTGCAGAAATCAGCACAGCCTTGCGTGCAGCAACTGCCATGCTGCAGCAAGCACATTGTGGCAACCCCTAATTTCCGTTTCAAGCAAAGGTAGCCTGAGTGAAGTCATGAAAGGCAGTCATCATTGCCATCATCCTAATCAGCACACAACTGCTGATGAGATTTACTCATCCTGCTAGGGGTATGACAGTGCATCAATGCACAGGAATATCCGCTGAGAGGTTGAGAAAGTCTGTGGCTTCTGTTGCACCTAGCTGGGTGATAGAATTTGTTTAGAAAGCATCAGCATTGAGAAGTACTGACCTACAGCTGGCACAGCTTCTGTTCCACAACTTGGGCTTGACCAGGGATTGTGAGTAGCATGTAGAGTCAGGTACATGAATTAGACTAGTCAGATGTTGCCAGCCAGCCAGGCTGAGAGTGCATGCAACTGTGACATGTTTGCACAGCTTTGATGCAGAAGCCGTGTACAGGGACTGACCTACAGCTTCTGTGCCATCATTCCACACCTTGGGTTTGATCAGGGGGTGTGAATAACATGCAGAGTCAGGTGAATGGGTTTGACTAGCTACATGTCGTCTGTCAGCCAGCCAGGCTGAGGGTGCATGCAACTGTGACGTGTCTGGATAGCATTGATGCAGAAGCCGCGTACAGGGACTGACCTATAGCTCGCACAGATTTTGTGCCATCCTCCCACATGTTGGGCTTGATCAGGGGTTGTGAATAACGTACAGAGTCAGGCACATGGGTCAGACTAGCTAAATGTTGTCAGCCAGCCAGCCAGGCTGAGGGTGCATGCAAGTTGCAACATGATGCCACGGTCATGTGTCTGCACAGCATTGATGCAGAAGCCGTGTACAGGGACTGACCTACAGCTGGCACAGCTTCAGTGCCGTCATCCCACACCTTGGGTTTTACCAGACGGCCTCTGCTGCTTGTTAGGCCAGGAGTGTCTGGGCTAGCTGGGTTCAATTGGGCTGCCCCTGCTGTTGTCATAGCGCCTGTGGCTGGATTGCGCGACATGCAGCCTGCAATGCAGAAGGCACATCGTCAGCAATTGTGCAGCTGGGCATTGAGGCAGTGAGCAAGTGGAAGTGTTGCTGCCTGCAGGAGCAGCCTGCAAAATAGAAGTACAACGTTAGCACTGCAGTGGTCCTTGCATCAAATTGGCAGGTGCATGGAATAAGTTGTGGGATATGCAGCCTGCAATGGAATCAGTTGTGGGATATGCAGCCTTCAATGGAATCAGTTGTGGGATATGCAGCCTGCAATGGAATCAGTTGTGGGATATGCAGCCTGCAATGCATAAGGCACAGTGTTAACACTGATGCAGTCTTGACGTTGAGTAGATGCACATGTGAAGTCAGACTCGCGGGTCATGCAGCCTGCAGTGGAAACTATGCAGAGTCAAAGTCTTTGGTGCCTGAGACCTGGAAGTGGTAGCTGAATTAGGGTTAGCACAGCAGGGGTACAGGCTGATTTTGATGGGGGGCCATCATGCATGCATGCTGAAACAAGGTAAATTATGTACTTCCTTGAGTGCGATTCGTCTCGGGCATGACGACGCAAAACTGCAGAGCTAGCACGCTGCGCGAACAGACAGTTAACGAGACTCGCAGATCCGAAGTAATTTGCGCGTGCGTGTGCCCACACATGCGACGAGAGTAGCAGCTAGGTGACTCAGATGTCACAATGCATGATGAAGACGAGAAGAGAGCTGCTTAGCCACGAATCAACAGACTCGCTCAAGGCACCCCGAGGACATCCCACGAATTTACCACTAAGGACTAGCTCAGCCAGAACTAGACATCAAATCGGCCAAAAACAAGTGACAATGTAAGGAAGCACCTTTTCAAAGGTTTCGCGAGGGCTGTTAGCACGGGTCGATGACAAGCTTTGCGCCGAGATCCGAAGCAGCGTCAGCTGCCTGTTTGGGCGAGGGGTTCACGCCGAATGCGGCTGCGCCTGCCTGCTGCGTCGACGCTGCTGACCGTCTGCAAGTGACTATGTCTCGACTTCTGCGCGATGCTGCTGCAAAGACTCCGCACGTAACGTTGTGCAAACTCGAGAGCTCGTCTTCTTTATTCATCTTTTCCGCTGCCAAAACAAGAACGTAAATGTAGCTGCCGCCACCTCAGCACTGCCAGCTTGTCTAGCTGTAACCCAGGGACCATCCCAGGGACGGAAATATCCCTGGGATCGTGGTGTGTGCAGACATGACCAGTGCCGAAGTCAACGAAGCTTGCCAAAGGATGTGAATAGCAGCGACTTTAGCAGCGGGTAGACCGATTGCACATGCCAGACAAAGTTAAGCGGGCCTTGGTGTCTTGTCTGGCCATTGCAAGTTATTTGATATTGTATCAGGTGTCATCATGGCATCTTTTAGGCTACTAGGCTTGTAAGCAGGAAAACAAGAAGGACAGCAATTCGGAAGCAAAAGAAAGCAGAACTTGGCAGCCGATAGTAAGATAAGGAAATCCATTTGTCAGCATCAATGTTGAAAGATGGTTTGACATCCATTTGTGAATGGTTCATTTTTTTGAACGGCGGCACATTGTCAAGCGATATTTTCATCCTGCTGTACTGAGTATGTAATGCATGCATTGGCTCATTCATTAAAATCCAAGAGCGCTAGCTAGCACAAAGCGGCTCAGGTCTTGACTGCAGCTCTAATGCAGCAGGATCACACAATGTGAGTCTTGAGACATTCTGGTTGGCCGGTCCCACATTCGGACTCCAAAGGGAACATCTTTTCACGGTATGAGCACTGGGTACGAGGTGTTCCCCTGCGCCCCAGAGGGAACACCAATTGCAAAATGGTACTAATAGATCAGCGTAGCTCTGCTTGTCCATGTGCAAAGTGACAATGCAAACCAAAACGGCAGATTTCCCCCCGTATCCAGGAGTAGCACAACCCTGACTTGAAAGTTTTGGGCAGGCGTGGAACAGGGTTCATCCCGTTCCTGCAGACTGTCGACAAAGTGTTGATGTGCATCATTTCAATTGAAACAACACCATGTGTAACATCGTCCTTGCTGTAATAAGCACGCAGCAATTGGCAAAATAAACCTGCCAGGTGCACAAAACTGTAGCAGCGCAGCACAGAGATACATAGAATGGCACGGAAGGCATTGCACTGAACCCTGTCCTTGTTGCAAGCAAGCACAAGGCATGACTGTGTTTGCAGAGTCTGCTATACTCATTATTGCATCAACAGACAAGAGACTGTCAAAATTGCTTGCAAGCAGACATTGGTACCAATACTGCGTTGTGCCATTGCTGCTTACCTGCTTGGATCATTCAGGCTGTGCCTCGCATGCTGTCTGTCTGCACATGTATCTATGGATGAGCCATCACTGGAGCTGCTTGACACTGTTGACTCGGACTCAGCTGCATTGTCACCACAACCTGCGTAACAGAGCATCAACAAGAACTGCCATTGTAACCCTGTCACTGCCATTGTACAGCGATGCAACAGTCTGCTGACTGCAATGAATGTGATGACAGCACAAGGGAATGTATGTGAACAGAAATGGCATGGCTGACATAATCTTGGTCTAATGAAACACGTTCATGCCAGTGAGCAAGGTCATGCACAGCTTATCCAATGACCAAGCAATCAGTCAGATTGTCATGTCCCTGATTTGTGCAGCCTAAAGCACGCCTGTAACTTGATGCACCCAAAACATGCCATGCCACTTGACTGCAACCAAAGCATGGTCTCAAATTGGAACTTTCAATGACTAACAGCAAGTCCAGAACAGGGAGGCATGGTGTTTACCAGACTGAGGATCAAGAGTGACAAAAGCCAGTATATAACTGTGGCCTGCGCTGCTGCCTCCTTGAAACATAGCTGGCACCATTGCCTTGAGCTTGTCACGAGATTCCTGGGGCATACAGACAGAGGTCAGTGCCTTTCGCAGCTGTTCATTTGCATGCAGACAGCTCAATAGAGGCCAGTACATTCCAAAGTTGTCAATTTGCATGCAGTGCAACAGAGGCCATCACAGTACACAGGTGTGAACAACTTGCATGCAGATAGCATCAGAGAGACCCCTGCAGACTCTCACTTGCGCTTCAGAGTGCAAATGGTCAGCAGCTTAGCTGGCTGCTCTGTTTGAATCAGTTTGACACTGCCAGCAGGCCTTCTGCTATCTGTCAATACCACCTTTGCAACACATCTGCTCAGCACGCAATGTGGAATGTGGACGTCCGAAAGCATGCACAGTGCAGTGCACTGTCTCCTACCACGTAAATGTTGAACGCATGACAACGTGTTGAAAGGTCATGGGCAAGCTGAGAGCAAGCTGCAGGTATTTTGCTGCAACATACAGGGTTGCCGGATGACTCAGCACACTGTCAGCATGATTGATGAGAGTGTACAGAACAGCATTACCTGTGGGAGCATGTCAACAATGTCATCAGTGCTGCCTCTGCACTTTGTCAGCCAACACCTTGTCCTGAGGTCTGAGCCCTTCTGCCCTGGTGCACTCCCAAGACAGGAGACGGCTGCCGTCATAGGCTGCCCTGATGCCCTACAGAGCATCAGTTTGATGATGTACTGTGACGTAAATCGCGAATGATCTACACCTCAGCAAACAAGCCGAGCAACCAAGCGTCAATTTCATCAAGAACAGTACATCAGCATACTCTCCACTTGAATGATGGATACGCTGACACATTTGTATACCATGACTGATGCATTGGCGTGTCCATCTGGCGTACCACAACGTACACTGCGTCTTGGTGATGCACACTTTGGAACACTTCCGTATGCTCTGTTTTGTTATATCACACACATATTTCTTGATGATTATGACACATTGACGCACTGATCAAGAATGTTTCATGCTGCAGTCCTGCTGAGCAAATGTCTCTTGCGGTATGCTGCCAGATTTAGAATAGCAGCCCAGATTGCAGCAATGTGCAACTACAGTATGTGTCAAGCAAGAGAGGAGTTGTGTCTAAGTGTGCCTTCAGATATCAAGCTTGCACAGCTGCAAATGGCTGCAATCATGGGTTGCTTAGTTAGCCTTGGTGGGCAATGCATGTGGGGATGTATGCCACTAAGCAACATTCATGTGAGCTTGACTTGTACCACAGCAAGCTTTCATGACGCACAATGCAACAGTCGAGATGTACCATAGCAAGCTTGCGAGACGTGCAAAGTCCAGCTCCGAGGCCAAGTCAGCGTCCTTGTCTCCCCCAGCCGCTGACAAGGAAGGCACAAGAACCAACAGGTCTCCATTCCAGCAGGGCTTCAGATCTGACTGCCACACAGAAGAGCTCAGGCTGTCTATGCCATGGCAGTTTTGCACTGCTACTATTGGCGGCAGAACATCCTTGGAAGGCTGTGGGAGCCCTGCAATAAGCACTGCTATCACAGGACATTCGTGATGATGGACAATGCAGGCACAAGAAGCAACAGGTCTCCATTCCAGCAGGGCTTCAGATCTGACTGCCACACGGCAGAGCTCAGGCTGTCTATGCCATGGCAATTTTGCACCGCTGTTTTTGGCGGCAGAACATCCTTGGAATGCTGTGCGAGCCCTGCAATAAGCACTGCCATGACAGGACATTCATGACAACAAACAATGCAAATGGGCATTAATCACTGCATTCTGGCAACATCTGAGTCAGGACAGTCCAATGTAATTTGGGAGCATTGTCGTTGGCTTATGTCACAGACAAAGAAGAAGACTAGTTCTGTATGACATCTTCTTCACTATCACCAGTTACATAATGAAAACGTCAGTGCGACTCAGCTATAGGCAAAACAGCAAGAACACGTGAGTGAGCTTTGTTGCAGCTGCAGCCCAGATTCTGTATAACTCATCACATCATGGAAGGTTTATGTCTTGTGGCATCAATGAAAGAGAAGTCAAGTGACGATTCAGGCCTCCTCATAGAGGGCAAACGGGAGGGGGCGCAGGGGGCTGAAGGGGGCTGACAAATCAAGAATCCACCTGAAGAGCGCCACTGCTTGCCAGCATTCCCAGTGGCGAGGATCCAGGCTCTGACGTGCAACTGTCCTGATACAGCACTGTCTGAGCCCCAAGAGTAAGCAATGCGCATCTCCTGATGCTGCACACCCAAGGCATTGCCTGTCTCTGCATGCCTGTGCGTTTGGCTTGCACTCTGCAGAGGTTGTGGTAGCTGACAACGCTGTGCAGCATCTTTATGGTCAGTGTGAGTGACATGACATTTACTGCTGTGGCTGCTGCTCCTCCTGGTGTTCAGATTGACTTCATCGTGGTGGTGTTGCTGGTGCTTGTTGTGCTCATCTGCATAGATTTCTGTGCTGCACCAAGTCCTGTGCGTGCCCTGCCTGCTGCTGCTGCCATTGCAGTGCTTGCGCCTGCCTCTGCTTGATCTTCTGCAGCGCTTTCTGTGCCTGCCTGCGCTGCTGCTTCTGCTAGAGCATCTGCTGAGCCTGCCTCTGGTCCTATCTTTGCTTGAGTGCCTGTCGCATCTGCTTCTGCTGTAGCTTCTGCTCCTAGAATGCCTCTTGCGGTTGTCGCTGCTGTCATGGTGCTGTTGGCTTTCAATGCTGCTACTGCAACTCCTCCTGCTAGAGCTTCTGCTGCTGTAGCTTTTGAGGCTGTGATCTGTCCTGCTGTCATTGCTTGCCTTGTGACTCAGGCTGTTGTCCTTGACCTCCAGCGCAGGGTCTTCAACTGCATGCCATTGGAAAGCTCCCTCACTATTGTTCTGAGAGTGCAGACTCATCGCCATTATGAGCTTCCATGACAGTTGACACGACATGATTTAAGATGACTTGAGGAAAAGTATGCAGTGTCCTGTGAACAAGCATAGCAACAGGGCGGCATGCGATGGGGCTTAGCACGCATTGGTATGACAGTGGAGTAATAGGAGCGCTCAAGGCATGGCAGGAACTCATGAGTACATGCCAAAGATAAATGAGCTTGCTTCAGATACAAAGCCCACACTATGACTTTGGCCACAAGACAGAAGTCACCTGTAAAGCGCCGTTTCTTGGGAGCAGGCTCAACTGCCATTTCACCGTCAGCTAGCTTGCCACATGCTGGTGCACTGTCCCCAGCCTTGCCAGTCAAGGCTATTTTGCCATCTGCAGTACCATCCGGCGCCGTATTTGCATCATAAGAGGTTTGCAAGCCCAAAAGCTTCCTGCCAACTGCACTGTGCGTGGTCTTGAATTTGCTGTTCACGCACACAGGCCTGCCACTGAAAGGCTCTGTAGCAGGCATTTGTCCAGGAGTCAGCAGTTTGGACTGATGGGCATGCTGCATCTGCAACTGAGAAGGTGATTGCATTTGCCTTTCTGCTGCCTGCTCTAAATGAGGCTGGGGACCCAAAGACACTTCAGAGTGTCGAGAGCAGAAGGTGCGGTTAAGCTGATCATCAGGCTGCTTGGACTCTGCTAGTGCTGGCTCATCAAGCTGCTCAACCAAGCTTTTCGGCGGCTGTGTCGTGTGAACCCTGTGACAATCAGCCTGGTGGTTGCCTACTGCACCTGAATGCAAAAGCTGTGTGGCAAGCTGGGCAGGATCTGAGGTATTGCTGTTGAGCTGACTTTGTTGCTGCATGCCGCCATGCACTGCTGCTCCTGCTCGTACGGAACTTGTGGCTTGTGCATCAGGCTCTGTGCCAGACATGAGCTGCTGCTGCTGTGACAGCTTGCAAGATTGCTTCTCAGTCAGCTCCAACTTCTTCTGGGATAACAGCTGCTTCAGCCTCTGTGAAGTTGTGTTCCATGATAGCTTAGACGGAGTCTGCAGCAACTGGTCTGCTGAGGTCTGCAATAAAGGTGGCGCTGCTGCAGCCAATTGATGCTGAGGTAATCTCTCTGGAGCTGCTGCTGGCGGCGTCTGCGGCAAGGCAGTCTGCAAACTCGCTTCAGAAAATGGAGCACATGACTGAGGTTGCAACGCTGCCCTGACTTGCTTGCCATCTTCAACAGGCTTGCAGTTGTCTTTCTTGCGTTCCTGACACATCTTAGGTTCATCTGCTGCCCGCTGTTGTCCAGCTGATGGTTGCTTGCAAGCCACAGCTGCTTGAGACGCTGTCTGAGCTGGCTCTTGAATCAGTGTTGTGCCAGCTACGCGCTGTGAGCTGCTGCCCTTATCCTTGAGCTGCTTCTGCTGGCCTGCTGAGCTCCTGGGTGCTGACAGCTTGAAGCTGAAATGCTCTGCAGGAGAGCCAGTTGCAGCCTGTGATGGAGGCACAGAAGGCCCTGTGAGTACCTGACAAGGCTTGCGCTGAGCCAACGTCTGAGCAGCAAACTGCACGCTTGTGCTGAACTGTGAGTGCAGAACAGAAGCAGTAGCTGTTGGCTGCACAGCCGCTGGTGGGTGTGGCTGTGAGTGTAGGTGTGGGGGCTTGGAGTGTAAGGGGTCTGCTCGAGGCCAAGGGTCCCAATTCTTTGCTAGTGCCTGGTGGCGCAAGCAAGTCTGCATGGGTGTATGATGTGCTGCAGGTTCTGATGCACCATGCTGGAAAGCCAGGTGAGGCTGCTTGGGGCCTGAAGTGCGACCAGAATAGTAGGCTGGGACTTTTGGAAAGGGAGTATATGGCATCTGAGGTGCAGGTGGAACCTGCGTGCCAAGCCATGCAGCTGTGAGTAGCAGCAGAACTTGCAGCCTACAGGTTGCCTCCTCTCAACGTTGATACCTCGTCACAATATGTACAGCCTGGCTCATCAGCAGAGACAGACTGCAACTCATAATGAGGAGACTTGCACTGGACAGCAAAGCTGTACTGCCAAAGCTGAAGCAATGGCTTCATAGGCCAGCATATTACCTGGGATGCTCCGTATGGCCAGCAGGCTTGCTGTAGTGGAGACTGGACGCTATAAGATCCTGCATACAAGTCACCCCAGCACTAGGTGTCCTGACTGGATCAAGCTGTGGCAGCCAGTCCAGGCGTATGCCATGAAGCCTGCTGCCTAGATGCTGCACAAGTCAGGGGTGTCTACCTAACATGTCAACTTGCGCTCGGACGAATCGTCAGGAGCAGAGCAGGGCTGTTTGTCCTGCACAGGCCGCACAGGATCGCAACTCCACGCGGCAAGGTGTCAGCGATGCCGATAGATCAATTCTGGCGTTTGCACTATGGGAAGCAGTCAGAACGTTGCATTTTGCATACCAAAGCAAGGCCTGTGGCATGTCTTGTACAGCTTGCGTTTAACCGGCTTCGAGCTCGTGAATCACCGGCTTCGACTTCTCTGCTTACGGTGCGGTTTCAAATGCGCGAGTCTGCTCGTCAATGCTATTCGATGCGGTAGCAGGCACAGCGACTAGCTGTTGATGACAGCAGTATTGGCTAGTCGACCTGCTGTGCAAATGTTTTTTCGAGCTGACCACGAAGCTGTGCCCGCCAAAAGTCGTCGAGCAGTCATGTCAACATCGAGTGTTCACGCTTCACACAGACAGACACACTTGGCCTGACAACAATTACACCGGGATGAAATTTGCTGATTCAGGCCCCACCAGGAGAAAGTCATGCTAGCACGACCCAAACACTCCAAAGTATATACAGGAAGTGCACTGCAGCAGTTCTGTTGCGTCAAATGAGTTTCATGTGTGCAGGGATGCTGTCAGTCCGACTGACAGACGGTCTTGACTTGCCCTCTACAATGGTATGGCTGTAGATGCAACAAGCCTATGATATCACCAGTGCGGGGCTGTGCAAATGTTCGAACATTGTATTCACACATCACATGAACGACTCACATCAGTTTACACAGTCAACACAGTACCCCACAAGTTGGGAGCCGAAGATTACTTGCAGGATCATGCCTACATGCGCCTGGCGCCAGCCAAGCAGAGAAAGTGCTAGCTCTCACTCACGTATCAGTAACTTACAGCCAATGAAGTTTACATCAGACTAAAACAACTGCTATACATTCACAAACCCCAGCTGCAAGGGAATCTGAAATGATTGCTAGCAGCCTGTCACTGCAAATCGTTCTGCACATGATTGTCTTGTGACGCTCGGAGGCGTAGCTATGCAAGTATGTATGCAGACGTGAATGCAAGCATGTATGCACAGATCGCAATGTGGGTTGGCGGAGTGTGTTACTTACAAGGACAACAGCAGGGCGTCAGCTCCTGCTGGATGGAATAACTAAGTGTCAGTATGAAGCGCAAGTCTCAAAGGTCTAACTAACTCTCAACTCTACTCTCTTTTGCCAACAAAGAGCTTGCTATTTATCAAGCTATAGAAGCTTCCAAAGACAGACAGAAATGCTGTCTGGTCTCTAACAAAAAGGGTCACAAAACTGTTGGTCAGAATGATTGCATGACCGACTGTACAAACAAAGGCCAGATTGATGTTTGCTAGACAGACTGCAATACTTTAAGTTGCTACACAGGAATTGGTCAATGTTTGTCATCCCAAATTGGCTTTAAGTTCACATTTACTAACTTACGGCGTACCTAATTCACTGGCAAGCTTGGACTAATACGGACTTGCGTGCTTATCTAATGCTTCGTCACAGCTGTGACGCTCACATCCTCCCTCAGGAGAGCTTTTAAACATCTGAGAAAGTTAACAAAAACATTCAGACTTATGTACATTTGAAGATTGGCTGCCGTATGGCTTAATTGGTCTTCAAACTTCTTCAACTTCTTCAACATTCTTGGTTGGCTTAGCCCGGCAGCGTAGTTCTACTGCACACGCAGCGGGTGCTTTCACCTCTGCTCGCGGAGACCACTGTTGAGATCCCACCGTCCTTTGTTCGCCGTGACGGCCTTCCGCTGCGCAGACGTATAAGAGAGCCTAAGAAGGCAGGCACGACCGAGTATACTTGTGCGTGGCCCTCGTCCCACGCCGGCCATTAACCGTGGAGGACATTGACACCGTCGACGTTTTCAGACTGGACGCTTCATGCTGCAAACAGCTTTTTCTCGTCAGGCTCTTCAAGCCTCGAGCGCCTTCTAGGTTTGCTTACTCGTGTGTTTGTCTGCTATTTTGCACTGCTTGTATGTACCAGCATAAAGCGCCGAGCTGACAATCTCGCACCACGTCTCACAGTGCCTTGGCCGTACTGCATTTTCTTTGCTGCTTGCTGTGTGATGTTCGTGCTTTGCTCCCTAAAGCCAACAGCGTTGCACAAGTCAAAGCTGCAGACGTTTTGCTGTTGCAGGAGGGATGGGAAATTTCCGGAGTTCCGAAGAGCTGGAAATTTTTTTGGTCACAGCCAATGCAAGATACGGCAAGTATGCAGAGCTACTTTGGAAGAACGAAATCAGATCTCGCACAGAGCTGGCCAATGTCTCTGTCACAAGTTTGGTAGCGGGCGGGGTCAGCAATGTAGCCCATGCTGAAGCAATACAGGTCCACGTGAAGGCAGCAGGTATGCATTGAGGCTGCAAGATGTTATAATTGCAGATGTCGCACTTGACTTGTTTTGAGTTTATCCACATTTGCAAACTTCATGCTGTCAATAGTTTGTGACGTGTGTCTGATGTTTGTCATCATCTGTGCATCATATTCCTTACTGACTTCACTGCAAGTTTATGACTTCACAACACCAGCCAGGTCCGCCACTTGCCTTGCTGCTGAAGTCACACGTTACAAATCAATCCACAGTCTGCTATTAAAATGCAAAAGTGCTACCTCAGCTGCTCCCCACGTATAAGTGCTCCTCATTGCTCCTTGGTGAATCTGGGCCCAAGCAAGAGCATCTCTGCATGCAAATTGGGTGTGTTGTCAAGAGGCTGGCGCACCAAGCGCTGATAATTACAGACAGCAAGTGGAGAACAAGCTCAGTGTAACAGACTAGGCTCTGTCCTAGTGAGTGTGTGTCTCAACTCAGATCACATGCTCAAGTGAGATTTGGAGGTGAATGACGATGCAGAGGTGTATTGCACAGATCATCACTCAGTGGTACTGCACAT